>OX030958.1:10916125-11086125 GCA_943735955.1 Piscicola geometra | reverse complement strand
GACGATGAAGACGGTGAGGACGATGAAGACGGTGAAGACGATGAAGACGGTGAAGACGCTGAAGACGAACTATGAAGACGATGAAGACGATGAAGACGGTGAAAACGATGAAGACGGTGAAGACGATGAAGACGGTGAAGACGGTGAAGACGGTGAAGACGGTGAAGACGATGAAGACGATGAAGACGATGAAGACGGTGAAGACGGTGAAGACGATGAAGACGATGAAGACGGTGAAGACGGTGGAAGACGATGAAGACGATGAAGACCGTGAAGACGATGAAGACGGTGAAGACGGTGAAGACGATGAAGACAATGAAGACGGTGAAGACGATGAAGACGGTGAAGACGATGAAGACGGTGAAGACGATGAAGACGATGAAGACGATGAAGACGATGAAGACGGTGAAGACGGTGAAGACGGTGAAGACGGTGAAGACAATGAAGACGATGAAGACGATGAAGACGGTGAAGACGATGAAGACGGTGAAGACGCTGAAGACGAACGATGAAGACGATGAAGACGGTGAAGACGATGAAGACGGTGAAGACGGTGAAGACGAACGATGAAGACGATGAAGACGGTGAAGACGATGAAGACAGTGAAGACGATGAAGACGGTGAAGACGATGAAGACTGTGAAGACGATGAAGACGGTGAAGACGATGAAGACGGTGAAGACGATGAAGACGATGAAGACGATGAAGACAGTGAAGACGAACGATGAAGACGATGAAGACGGTGAAGACGATGAAGACGGTGAAGACGATGAAGACGGTGAAGACGATGAAGACTGTGAAGACGGTGAAGACGAACGATGAAGACGGTGAAGACGATGAAGACGGTGAAGACGATGAAGACGGTGAAGACGATGAAGGCGATGAAGACGAACGATAAAGACGGTGAAGACGGTGAAGATGGTGAAGACGGTGAAGACGGTGAAGACGATGAAGACGGTGAAGACGATGAAGACGGTGAAGACGATGAAGACGATGAAGACGGTGAAGACGAACGATGAAGACGATGAAGACGGTGAAGACGATGAAGACGATGAAGACGGTGAAGAAGATGAAGACGGTGAAGACGATGAAAACGGTGAAGACGGTGAAGACGAACGATGAAGACGATGAAGACGGTGAAGACGATGAAGACGGTGAAGACGAACGATAAAGACGATGAAGACGGTGTAGACGATGAAGACGGTGAGGACGATGAAGACGGTGAAGACGATGAAGACGGTGAAGACGCTGAAGACGAACGATGAAGACGATGAAGACGATGAAGACGGTGAAAACGATGAAGACGGTGAAGACGATGAAGACGGTGAAGACGGTGAAGACGGTGAAGACGGTGAAGACGATGAAGACGATGAAGACGATGAAGACGGTGAAGACGGTGAAGACGATGAAGACGATGAAGACGGTGAAGACGGTGAAGACGGTGAAGACGATGAAGACGATGAAGACCGTGAAGACGATGAAGACGGTGAAGACGGTGAAGACGATGAAGACAATGAAGACGGTGAAGACGATGAAGACGGTGAAGACGATGAAGACGGTGAAGACGATGAAGACGATGAAGACGATGAAGACGATGAAGACGGTGAAGACGGTGAAGACGGTGAAGACGGTGAAGACAATGAAGACGATGAAGACGATGAAGACGGTGAAGACGATGAAGACGGTGAAGACGCTGAAGACGAACGATGAAGACGATGAAGACGGTGAAGACGATGAAGACGGTGAAGACGATGAAGACGGTGAAGACGATGAAGACGGTGAAGACGGTGAAGACGGTGAAGACGGTGAAGACGATGAAGACGATGAAGACGATGAAGACGATGAAGACGGTGAAGACGGTGAAGACGGTGAAGACGGTGAAGACGATGAAGACGATGAAGACGGTGAAGACGATGAAGACGATGAAGACGGTGAAGACGGTGAAGACGATGAAGACGGTGAAGACGGTGAAGACGGTGAAGACGGTGAAGACGATGAAGACGGTGAAGACGATGAAGACGGTGAAGACGATGAAGACGATGAAGACGATGAAGACGATGAAGACGGTGAAGACGGTGAAGACGGTGAAGACAATGAAGACGATGAAGACGATGAAGACGGTGAAGACGATGAAGACGGTGAAGACGATGAAGACGGTGAAGACGGTGAAGACGGTGAAGACGGTGAAGACGGTGAAGACGATGAAGACGATGAAGACGAACGATGAAGACGATGAAGACGGTGAAGACGATGAAGACAGTGAAGACGATGAAGACGGTGAAGACGATGAAGACGGTGAAGACGATGAAGACGATGAAGACGATGAAGACGATGAAGACGATGAAGACGGTGAAGACGATGAAGACGATGAAGACGATGAAGACGAACGATGAAGACGATGAAGACGATGAAGACGGTGAAGACGATGAAGACGATGAAGATGATGAAGACGATGAAGACGATGAAGACGGTGAAGACGATGAAGACGATGAAGACGATGAAGAAGAACGATGAAGACGATGAAGACGATGAAGACGGTGAAGACGATGAAGACGATGAAGATGATGAAGACGATGAAGACGATGAAGACGGTGAAGACGATGAAGACGATGAAGACGATGAAGACGAACGATGAAGACGATGAAGACGAACGATGAAGACGATGAAGACGGGGAAGACGGTGAAGACGGTGAAGACGATGAAGACGATGAAGACGGTGAAGACGAACGATGAAGACGTTGAAGACGGTGAAGACGATGAAGACGGTGAAGATGATGAAGACGGTGAAGACGATGAAGACGGTGAAGACGATGAAGACGGTGAAGACGATGAAGACGGTGAAGACGATGAAGACGGTGAAGACGATGAAGACGATGAAGACGGTGAAGACGGTGAAGACGGTGAAGACGATGAAGACGGTGAAGACGATGAAGACTGTGAAGACGGTGTAGACGAACGATGAAGACGGTGAAGACGATGAAGACAGTGAAGACGATGAAGACGGTGAAGACGATGAAGATGATGAAGACGAACGATGAAGACGGTGAAGACGGTGAAGACGGTGAATACGGTGAAGACGGTGAAGACGATGAAGACGGTGAAGACGATGAAGACGGTGAAGACGATGAAGACGATGAAGACGGTGAAGACGAACGATGAAGACGATGAAGACGGTGAAGACGATGAAGACGATGAAGACGGTGAAAACGATGAAGACGATGAAGACGATGAAGACGGTGAAGACGGTGAAGACGAACGATGAAGACGATGAAGACGGTGAAGACGATGAAGACATTGAAGACGATGAAGACGGTGAAGACGATGAAGACGGTGAAGACGCTGTAGACGAAAGATGAGGACGATGAAGACGATGAAGACGATGAAGACGGTGAAGACGATGAAGACGGTGAAGACGATGAAGACGGTGAAGACGGTGAAGACGATGAAGACGATGAAGACGATGAAGACGGTGAAGACGATGAAGACGATGAAGACGGTGAAAACGATGAAGACGATGAAGACGATGAAGACGGTGAAGACGGTGAAGACGAACGATGAAGACGATGAAGACGGTGAAGACGATGAAGACATTGAAGACGATGAAGACGGTGAAGACGATGAAGACGGTGAAGACGCTGTAGACGAAAGATGAGGACGATGAAGACGATGAAGACGATGAAGACGGTGAAGACGATGAAGACGGTGAAGACGATGAAGACGGTGAAGACGGTGAAGACGATGAAGACGATGAAGACGATGAAGACGGTGAAGACGGTGAAGACGGTGAAGACGATGAAGACGATGAAGACGATGAAGACGGTGAAGACGGTGAAGACGGTGAAGACGATGAAGACGATGAAGACGGTGAAGACGGTGAAGACGATGAAGACGATGAAGACGGTGAAGACGGTGAAGACGATGAAGACGGTGAAGACGGTGAAGACGGTGAAGACGAACGATGAAGACGATGAAGACGGTGAAGACGATGAAGACGGTGAAGACGAACGATGAAGACGATGAAGACGGTGAAGACGATGAAGACGGTGAAGACGATGAAGACGGTGAAGACGGTGAAGACGATGAAGACGGTGAAGACGGTGAAGACGATGAAGACGATGAAGACGGTGAAGACGAACGATGAAGACGATGAAGACGAACGATGAAGACAATGAAGACGGGGAAGACGGTGAAGACGGTGAAGACGATGAAGACGATGAAGACGGTGAAGACGAACGATGAAGACGATGAAGACGGTGAAGACGATGAAGACGGTGAAGACGATGAAGACGGTGAAGACGATGAAGACGGTGAAGACGATGAAGACGATGAAGACGGTGAAGACGGTGAAGACGGTGAAGACGATGAAGACGGTGAAGACGATGAAGACTGTGAAGACGGTGTAGACGAACGATGAAGACGGTGAAGACGATGAAGACAGTGAAGACGATGAAGACGGTGAAGACGATGAAGATGATGAAGACGAACGATGAAGACGGTGAAGACGGTGAAGACGGTGAAGACGGTGAAGACGATGAAGACGGTGAAGACGATGAAGACGGTGAAGACGATGAAGACGATGAAGACGGTGAAGAAGAACGATGAAGACGATGAAGACGGTGAAGACGATGAAGACGATGAAGACGGTGAAAACGATGAAGACGATGAAGACGATGAAGACGGTGAAGACGGTGAAGACGAACGATGAAGACGATGAAGACGGTGAAGACGATGAAGACATTGAAGACGATGAAGACGGTGAAGACGATGAAGACGGTGAAGACGCTGTAGACGAAAGATGAAGACGATGAAGACGATGAAGACGATGAAGACGGTGAAGACGATGAAGACGGTGAAGACGATGAAGACGGTGAAGACGGTGAAGACGATGAAGACGATGAAGACGATGATGACGGTGAAGACGATGAAGACGATGAAGACGGTGAAAACGATGAAGACGATGAAGACGATGAAGACGGTGAAGACGGTGAAGACGAACGATGAAGACGATGAAGACGGTGAAGACGATGAAGACATTGAAGACGATGAAGACGGTGAAGACGATGAAGACGGTGAAGACGCTGTAGACGAAAGATGAGGACGATGAAGACGATGAAGACGATGAAGACGGTGAAGACGATGAAGACGGTGAAGACGATGAAGACGGTGAAGACGGTGAAGACGATGAAGACGATGAAGACGATGAAGACGGTGAAGACGGTGAAGACGGTGAAGACGATGAAGACGATGAAGACGATGAAGACGGTGAAGACGGTGAAGACGGTGAAGACGATGAAGACGATGAAGACGGTGAAGACGGTGAAGACGATGAAGACGATGAAGACGGTGAAGACGGTGAAGACGATGAAGACGGTGAAGACGGTGAAGACGGTGAAGACGAACGATGAAGACGATGAAGACGGTGAAGACGATGAAGACGGTGAAGACGAACGATGAAGACGATGAAGACGGTGAAGACGATGAAGACGGTGAAGACGATGAAGACGGTGAAGACGGTGAAGACGATGAAGACGGTGAAGACGGTGAAGACGATGAAGACGATGAAGACGGTGAAGACGAACGATGAAGACGATGAAGACGAACGATGAAGACGATGAAGACGGGGAAGACGGTGAAGACGGTGAAGACGATGAAGACGATGAAGACGGTGAAGACGAACGATGAAGACGTTGAAGACGGTGAAGACGATGAAGACGGTGAAGACGATGAAGACGGTGAAGACGATGAAGACGGTGAAGACGATGAAGACGGTGAAGACGATGAAGACGGTGAAGACGATGAAGACGATGAAGACGGTGAAGACGGTGAAGACGGTGAAGACGATGAAGACGGTGAAGACGATGAAGACTGTGAAGACGGTGAAGACGAACGATGAAGACGGTGAAGACGATGAAGACGGTGAAGACGATGAAGACGGTGAAGACGATGAAGACGGTGAAGACGATGAAGACGATGAAGACGAACGATGAAGACGGTGAAGACGGTGAAGACGGTGAAGACGGTGAAGACGATGAAGACGGTGAAGACGATGAAGACGGTGAAGACGATGAAGACGATGAAGACGGTGAAGACGAACGATGAAGACGATGAAGACGGTGAAGACGATGAAGACGATGAAGACGGTGAAGACGATGAAGACGGTGAAGACGATGAAGACGGTGAAGACGGTGAAGACGAACGATGAAGACGATGAAGATGGTGAAGACGATGAAGAAATTGAAGACGATGAAGACGGTGAAGACGATGAAGACGGTGAAGACGATGAAGACGGTGAAGACGCTGAAGACGAACGATGAGGACGATGAAGACGATGAAGACGATGAAGACGGTGAAGACGATGAAGACGGTGAAGACGATGAAGACGGTGAAGACGGTGAAGACGATGAAGACGATGAAGACGATGAAGACGGTGAAGACGATGAAGACGGTGAAGACGATGAAGACGATGAAGACGATAAAAACGGTGAAGACGGTGAAGACGGTGAAGACGATGAAGACGATGAAGACGGTGAAGACGGTGAAGACGATGAAGACGATGGAGACGGTGAAGACGGTGAAGACGATGAAGACGGTGAAGACGGTGAAGACGGTGAAGACGGTGAAGACGATGAAGACGATGAAGACGGTGAAGACGGTGAAGACGATGAAGACGGTGAAGACGGTGAAGACGGTGAAGACGGTGAAGACGGTGAAGACGATGAAGACGATGAAGACGGTGAAGACGATGAAGACGATGAAGACGATGAAGACGGTGAAGACGGTGAAGACGGTGAAGACAATGAAGACGATGAAGACGGTGAAGACGATGAAGACGGTGAAGACGATGAAGACGGTGAAGACGATGAAGACGGTGAAGACGATGAAGACGGTGAAGACGATGAAGACGGTGAAGACGATGAAGACGATGAAGACGGTGAAGACGGTGAAGACGGTGAAGACGATGAAGACGGTGAAGACGATGAAGACTGTGAAGACGGTGTAGACGAACGATGAAGACGGTGAAGACGATGAAGACGGTGAAGACGATGAAGACGGTGAAGACGATGAAGATGATGAAGACGAACGATGAAGACGGTGAAGACGGTGAAGACGGTGAAGACGATGAAGACGGTGAAGACGATGGAGACGGTGAAGACGATGAAGACGGTGAAGACGGTGAAGACGGTGAAGACGGTGAAGACGGTGAAGACGGTGAAGACGGTGAAGACGATGAAGACGATGAAGACGAACGATGAAGACGATGAAGACGGTGAAGACGATGAAGACAGTGAAGACGATGAAGACGGTGAAGACGATGAAGACGGTGAAGACGGTGAAGACGGTGAAGACGATGAAGACGATGAAGACGATGAAGACGGTGAAGACGATGAAGACGGTGAAGACGATGAAGACGATGAAGACGATAAAAACGGTGAAGACGGTGAAGACGGTGAAGACGATGAAGACGATGAAGACGGTGAAGACGGTGAAGACGATGAAGACGATGGAGACGGTGAAGACGGTGAAGACGATGAAGACGGTGAAGACGGTGAAGACGGTGAAGACGGTGAAGACGATGAAGACGATGAAGACGGTGAAGACGGTGAAGACGATGAAGACGGTGAAGACGGTGAAGACGGTGAAGACGGTGAAGACGGTGAAGACGATGAAGACGATGAAGACGGTGAAGACGATGAAGACGATGAAGACGATGAAGACGGTGAAGACGGTGAAGACGGTGAAGACAATGAAGACGATGAAGACGGTGAAGACGATGAAGACGGTGAAGACGATGAAGACGGTGAAGACGATGAAGACGGTGAAGACGATGAAGACGGTGAAGACGATGAAGACGGTGAAGACGATGAAGACGATGAAGACGGTGAAGACGGTGAAGACGGTGAAGACGATGAAGACGGTGAAGACGATGAAGACTGTGAAGACGGTGTAGACGAACGATGAAGACGGTGAAGACGATGAAGACGGTGAAGACGATGAAGACGGTGAAGACGATGAAGATGATGAAGACGAACGATGAAGACGGTGAAGACGGTGAAGACGGTGAAGACGATGAAGACGGTGAAGACGATGGAGACGGTGAAGACGATGAAGACGGTGAAGACGGTGAAGACGGTGAAGACGGTGAAGACGGTGAAGACGGTGAAGACGGTGAAGACGATGAAGACGATGAAGACGAACGATGAAGACGATGAAGACGGTGAAGACGATGAAGACAGTGAAGACGATGAAGACGGTGAAGACGATGAAGACGGTGAAGACGATGAAGACGATGAAGACGATGAAGACGAACGATGAAGACGATGAAGACGATGAAGACGGTGAAGACGATGAAGACGATGAAGATGATGAAGACGATGAAGACGATGAAGACGGTGAAGACGATGAAGACGATGAAGACGATGAAGAAGAACGATGAAGACGATGAAGACGATGAAGACGGTGAAGACGATGAAGACGATGAAGATGATGAAGACGATGAAGACGATGAAGACGGTGAAGACGATGAAGACGATGAAGACGATGAAGACGAACGATGAAGACGATGAAGACGAACGATGAAGACGATGAAGACGGGGAAGACGGTGAAGACGGTGAAGACGATGAAGACGATGAAGACGGTGAAGACGAACGATGAAGACGTTGAAGACGGTGAAGACGATGAAGACGGTGAAGACGATGAAGACGGTGAAGACGATGAAGACGGTGAAGACGATGAAGACGGTGAAGACGATGAAGACGGTGAAGACGATGAAGACGGTGAAGACGATGAAGACGATGAAGACGGTGAAGACGGTGAAGACGGTGAAGACGATGAAGACGTTGAAGACGATGAAGACTGTGAAGACGGTGTAGACGAACGATGAAGACGGTGAAGACGATGAAGACAGTGAAGACGATGAAGACGGTGAAGACGATGAAGATGATGAAGACGAACGATGAAGACGGTGAAGACGGTGAAGACGGTGAAGACGGTGAAGACGATGAAGACTGTGAAGACGGTGTAGACGAACGATGAAGACGGTGAAGACGATGAAGACGGTGAAGACGATGAAGACGGTGAAGACGATGAAGATGATGAAGACGAACGATGAAGACGGTGAAGACGGTGAAGACGGTGAAGACGATGAAGACGGTGAAGACGGTGAAGACGGTGAAGACGGTGAAGACGGTGAAGACGGTGAAGACGGTGAAGACGATGAAGACGATGAAGACGAACGATGAAGACGATGAAGACGGTGAAGACGATGAAGACAGTGAAGACGATGAAGACGGTGAAGACGATGAAGACGGTGAAGACGATGAAGACGATGAAGACGATGAAGACGATGAAGACGATGAAGACGATGAAGACGGTGAAGACGATGAAGACGATGAAGACGATGAAGACGAACGATGAAGACGATGAAGACGATGAAGACGGTGAAGACGATGAAGACGATGAAGATGATGAAGACGATGAAGACGATGAAGACGGTGAAGACGATGAAGACGATGAAGACGATGAAGAAGAACGATGAAGACGATGAAGACGATGAAGACGGTGAAGACGATGAAGACGATGAAGATGATGAAGACGATGAAGACGATGAAGACGGTGAAGACGATGAAGACGATGAAGACGATGAAGACGAACGATGAAGACGATGAAGACGAACGATGAAGACGATGAAGACGGGGAAGACGGTGAAGACGGTGAAGACGATGAAGACGATGAAGACGGTGAAGACGAACGATGAAGACGTTGAAGACGGTGAAGACGATGAAGACGGTGAAGACGATGAAGACGATGAAGACGGTGAAGACGGTGAAGACGGTGAAGACGATGAAGACGTTGAAGACGATGAAGACTGTGAAGACGGTGTAGACGAACGATGAAGACGGTGAAGACGATGAAGACAGTGAAGACGATGAAGACGGTGAAGACGATGAAGATGATGAAGACGAACGATGAAGACGGTGAAGACGGTGAAGACGGTGAAGACGGTGAAGACGATGAAGACGGTGAAGACGGTGAAGACGGTGAAGACGATGAAGACGATGAAGACGAACGATGAAGACGATGAAGACGGTGAAGACGATGAAGACAGTGAAGACGATGAAGACGGTGAAGACGATGAAGACGGTGAAGACGATGAAGACGATGAAGACGATGAAGACGATGAAGACGATGAAGACGGTGAAGACGATGAAGACGATGAAGACGATGAAGACGAACGATGAAGACGATGAAGACGATGAAGACGGTGAAGACGATGAAGACGATGAAGATGATGAAGACGATGAAGACGATGAAGACGGTGAAGACGATGAAGACGATGAAGACGATGAAGAAGAACGATGAAGACGATGAAGACGATGAAGACGGTGAAGACGATGAAGACGATGAAGATGATGAAGACGATGAAGACGATGAAGACGGTGAAGACGATGAAGACGATGAAGACGATGAAGACGAACGATGAAGACGATGAAGACGAACGATGAAGACGATGAAGACGGGGAAGACGGTGAAGACGGTGAAGACGATGAAGACGATGAAGACGGTGAAGACGAACGATGAAGACGTTGAAGACGGTGAAGACGATGAAGACGGTGAAGACGATGAAGACGGTGAAGACGATGAAGACGGTGAAGACGATGAAGACGGTGAAGACGATGAAGACGGTGAAGACGATGAAGACGGTGAAGACGATGAAGACGATGAAGACGGTGAAGACGGTGAAGACGGTGAAGACGATGAAGACGTTGAAGACGATGAAGACTGTGAAGACGGTGTAGACGAACGATGAAGACGGTGAAGACGATGAAGACAGTGAAGACGATGAAGACGGTGAAGACGATGAAGATGATGAAGACGAACGATGAAGACGGTGAAGACGGTGAAGACGGTGAAGACGGTGAAGACGATGAAGACGGTGAAGACGATGAAGACGGTGAAGACGATGAAGACGATGAAGACGGTGAAGACGAACGATGAAGACGATGAAGACGGTGAAGACAATGAAGACGATGAAGACGGTGAAAACGATGAAGACGATGAAGACGATGAAGACGGTGAAGACGGTGAAGACGAACGATGAAGACGATGAAGACGGTGAAGACGATGAAGACATTGAAGACGATGAAGACGGTGAAGACGATGAAGACGGTGAAGACGCTGTAGACGAAAGATGAGGACGATGAAGACGATGAAGACGATGAAGACGGTGAAGACGATGAAGACGGTGAAGACGATGAAGACGGTGAAGACGGTGAAGACGATGAAGACGATGAAGACGATGAAGACGGTGAAGACGATGAAGACGATGAAGACGGTGAAAACGATGAAGACGATGAAGACGATGAAGACGGTGAAGACGGTGAAGACGAACGATGAAGACGATGAAGACGGTGAAGACGATGAAGACATTGAAGACGATGAAGACGGTGAAGACGATGAAGACGGTGAAGACGCTGTAGACGAAAGATGAGGACGATGAAGACGATGAAGACGATGAAGACGGTGAAGACGATGAAGACGGTGAAGACGATGAAGACGGTGAAGACGGTGAAGACGATGAAGACGATGAAGACGATGAAGACGGTGAAGACGGTGAAGACGGTGAAGACGATGAAGACGATGAAGACGATGAAGACGGTGAAGACGGTGAAGACGGTGAAGACGATGAAGACGATGAAGACGGTGAAGACGGTGAAGACGATGAAGACGATGAAGACGGTGAAGACGGTGAAGACGATGAAGACGGTGAAGACGGTGAAGACGAACGATGAAGACGATGAAGACGGTGAAGACGATGAAGACGGTGAAGACGAACGATGAAGACGATGAAGACGGTGAAGACGATGAAGACGGTGAAGACGATGAAGACGGTGAAGACGGTGAAGACGATGAAGACGGTGAAGACGGTGAAGACGATGAAGACGATGAAGACGGTGAAGACGAACGATGAAGACGATGAAGACGAACGATGAAGACAATGAAGACGGGGAAGACGGTGAAGACGGTGAAGACGATGAAGACGATGAAGACGGTGAAGACGAACGATGAAGACGGTGAAGACGATGAAGACGGTGAAGACGATGAAGACGGTGAAGACGATGAAAGACGGTGAAGACGATGAAGACGGTGAAGACGATGAAGACGATGAAGACGGTGAAGACGGTGAAGACGGTGAAGACGATGAAGACGGTGAAGACGATGAAGACTGTGAAGACGGTGTAGACGAACGATGAAGACGGTGAAGACGATGAAGACAGTGAAGACGATGAAGACGGTGAAGACGATGAAGATGATGAAGACGAACGATGAAGACGGTGAAGACGGTGAAGACGGTGAAGACGGTGAAGACGATGAAGACGGTGAAGACGATGAAGACGGTGAAGACGATGAAGACGATGAAGACGGTGAAGACGAACGATGAAGACGATGAAGACGGTGAAGACGATGAAGACGATGAAGACGGTGAAAACGATGAAGACGATGAAGACGGTGAAGACGGTGAAGACGAACGATGAAGACGATGAAGACGGTGAAGACGATGAAGACATTGAAGACGATGAAGACGGTGAAGACGATGAAGACGGTGAAGACGCTGTAGACGAAAGATGAGGACGATGAAGACGATGAAGACGATGAAGACGGTGAAGACGATGAAGACGGTGAAGACGATGAAGACGGTGAAGACGGTGAAGACGATGAAGACGATGAAGACGATGAAGACGGTGAAGACGATGAAGACGATGAAGACGGTGAAAACGATGAAGACGATGAAGACGATGAAGACGGTGAAGACGGTGAAGACGAACGATGAAGACGATGAAGACGGTGAAGACGATGAAGACATTGAAGACGATGAAGACGGTGAAGACGATGAACACGGTGAAGACGCTGTAGACGAAAGATGAGGACGATGAAGACGATGAAGACGGTGAAGACGATGAAGACATTGAAGACGATGAAGACGGTGAAGACGATGAAGACGGTGAAGACGCTGTAGACGAAAGATGAGGACGATGAAGACGATGAAGACGATGAAGACGGTGAAGACGATGAAGACGATGAAGACGGTGAAGACGATGAAGACGGTGAAGACGATGAAGACGGTGAAGACGGTGAAGACGATGAAGACGATGAAGACGATGAAGACGGTGAAGACGGTGAAGACGGTGAAGACGATGAAGACGATGAAGACGATGAAGACGGTGAAGACGGTGAAGACGGTGAAGACGATGAAGACGATGAAGACGGTGAAGACGGTGAAGACGATGAAGACGATGAAGACGGTGAAGACGGTGAAGACGATGAAGACGGTGAAGACGGTGAAGACGGTGAAGACGAACGATGAAGACGATGAAGACGGTGAAGACGATGAAGACGGTGAAGACGAACGATGAAGACGATGAAGACGGTGAAGACGATGAAGACGGTGAAGACGATGAAGACGGTGAAGACGGTGAAGACGATGAAGACGGTGAAGACGGTGAAGACGATGAAGACGATGAAGACGGTGAAGACGAACGATGAAGACGATGAAGACGAACGATGAAGACGATGAAGACGGGGAAGACGGTGAAGACGGTGAAGACGATGAAGACGATGAAGACGGTGAAGACGAACGATGAAGACGTTGAAGACGGTGAAGACGATGAAGACGGTGAAGACGATGAAGACGGTGAAGACGATGAAGACGGTGAAGACGATGAAGACGGTGAAGACGATGAAGACGGTGAAGACGATGAAGACGGTGAAGACGATGAAGACGATGAAGACGGTGAAGACGGTGAAGACGGTGAAGACGATGAAGACGGTGAAGACGATGAAGACTGTGAAGACGGTGAAGACGAACGATGAAGACGGTGAAGACGATGAAGACGGTGAAGACGATGAAGACGGTGAAGACGATGAAGACGATGAAGACGAACGATGAAGACGGTGAAGACGGTGAAGACGATGAAGACGGTGAAGACGATGAAGACGGTGAAGACGATGAAGACGGTGAAGACGATGAAGACGATGAAGACGGTGAAGACGAACGATGAAGACGATGAAGACGGTGAAGACGATGAAGACGATGAAGACGGTGAAGACGATGAAGACGGTGAAGACGATGAAGACGGTGAAGACGGTGAAGACGAACGATGAAGACGATGAAGACGGTGAAGACGATGAAGAAATTGAAGACGATGAAGACGGTGAAGACGATGAAGACGGTGAAGACGCTGAAGACGAACGATGAGGACGATGAAGACGATGAAGACGATGAAGACGGTGAAGACGATGAAGACGGTGAAGACGATGAAGACGGTGAAGACGGTGAAGACGATGAAGACGATGAAGACGATGAAGACGGTGAAGACGATGAAGACGGTGAAGACGATGAAGACGATGAAGACGATAAAAACGGTGAAGACGGTGAAGACGGTGAAGACGATGAAGACGATGAAGACGGTGAAGACGGTGAAGACGATGAAGACGATGGAGACGGTGAAGACGGTGAAGACGATGAAGACGGTGAAGACGGTGAAGACGGTGAAGACGGTGAAGACGATGAAGACGATGAAGACGGTGAAGACGGTGAAGACGATGAAGACGGTGAAGACGGTGAAGACGGTGAAGACGGTGAAGACGATGAAGACGATGAAGACGGTGAAGACGATGAAGACGATGAAGACGATGAAGACGGTGAAGACGGTGAAGACGGTGAAGACAATGAAGACGATGAAGACGGTGAAGACGATGAAGACGGTGAAGACGATGAAGACGGTGAAGACGATGAAGACGGTGAAGACGATGAAGACGGTGAAGACGATGAAGACGGTGAAGACGATGAAGACGATGAAGACGGTGAAGACGGTGAAGACGGTGAAGACGATGAAGACGGTGAAGACGATGAAGACTGTGAAGACGGTGTAGACGAACGATGAAGACGGTGAAGACGATGAAGACGGTGAAGACGATGAAGACGGTGAAGACGATGAAGATGATGAAGACGAACGATGAAGACGGTGAAGACGGTGAAGACGGTGAAGACGATGAAGACGGTGAAGACGATGAAGACGGTGAAGACGATGAAGACGATGAAGACGGTGAAGACGAACGATGAAGACGATGAAGACGGTGAAGACGATGAAGACGATGAAGACGGTGAAGACGATGAAGACGATGAAGACGATGAAAACGGTGAAGACGGTGAAGACGAACGATGAAGACGATGAAGACGGTGAAGACGATGAAGACATTGAAGACGATGAAGACGGTGAAGACGATGAAGACGGTGAAGACGATGAAGACGGTGAAGACGCTGAAGACGATGAAGACGATGAAGACGGTGAAGACGATGAAGACGGTGAAGACGATGAAGACGGTGAAGACGGTGAAGACGATGAAGACGATGAAGACGATGAAGACGGTGAAGACGGTGAAGACGGTGAAGACGATGAAGACGATGAAGACGATGAAGACGGTGAAGACGGTGAAGACGGTGAAGACGATGAAGACGATGAAGACGGTGAAGACGGTGAAGACGATGAAGACGATGAAGACGGTGAAGACGGTGAAGACGATGAAGACGGTGAAGACGGTGAAGACGGTGAAGACGAACGATGAAGGCGATGAAGACGGTGAAGACGATGAAGACGGTGAAGACGAACGATGAAGACGATGAAGACGGTGAAGACGATGAAGACGGTGAAGACGATGAAGACGGTGAAGACGGTGAAGAAGGTGAAGACGGTGAAGACGGTGAAGACGATGAAGACGGTGAAGACGGTGAAGACGATGAAGACGATGAAGACGGTGAAGACGAACGATGAAGACGATGAAGACGAACGATGAAGACGATGAAGACGATGAAGACGGTGAAGACGATGAAGACGGTGAAGACGATGAAGACGGTGAAGACGATGAAGACGGTGAAGACGATGAAGACGGTGAAGACGATGAAGACGATGAAGACGGTGAAGACGGTGAAGACGGTGAAGACGATGAAGACGGTGAAGACGATGAAGACTGTGAAGACGGTGAAGACGAACGATGAAGACGGTGAAGACGATGAAGACGGTGAAGACGATGAAGACGGTGAAGACGATGAAGACGATGAAGACGAACGATGAAGACGGTGAAGACGGTGAAGACGGTGAAGACGGTGAAGACGGTGAAGACGATGAAGACGGTGAAGACGATGAAGACGGTGAAGACGATGAAGACGATGAAGACGGTGAAGACGAACGATGAAGACGATGAAGACGGTGAAGACGATGAAGACGATGAAGACGGTGAAGACGATGAAGACGGTGAAGACGATGAAGACGGTGAAGACGGTGAAGAAGAACGATGAAGACGATGAAGACGGTGAAGACGATGAAGAAATTGAAGACGATGAAGACGGTGAAGACGATGAAGACGGTGAAGACGCTGAAGACGAACGATGAGGACGATGAAGACGATGAAGACGATGAAGACGGTGAAGACGATGAAGACGGTGAAGACGATGAAGACGGTGAAGACGGTGAAGACGATGAAGACGATGAAGACGATGAAGACGGTGAAGACGATGAAGACGGTGAAGACGATGAAGACGATGAAGACGATAAAAACGGTGAAGACGGTGAAGACGGTGAAGACGATGAAGACGATGAAGACGGTGAAGACGGTGAAGACGATGAAGACGATGGAGACGGTGAAGACGGTGAAGACGATGAAGACGGTGAAGACGGTGAAGACGGTGAAGACGGTGAAGACGATGAAGACGATGAAGACGGTGAAGACGGTGAAGACGATGAAGACGGTGAAGACGGTGAAGACGGTGAAGACGGTGAAGACGGTGAAGACGATGAAGACGATGAAGACGGTGAAAACGATGAAGACGATGAAGACGATGAAGACGGTGAAGACGGTGAAGACGAACGATGAAGACGATGAAGACGGTGAAGACGATGAAGACATTGAAGACGATGAAGACGGTGAAGACGATGAAGACGGTGAAGACGCTGTAGACGAAAGATGAGGACGATGAAGACGATGAAGACGATGAAGACGGTGAAGACGATGAAGACGGTGAAGACGATGAAGACGGTGAAGACGGTGAAGACGATGAAGACGATGAAGACGATGAAGACGGTGAAGACGATGAAGACGATGAAGACGGTGAAAACGATGAAGACGATGAAGACGATGAAGACGGTGAAGACGATGAAGACGAACGATGAAGACGATGAAGACGGTGAAGACGATGAAGACATTGAAGACGATGAAGACGGTGAAGACGATGAAGACGGTGAAGACGCTGTAGACGAAAGATGAGGACGATGAAGACGATGAAGACGATGAAGACGGTGAAGACGATGAAGACGGTGAAGACGATGAAGACGGTGAAGACGGTGAAGACGATGAAGACGATGAAGACGATGAAGACGGTGAAGACGGTGAAGACGGTGAAGACGATGAAGACGATGAAGACGATGAAGACGGTGAAGACGGTGAAGACGGTGAAGACGATGAAGACGATGAAGACGGTGAAGACGGTGAAGACGATGAAGACGATGAAGACGGTGAAGACGGTGAAGACGATGAAGACGGTGAAGACGGTGAAGACGGTGAAGACGAACGATGAAGACGATGAAGACGGTGAAGACGATGAAGACGGTGAAGACGAACGATGAAGACGATGAAGACGGTGAAGACGATGAAGACGGTGAAGACGATGAAGACGGTGAAGACGGTGAAGACGATGAAGACGGTGAAGACGGTGAAGACGATGAAGACGATGAAGACGGTGAAGACGAACGATGAAGACGATGAAGACGAACGATGAAGACAATGAAGACGGGGAAGACGGTGAAGACGGTGAAGACGATGAAGACGATGAAGACGGTGAAGACGAACGATGAAGACGATGAAGACGGTGAAGACGATGAAGACGGTGAAGACGATGAAGACGGTGAAGACGATGAAGACGGTGAAGACGATGAAGACGGTGAAGACGATGAAGACGATGAAGACGGTGAAGACGGTGAAGACGGTGAAGACGATGAAGACGGTGAAGACGATGAAGACTGTGAAGACGGTGTAGACGAACGATGAAGACGGTGAAGACGATGAAGACAGTGAAGACGATGAAGACGGTGAAGACGATGAAGATGATGAAGACGAACGATGAAGACGGTGAAGACGGTGAAGACGGTGAAGACGGTGAAGACGATGAAGACGGTGAAGACGATGAAGACGGTGAAGACGATGAAGACGATGAAGACGGTGAAGACGAACGATGAAGACGATGAAGACGGTGAAGACGATGAAGACGATGAAGACGGTGAAAACGATGAAGACGATGAAGACGATGAAGACGGTGAAGACGGTGAAGACGAACGATGAAGACGATGAAGACGGTGAAGACGATGAAGACATTGAAGACGATGAAGACGGTGAAGACGATGAAGACGGTGAAGACGCTGTAGACGAAAGATGAGGACGATGAAGACGATGAAGACGATGAAGACGGTGAAGACGATGAAGACGGTGAAGACGATGAAGACGGTGAAGACGGTGAAGACGATGAAGACGATGAAGACGATGAAGACGGTGAAGACGATGAAGACGATGAAGACGGTGAAAACGATGAAGACGATGAAGACGATGAAGACGGTGAAGACGGTGAAGACGAACGATGAAGACGATGAAGACGGTGAAGACGATGAAGACATTGAAGACGATGAAGACGGTGAAGACGATGAAGACGGTGAAGACGCTGTAGACGAAAGATGAGGACGATGAAGACGATGAAGACGATGAAGACGGTGAAGACGATGAAGACGGTGAAGACGATGAAGACGGTGAAGACGGTGAAGACGATGAAGACGATGAAGACGATGAAGACGGTGAAGACGGTGAAGACGGTGAAGACGATGAAGACGATGAAGACGATGAAGACGGTGAAGACGGTGAAGACGGTGAAGACGATGAAGACGATGAAGACGGTGAAGACGGTGAAGACGATGAAGACGATGAAGACGGTGAAGACGGTGAAGACGATGAAGACGGTGAAGACGGTGAAGACGGTGAAGACGAACGATGAAGACGATGAAGACGGTGAAGACGATGAAGACGGTGAAGACGAACGATGAAGACGATGAAGACGGTGAAGACGATGAAGACGGTGAAGACGATGAAGACGGTGAAGACGGTGAAGACGATGAAGACGGTGAAGACGGTGAAGACGATGAAGACGATGAAGACGGTGAAGACGAACGATGAAGACGATGAAGACGAACGATGAAGACGATGAAGACGGGGAAGACGGTGAAGACGGTGAAGACGATGAAGACGATGAAGACGGTGAAGACGAACGATGAAGACGTTGAAGACGGTGAAGACGATGAAGACGGTGAAGACGATGAAGACGGTGAAGACGATGAAGACGGTGAAGACGATGAAGACGGTGAAGACGATGAAGACGGTGAAGACGATGAAGACGGTGAAGACGATGAAGACGATGAAGACGGTGAAGACGGTGAAGACGGTGAAGACGATGAAGACGGTGAAGACGATGAAGACGATGAAGACGGTGAAGACGGTGAAGACGGTGAAGACGATGAAGACGGTGAAGACGATGAAGACTGTGAAGACGGTGAAGACGAACGATGAAGACGGTGAAGACGATGAAGACGGTGAAGACGATGAAGACGGTGAAGACGATGAAGACGATGAAGACGAACGATGAAGACGGTGAAGACGGTGAAGACGGTGAAGACGATGAAGACGGTGAAGACGATGAAGACGGTGAAGACGATGAAGACGATGAAGACGGTGAAGACGAACGATGAAGACGATGAAGACGGTGAAGACGATGAAGACGATGAAGACGGTGAAGACGATGAAGACGGTGAAGACGATGAAGACGGTGAAGACGGTGAAGACGAACGATGAAGACGATGAAGACGGTGAAGACGATGAAGAAATTGAAGACGATGAAGACGGTGAAGACGATGAAGACGGTGAAGACGCTGAAGACGAACGATGAGGACGATGAAGACGATGAAGACGATGAAGACGGTGAAGACGATGAAGACGGTGAAGACGATGAAGACGGTGAAGACGGTGAAGACGATGAAGACGATGAAGACGATGAAGACGGTGAAGACGATGAAGACGGTGAAGACGATGAAGACGATGAAGACGATAAAAACGGTGAAGACGGTGAAGACGGTGAAGACGATGAAGACGATGAAGACGGTGAAGACGGTGAAGACGATGAAGACGATGGAGACGGTGAAGACGGTGAAGACGATGAAGACGGTGAAGACGGTGAAGACGGTGAAGACGGTGAAGACGATGAAGACGATGAAGACGGTGAAGACGGTGAAGACGATGAAGACGGTGAAGACGGTGAAGACGGTGAAGACGGTGAAGACGGTGAAGACGATGAAGACGATGAAGACGGTGAAGACGATGAAGACGATGAAGACGATGAAGACGGTGAAGACGGTGAAGACGGTGAAGACAATGAAGACGATGAAGACGGTGAAGACGATGAAGACGGTGAAGACGATGAAGACGGTGAAGACGATGAAGACGGTGAAGACGATGAAGACGGTGAAGACGATGAAGACGGTGAAGACGATGAAGACGATGAAGACGGTGAAGACGGTGAAGACGGTGAAGACGATGAAGACGGTGAAGACGATGAAGACTGTGAAGACGGTGTAGACGAACGATGAAGACGGTGAAGACGATGAAGACGGTGAAGACGATGAAGACGGTGAAGACGATGAAGATGATGAAGACGAACGATGAAGACGGTGAAGACGGTGAAGACGGTGAAGACGATGAAGACGGTGAAGACGATGAAGACGGTGAAGACGATGAAGACGATGAAGACGGTGAAGACGAACGATGAAGACGATGAAGACGGTGAAGACGATGAAGACGATGAAGACGGTGAAGACGATGAAGACGATGAAGACGATGAAAACGGTGAAGACGGTGAAGACGAACGATGAAGACGATGAAGACGGTGAAGACGATGAAGACATTGAAGACGATGAAGACGGTGAAGACGATGAAGACGGTGAAGACGATGAAGACGGTGAAGACGCTGAAGACGATGAAGACGATGAAGACGGTGAAGACGATGAAGACGGTGAAGACGATGAAGACGGTGAAGACGGTGAAGACGATGAAGACGATGAAGACGATGAAGACGGTGAAGACGGTGAAGACGGTGAAGACGATGAAGACGATGAAGACGATGAAGACGGTGAAGACGGTGAAGACGGTGAAGACGATGAAGACGATGAAGACGGTGAAGACGGTGAAGACGATGAAGACGGTGAAGACGGTGAAGACGATGAAGACGGTGAAGACGGTGAAGACGGTGAAGACGAACGATGAAGACGATGAAGACGGTGAAGACGATGAAGACGGTGAAGACGAACGATGAAGACGATGAAGACGGTGAAGACGATGAAGACGGTGAAGACGATGAAGACGGTGAAGACGGTGAAGACGGTGAAGACGGTGAAGACGGTGAAGACGATGAAGACGGTGAAGACGGTGAAGACGATGAAGACGATGAAGACGGTGAAGACGAACGATGAAGACGACGAAGACGAACGATGAAGACGATGAAGACGATGAAGACGGTGAAGACGATGAAGACGGTGAAGACGATGAAGACGGTGAAGACGATGAAGACGGTGAAGACGATGAAGACGATGAAGACGGTGAAGACGGTGAAGACGGTGAAGACGATGAAGACGGTGAAGACGATGAAGACTGTGAAGACGGTGAAGACGAACGATGAAGACGGTGAAGACGATGAAGACGGTGAAGACGATGAAGACGGTGAAGACGATGAAGACGATGAAGACGAACGATGAAGACGGTGAAGACGGTGAAGACGGTGAAGACGGTGAAGACGGTGAAGACGATGAAGACGGTGAAGACGATGAAGACGGTGAAGACGATGAAGACGATGAAGACGGTGAAGACGAACGATGAAGACGATGAAGACGGTGAAGACGATGAAGACGATGAAGACGGTGAAGACGATGAAGACGGTGAAGACGATGAAGACGGTGAAGACGGTGAAGACGAACGATGAAGACGATGAAGACGGTGAAGACGATGAAGAAATTGAAGACGATGAAGACGGTGAAGACGATGAAGACGGTGAAGACGATGAAGACGGTGAAGACGGTGAAGACGAACGATGAAGACGATGAAGACGGTGAAGACGATGAAGAAATTGAAGACGATGAAGACGGTGAAGACGATGAAGACGGTGAAGACGCTGAAGACGAACGATGAGGACGATGAAGACGATGAAGACGATGAAGACGGTGTAGACGATGAAGACGGTGAAGACGATGAAGACGGTGAAGACGGTGAAGACGATGAAGACGATGAAGACGATGAAGACGGTGAAGACGATGAAGACGGTGAAGACGATGAAGACGATGAAGACGATAAAAACGGTGAAGACGGTGAAGACGGTGAAGACGATGAAGACGATGAAGACGGTGAAGACGGTGAAGACGATGAAGACGATGGAGACGGTGAAGACGGTGAAGACGATGAAGACGGTGAAGACGGTGAAGACGGTGAAGACGGTGAAGACGATGAAGACGATGAAGACGGTGAAGACGGTGAAGACGATGAAGACGGTGAAGACGGTGAAGACGGTGAAGACGGTGAAGACGGTGAAGACGGTGAAGACGATGAAGACGATGAAGACGGTGAAGACGATGAAGACGATGAAGACGATAAAGACGGTGAAGACGGTGAAGACGGTGAAGACGGTGAAGACGGTGAAGACAATGAAGACGATGAAGACGATGAAGACGATGAAGACGATGAAGACGGTGAAGACGGTGAAGACGGTGAAGACGGTGAAGACGGTGAAGACGGTGAAGACGATGAAAACGATGAAGACGATGAAGACGATGAAGACGATGAAGACGGTGAAGACGGTGAAGACGGTGAAGACAATGAAGACGATGAAGACGATGAAGACGGTGAAGACGGTGAAGACGGTGAAAACGATGAAGACGATGAAGACGATGAAGACGGTGAAGACGGTGAAGACGGTGAAGACGGTGAAGACGGTGAAGACGATGAAGACGATGAAGACGAACGATGAAGACGATGAAGACGATGAAGACGGTGAAGACAGTGAAGACGATGAAGACGATGAAGACGGTGAAGACGATGAAGACGGTGAAGACGGTGAAAACGATGAAGACGGTGAAGACGGTGAAGACGGTGAAGACGATGAAGACGATGAAGACGATAAAGACGGTGAAGACGGTGAAGACGGTGAAGACGATGAAGACGATGAAGACGGTGAAGACGGTGAAGACAATGAAGACGATGGAGACGGTGAAGACGGTGAAGACGATGAAGACGGTGAAGACGGTGAAGACGGTGAAGACGATGAAGACGATGAAGACGGTGAAGACGGTGAAGACGATGAAGACGGTGAAGACGGTGAAGACGGTGAAGACGGTGAAGACGGTGAAGACGATGAAGACGATGAAGACGGTGAAGACGATGAAGACGATGAAGACGATGAAGTCGGTGAAGACGGTGAAGACGGTGAAGACAATGAAGACGATGAAGACGATGAAGACGGTGAAGACGGTGAAGACGGTGAAAACGATGAAAACGATGAAGACGATGAAGACGATGAAGACGGTGAAGACGGTGAAGACGGTGAAGACGGTGAAGACGGTGAAGACGATGAAGACGATGAAGACGAACGATGAAGACGATGAAGACGATGAAGACGGTGAAGACAGTGAAGACGATGAAGACGATGAAGACGGTGAAGACGATGAAGACGGTGAAGACGGTGAAAACGATGAAGACGATGAAGACGGTGAAGACGGTGAAGACGGTGAAGACGATGAAGACGATGAAGACGGTGAAGACAATGAAGACGATGAAGACGGTGAAGGCGATGAAGACGGTGAAGACGATGAAGACGGTGAAGACGATGAAGACGATGAAGACGGTGAAGACGAACGATGAAGACGATGAAGACGGTGAAGACGATGAAGACGATGAAGACGGTGAAGACGATGAAGACGGTGAAGACGATGAAGACGGTGAAGACGGTGAAGACGAACGATGAAGACGATGAAGACGGTGAAGACGATGAAGAAATTGAAGACGATGAAGACGGTGAAGACGATGAAGACGGTGAAGACGCTGAAGACGAACGATGAGGACGATGAAGACGATGAAGACGATGAAGACGGTGTAGACGATGAAGACGGTGAAGACGATGAAGACGGTGAAGACGGTGAAGACGATGAAGACGATGAAGACGATGAAGACGGTGAAGACGATGAAGACGGTGAAGACGATGAAGACGATGAAGACGATAAAAACGGTGAAGACGGTGAAGACGGTGAAGACGATGAAGACGATGAAGACGGTGAAGACGGTGAAGACGATGAAGACGATGGAGACGGTGAAGACGGTGAAGACGATGAAGACGGTGAAGACGGTGAAGACGGTGAAGACGGTGAAGACGATGAAGACGATGAAGACGGTGAAGACGGTGAAGACGATGAAGACGGTGAAGACGGTGAAGACGGTGAAGACGGTGAAGACGGTGAAGACGGTGAAGACGATGAAGACGATGAAGACGGTGAAGACGATGAAGACGATGAAGACGATAAAGACGGTGAAGACGGTGAAGACGGTGAAGACGGTGAAGACGGTGAAGACAATGAAGACGATGAAGACGATGAAGACGATGAAGACGATGAAGACGGTGAAGACGGTGAAGACGGTGAAGACGGTGAAGACGGTGAAGACGGTGAAGACGATGAAAACGATGAAGACGATGAAGACGATGAAGACGATGAAGACGGTGAAGACGGTGAAGACGGTGAAGACAATGAAGACGATGAAGACGATGAAGACGGTGAAGACGGTGAAGACGGTGAAAACGATGAAGACGATGAAGACGATGAAGACGGTGAAGACGGTGAAGACGGTGAAGACGGTGAAGACGGTGAAGACGATGAAGACGATGAAGACGAACGATGAAGACGATGAAGACGATGAAGACGGTGAAGACAGTGAAGACGATGAAGACGATGAAGACGGTGAAGACGATGAAGACGGTGAAGACGGTGAAAACGATGAAGACGGTGAAGACGGTGAAGACGGTGAAGACGATGAAGACGATGAAGACGATAAAGACGGTGAAGACGGTGAAGACGGTGAAGACGATGAAGACGATGAAGACGGTGAAGACGGTGAAGACGATGAAGACGATGGAGACGGTGAAGACGGTGAAGACGATGAAGACGGTGAAGACGGTGAAGACGGTGAAGACGATGAAGACGATGAAGACGGTGAAGACGGTGAAGACGATGAAGACGGTGAAGACGGTGAAGACGGTGAAGACGGTGAAGACGGTGAAGACGATGAAGACGATGAAGACGGTGAAGACGATGAAGACGATGAAGACGATGAAGTCGGTGAAGACGGTGAAGACGGTGAAGACAATGAAGACTATGAAGACGATGAAGACGGTGAAGACGGTGAAGACGTGGAAAACGATGAAAACGATGAAGACGATGAAGACGATGAAGACGGTGAAGACGGTGAAGACGGTGAAGACGGTGAAGACGGTGAAGACGATGAAGACGATGAAGACGAACGATGAAGACGATGAAGACGGTGAAGACGGTGAAGACGGTGAAGACGATGAAGACGATGAAGACGGTGAAGACAATGAAGACGATGAAGACGGTGAAGGCGATGAAGACGGTGGAAACGGTGAAGACGGTGAAGACGGTGAAGACGATGAAGACGATGAAGACGGTGAAGACGGTGAAGACGATAAAGACGATGAAGACGATGAAGACGGTGAAGACGATGAAGACGGTGAAGACGATGAAGACGATGAAGACGATGAAGACGATGAAGACGGTGAAGACGGTGAAGACAATGAAGACGATGAAGACGATGAAGACGGTGAAGACGGTGAAGACGGTGAAGACGGTGAAAACGATGAAGACGATGAAGACGATGAAGACGATGAAGACGGTGAAGACGGTGAAGACGGTGAAGACGGTGAAGACGATGAAGACGATGAAGACGAACGATGAAGACGATGAAGACGGTGAAGACGATGAAGACGGTGAAGACAGTGAAGACGATGAAGACGATGAAGACGGTGAAGACGATGAAGACGGTGAAGACGGTGAAAACGATGAAGACGATGAAGACGATGAAGACGGTGAAGACGGTGAAGACGGTGAAGACGATGAAGACGATGAAGACGGTGAAGACGATGAAGACGATGAAGACGGTGAAGGCGATGAAGACGGTGAAGACGGTGAAGACGGTGAAGACGATGAAGACGATGAAGACGGTGAAGACGGTGAAGACGATGAAGACGGTGAAGACGGTGAAGACGGTGAAGACGGTGAAGACGATGAAGACGATGAAGACGGTGAAGACGATGAAGACGATGAAGACGATAAAGACGGTGAAGACGGTGAAGACGGTGAAGACAATGAAGACGATGAAGACGATGAAGACGGTGAAGACGGTGAAGACGGTGAAAACGATGAAGACGATGAAGACGATGAAGACGGTGAAGACGGTGAAGACGATGAAGACGGTGAAGACGGTGAAGACGATGATGACGATGAAGACGAACGATGAAGACGATGAAGACGGTGAAGACGATGAAGACGGTGAAGACAGTGAAGACGATGAAGACGATGAAGACGGTGAAGACGATGAAGACGGTGAAGACGGTGAAAACGATGAAGACGATGAAGACGGTGAAGACGGTGAAGACGGTGAAGACGATGAAGACGATGAAGACGGTGAAGACGATGAAGACGATGAAGACGGTGAAGGCGATGAAGACGGTGAAGACGGTGAAGACGGTGAAGACGGTGAAGACGATGAAGACGATGAAGACGGTGAAGACGGTGAAGACGATGAAGACGATGAAGACGATGAAGACGGTGAAGACGATGAAGACGATGAAGACGATGAAAGGTGTTGGTTGATATAGACAGCAGTTAAAATAAAATTGTTTCAATCTTATCGTCTCTTATACGGCCTTATTTTCGTTTCACAAAAATTGAAACTCGATGTCTCACGCTAGTTAACTCTTGTATATTCTATAGGTATAGGCATGCTTCGAAACTCAAGATAATAAAGTTTCAAATGGCAACTCTTGTCAAATGAACTTATTTTGAGATTTGACTCATGATTGAACGAAAGATTTAAAATTTTTATTTAAAAAATTTTTCACCGGCAATGAAATTCCACGCTAGGCCGAGATCCTCACCGCTCCGGTCGAATGCGCGAGAAAACATGCTTTAATCGGCTTGGGTCCCATTGAAACGCGATTATAATCTGTAAATTTACTCTTAATTTTCTAAGACTTTCATGTTTTTCAACGGCATCCGCCGTCGCATCTCCTATCTCCCTCGATGACCGCTCACTTAGTGTATTAACAACTCGTTTCGATCTTATCGTCTATTTATCGTAATTAAATTTTTTTTTGCTTTATTCACCCCCCTTAGTTAAGGAAAAAGGGTAGATATGACCCCGCGGGCAGTCTCCGGGAAACCAAAGATTTTTGATTCCGGGGGAAGTATGGTTGCAAGACGATGAAGACGATGAAGACGATGAAGACGAGGAAGACGGTGAAGACGATGAAGACGATGAAGACGGTGAAGACGATGAAGACGGTGAAGACGATGAAGACGGTGAAGACGGTGAAGACGAACGATGAAGACGATGAAGACGGTGAAGACGATGAAGACGATGAAAACGGTGAAGACGATGAAGACGGTGAAGACGATGAAGACGGTGAAGACGATGAAGACGGTGAAGACGATGAAGACGGTAAAGACGATGAAGACGGTGAAGACGATGAAGACTGTGAAGACGGTGAAGACGAACGATGAAGACGATGAAGACGGTGAAGACGATGAAGACGATGAAAACGGTGAAGACGATGAAGACGGTGAAGACGGTGAAGACGAACGATGAAGACGATGAAAACGGTGAAGACGATGAAGACGGTGAAGACGAACGATGAAGACGATGAAGACGGTGAAGACGATGAAGACGGTGAAGACGATGAAGACGGTGAAGACGGTGAAGACGGTGAAGACGGTGAAGACGGTGGAGACGATGAAGACAATGAAGACGATGAAGATGGTGAAGACGATGAAGACGGTTAAGACGGTGAAGACGATGAAGACGGTGAAGACAATGAAGACGGTGAAGACGATCAAGACGATGAAGACGATGAAGACGAACGATGAAGACGATGAAGACGATGAAGACGCTGAAGACGATGAAGACGATGAAGATGATGAAGACGATGAAGACGATGAAGACGGTGAAGACGATGAAGACGATGAAGACGATGAAGACGATGAAGACGAACGATAAAGACGATGAAGACGAACGATGAAGACGATGAAGACGGGGAAGACGGTGAAGACGATGAAGACGATGAAGACGGTGAAGACGAACGATGAAGACGTTGAAGACGGTGAAGACGATGAAGACGGTGAAGACGATGAAGACGGTGAAGACGATGAAGATGGTGAAGACGATGAAGACGGTGAAGACGATGAAGACGGTGAAGACGATGAAGACGGTGAAGACGGTGAAGACGATGAAGACGGTGAAGACGATGAAGACTGTGAAGACGGTGTAGACGAACGATGAAGACGGTGAAGACGATGAAGACGGTGAAGACGATGAAGACAATGAAGACGATGAAGATGATGAAGACGATCGATGAAGACGGTGAAGACGGTGAAGACGGTGAAGACGGTGAAGACGGTGAAGACGATGAAGACGGTGAAGACGATGAAGACGGTGAAGACGATGAAGACGGTGAAGACGATGAAGACGATGATGAAGACGATGAAGACGATGAAGACGGTGAAGACGATGAAGACGATGAAGACGATGAAGACGGTGAAGACGATGAAGACGGTGAAGACGATGAAGACGGTGAAGACGGTGAAGACGGTGAAGACGATGAAGACGATGAAGACGGTGAAGACGATGAAGACGATGAAGACGATAAAGACGGTGATGACGGTGAAGACGGTGAAGACAATGAAGACGATGAAGACGATGAAGACGGTGAAGACGGTGAAGACGGTGAAAACGATGAAGACGATGAAGACGATGAAGACGGTGAAGACGGTGAGGACGATGAAGACGGTGAAGACGATGAAGACGATGAAGACGATGAAGACGATGAAGACGAACGATAAAGACGATGAAGACGAACGATGAAGACGATGAAGACGGGGAAGACGGTGAAGACGATGAAGACGATGAAGACGGTGAAGACGAACGATGAAGACGTTGAAGACGGTGAAGACGATGAAGACGGTGAAGACGATGAAGACGGTGAAGACGATGAAGATGGTGAAGACGATGAAGACGGTGAAGACGATGAAGACGGTGAAGACGATGAAGACGGTGAAGACGATGAAGACGATGAAGACGGTGAAGACGGTGAAGACGGTGAAGACGATGAAGACGGTGAAGACGATGAAGACTGTGAAGACGGTGTAGACGAACGATGAAGACGGTGAAGACGATGAAGACGGTGAAGACGATGAAGACAATGAAGACGATGAAGATGATGAAGACGATCGATGAAGACGGTGAAGACGGTGAAGACGGTGAAGACGGTGAAGACGGTGAAGACGATGAAGACGGTGAAGACGATGAAGACGGTGAAGACGATGAAGACGGTGAAGACGATGAAGACGATGATGAAGACGATGAAGACGATGAAGACGGTGAAGACGATGAAGACGATGAAGACGATGAAGACGGTGAAGACGATGAAGACGGTGAAGACGATGAAGACGGTGAAGACGGTGAAGACGGTGAAGACGGTGAAGACGATGAAGACGATGAAGACGGTGAAGACGATGAAGACGATGAAGACGATAAAGACGGTGAAGACGGTGAAGACGGTGAAGAGAATGAAGACGATGAAGACGATGAAGACGGTGAAGACGGTGAAGACGGTGAAAACGATGAAGACGATGAAGACGATGAAGACGGTGAAGACGGTGAAGACGATGAAGACGGTGAAGACGGTGAAGACGATGATGACGATGAAGACGAACGATGAAGACGATGAAGACGGTGAAGACGATGAAGACGGTGAAGACAGTGAAGACGATGAAGACGATGAAGACGGTGAAGACGATGAAGACGGTGAAGACGGTGAAAACGATGAAGACGGTGAGGACGATGAAGACGGTGAAGACGATGAAGACGATGAAGACGATGAAGACGATGAAGACGAACGATAAAGACGATGAAGACGAACGATGAAGACGATGAAGACGGGGAAGACGGTGAAGACGATGAAGACGATGAAGACGGTGAAGACGAACGATGAAGACGTTGAAGACGATGAAGACGGTGAAGACGGTGAAGACGGTGAAGACGGTGAAGACGATGAAGACGATGAAGACGGTGAAGACGGTGAAGACGATGAAGACGATGAAGACGATGAAGACGGTGAAGACGATGAAGACGATGAAGACGATGAAAGGTGTTGGTTGATATAGACAGCAGTTAAAATAAAATTGTTTCAATCTTATCGTCTCTTATACGGCCTTATTTTCGTTTCACAAAAATTGAAACTCGATGTCTCACGCTAGTTAACTCTTGTATATTTCATGTTTTTCAACGGCATCCGCCGTCGCATCTCCTATCTCCCTCGATGACCGCTCACTTAGTGTATTAACAACTCGTTTCGATCTTATCGTCTATTTATCGTAATTAAATTTTTTTTTGCTTTATTCACCCCCCTTAGTTAAGGAAAAAGGGTAGATATGACCCCGCGGGCAGTCTCCGGGAAACCAAAGATTTTTGATTCCGGGGGAAGTATGGTTGCAAGACGATGAAGACGATGAAGACGATGAAGACGAGGAAGACGGTGAAGACGGTGAAGACGATGAAGACGGTGAAGACGATGAAGACGGTGAAGACGATGAAGACGGTGAAGACGGTGAAGACGAACGATAAGGACGATGAAGACGGTGAAGACGATGAAGACGATGAAAACGGTGAAGACGATGAAGACGGTGAAGACGATGAAGACGGTGAAGACGGTGAAGACGAACGATGAAGACGATGAAGACGGTGAAGACGATGAAGACGGTGAAGACGAACGATGAAGACGATGAAGACGGTGAAGACGATGAAGACGGTGAAGACGATGAAGACGGTGAAGACGGTGAAGACGGTGAAGACGGTGGAGACGATGAAGACAATGAAGACGATGAAGATGGTGAAGACGATGAAGACGGTTAAGACGGTGAAGACGATGAAGACGGTGAAGACAATGAAGACGGTGAAGACGATCAAGACGATGAAGACGATGAAGACGAACGATGAAGACGAACGATGAAGACGATGAAGACGATGAAGACGGTGAAGACGATGAAGACGATGAAGATGATGAAGACGATGAAGAGGATGAAGACGGTGAAGACGATGAAGACGATGAAGACGATGAAGACGATGAAGACGAACGATAAAGACGATGAAGACGAACGATGAAGACGATGAAGACGGGGAAGACGGTGAAGACGGTGAAGACGATGAAGACGATGAAGACGGTGAAGACGAACGATGAAGACGTTGAAGACGGTGAAGACGATGAAGACGGTGAAGACGATGAAGACGGTGAAGACGATGAAGACGGTGAAGACGATGAAGACGGTGAAGACGATGAAGACGGTGAAGACGATGAAGACGGTGAAGACGATGAAGACGATGAAGACGGTGAAGACGGTGAAGACGGTGAAGACAATGAAGACGATGAAGACGATGAAGACGGTGAAGACGGTGAAGACGGTGAAAACGATGAAGACGATGAAGACGATGAAGACGGTGAAGACGGTGAAGACGGTGAAGACGGTGAAGACGGTGAAGACGATGAAGACGATGAAGACGAACGATGAAGACGATGAAGACGATGAAGACGGTGAAGACAGTGAAGACGATGAAGACGATGAAGACGGTGAAGACGATGAAGACGGTGAAGACGGTGAAAACGATGAAGACGGTGAAGACGGTGAAGACGGTGAAGACGATGAAGACGATGAAGACGATAAAGACGGTGAAGACGGTGAAGACGGTGAAAACGATGAAGACGATGAAGACGATGAAGACGGTGAAGACGGTGAAGACGGTGAAGACGGTGAAGACGGTGAAGACGATGAAGACGATGAAGACGAACGATGAAGACGATGAAGACGATGAAGACGGTGAAGACAGTGAAGACGATGAAGACGATGAAGACGGTGAAGACGATGAAGACGGTGAAGACGGTGAAAACGATGAAGACGATGAAGACGGTGAAGACGGTGAAGACGGTGAAGACGATGAAGACGATGAAGACGGTGAAGACGATGAAGACGATGAAGACGGTGAAGGCGATGAAGACGGTGGAAACGGTGAAGACGGTGAAGACGGTGAAGACGATGAAGACGATGAAGACGGTGAAGACGGTGAAGACGATAAAGACGATGAAGACGATGAAGACGGTGAAGACGATGAAGACGGTGAAGACGATGAAGACGATGAAGACGATGAAGACGATGAAGACGGTGAAGACGGTGAAGACAATGAAGACGATGAAGACGATGAAGACGGTGAAGACGGTGAAGACGGTGAAAACGATGAAGACGATGAAGACGATGAAGACGATGAAGACGGTGAAGACGGTGAAGACGGTGAAGACGGTGAAGACGATGAAGACGATGAAGACGAACGATGAAGACGATGAAGACGGTGAAGACGATGAAGACGGTGAAGACAGTGAAGACGATGAAGACGATGAAGACGGTGAAGACGATGAAGACGGTGAAGACGGTGAAAACGATGAAGACGATGAAAACGATGAAGACGGTGAAGACGGTGAAGACGGTGAAGACGATGAAGACGATGAAGACGGTGAAGACGATGAAGACGATGAAGACGGTGAAGGCGATGAAGACGGTGAAGACGGTGAAGACGATGAAGACGATGAAGACGGTGAAGACGGTGAAGACGATGAAGACGGTGAAGACGGTGAAGACGGTGAAGACGGTGAAGACGATGAAGACGATGAAGACGGTGAAGACGATGAAGACGATGAAGACGATAAAGACGGTGAAGACGGTGAAGACGGTGAAGACAATGAAGACGATGAAGACGATGAAGACGGTGAAGACGGTGAAGACGGTGAAAACGATGAAGACGATGAAGACGATGAAGACGGTGAAGACGGTGAAGACGATGAAGACGGTGAAGACGGTGAAGACGATGATGACGATGAAGACGAACGATGAAGACGATGAAGACGGTGAAGACGATGAAGACGGTGAAGACAGTGAAGACGATGAAGACGATGAAGACGGTGAAGACGATGAAGACGGTGAAGACGGTGAAAACGATGAAGACGATGAAGACGGTGAAGACGGTGAAGACGGTGAAGACGATGAAGACGATGAAGACGGTGAAGACGATGAAGACGATGAAGACGGTGAAGGCGATGAAGACGGTGAAGACGGTGAAGACGGTGAAGACGGTGAAGACGATGAAGACGATGAAGACGGTGAAGACGGTGAAGACGATGAAGACGATGAAGACGATGAAGACGGTGAAGACGATGAAGACGATGAAGACGATGAAAGGTGTTGGTTGATATAGACAGCAGTTAAAATAAAATTGTTTCAATCTTATCGTCTCTTATACGGCCTTATTTTCGTTTCACAAAAATTGAAACTCGATGTCTCACGCTAGTTAACTCTTGTATATTCTATAGGTATAGGCATGCTTCGAAACTCAAGATAATAAAGTTTCAAATGGCAACTCTTGTCAAATGAACTTATTTTGAGATTTGACTCATGATTGAACGAAAGATTTAAAATTTTTATTTAAAAATTTTTTCACCGGCAATGAAATTCCACGCTAGGCCGAGATCCTCACCGCTCCGGTCGAATGCGCGAGAAAACATGCTTTAATCGGCTTGGGTCCCATTGAAACGCGATTATAATCTGTAAATTTACTCTTAATTTTCTAAGACTTTCATGTTTTTCAACGGCATCCGCCGTCGCATCTCCTATCTCCCTCGATGACCGCTCACTTAGTGTATTAACAACTCGTTTCGATCTTATCGTCTATTTATCGTAATTAAATTTTTTTTTGCTTTATTCACCCCCCTTAGTTAAGGAAAAAGGGTAGATATGACCCCGCGGGCAGTCTCCGGGAAACCAAAGATTTTTGATTCCGGGGGAAGTATGGTTGCAAGACGATGAAGACGATGAAGACGATGAAGACGAGGAAGACGGTGAAGACGATGAAGACGATGAAGACGATGAAGACGGTGAAGACGATGAAGACGGTGAAGACGATGAAGACGGTGAAGACGGTGAAGACGAACGATGAAGACGATGAAGACGGTGAAGACGATGAAGACGATGAAAACGGTGAAGACGATGAAGACGGTGAAGACGATGAAGACGGTGAAGACGGTGAAGACGAACGATGAAGACGATGAAAACGGTGAAGACGATGAAGACGGTGAAGACGAACGATGAAGACGATGAAGACGGTGAAGACGATGAAGACGGTGAAGACGATGAAGACGGTGAAGACGGTGAAGACGGTGAAGACGGTGAAGACGGTGGAGACGATGAAGACAATGAAGACGATGAAGATGGTGAAGACGATGAAGACGGTTAAGACGGTGAAGACGATGAAGACGGTGAAGACAATGAAGACGGTGAAGACGATCAAGACGATGAAGACGATGAAGACGAACGATGAAGACGATGAAGACGATGAAGACGCTGAAGACGATGAAGACGATGAAGATGATGAAGACGATGAAGACGATGAAGACGGTGAAGACGATGAAGACGATGAAGACGATGAAGACGATGAAGACGAACGATAAAGACGATGAAGACGAACGATGAAGACGATGAAGACGGGGAAGACGGTGAAGACGATGAAGACGGTGAAGACGGTGAAGACGAACGATGAAGACGATGAAGACGGTGAAGACGATGAAGACGATGAAAACGGTGAAGACGATGAAGACGGTGAAGACGATGAAGACGGTGAAGACGGTGAAGACGAACGATGAAGACGATGAAAACGGTGAAGACGATGAAGACGGTGAAGACGAACGATGAAGACGATGAAGACGGTGAAGACGATGAAGACGGTGAAGACAGTGAAGACGATGAAGACGATGAAGACGGTGAAGACGGTGAAGACGGTGAAGACGATGAAGACGATGAAGACGGTGAAGACGATGAAGACGATGAAGACGGTGAAGGCGATGAAGACGGTGAAGACGGTGAAGACGGTGAAGACGGTGAAGACGATGAAGACGATGAAGACGGTGAAGACGGTGAAGACGATGAAGACGATGAAGACGATGAAGACGGTGAAGACGATGAAGACGATGAAGACGATGAAAGGTGTTGGTTGATATAGACAGCAGTTAAAATAAAATTGTTTCAATCTTATCGTCTCTTATACGGCCTTATTTTCGTTTCACAAAAATTGAAACTCGATGTCTCACGCTAGTTAACTCTTGTATATTCTATAGGTATAGGCATGCTTCGAAACTCAAGATAATAAAGTTTCAAATGGCAACTCTTGTCAAATGAACTTATTTTGAGATTTGACTCATGATTGAACGAAAGATTTAAAATTTTTATTTAAAAAATTTTTCACCGGCAATGAAATTCCACGCTAGGCCGAGATCCTCACCGCTCCGGTCGAATGCGCGAGAAAACATGCTTTAATCGGCTTGGGTCCCATTGAAACGCGATTATAATCTGTAAATTTACTCTTAATTTTCTAAGACTTTCATGTTTTTCAACGGCATCCGCCGTCGCATCTCCTATCTCCCTCGATGACCGCTCACTTAGTGTATTAACAACTCGTTTCGATCTTATCGTCTATTTATCGTAATTAAATTTTTTTTTGCTTTATTCACCCCCCTTAGTTAAGGAAAAAGGGTAGATATGACCCCGCGGGCAGTCTCCGGGAAACCAAAGATTTTTGATTCCGGGGGAAGTATGGTTGCAAGACGATGAAGACGAGGAAGACGGTGAAGACGATGAAGACGATGAAGACGGTGAAGACGATGAAGACGGTGAAGACGATGAAGACGGTGAAGACGGTGAAGACGAACGATGAAGACGATGAAGACGGTGAAGACGATGAAGACGATGAAAACGGTGAAGACGATGAAGACGGTGAAGACGATGAAGACGGTGAAGACGGTGAAGACGAACGATGAAGACGATGAAAACGGTGAAGACGATGAAGACGGTGAAGACGAACGATGAAGACGATGAAGACGGTGAAGACGATGAAGACGGTGAAGACGATGAAGACGGTGAAGACGGTGAAGACGGTGAAGACGGTGAAGACGGTGGAGACGATGAAGACAATGAAGACGATGAAGATGGTGAAGACGATGAAGACGGTTAAGACGGTGAAGACGATGAAGACGGTGAAGACAATGAAGACGGTGAAGACGATCAAGACGATGAAGACGATGAAGACGAACGATGAAGACGATGAAGACGATGAAGACGCTGAAGACGATGAAGACGATGAAGATGATGAAGACGATGAAGACGATGAAGACGGTGAAGACGATGAAGACGATGAAGACGATGAAGACGATGAAGACGAACGATAAAGACGATGAAGACGAACGATGAAGACGATGAAGACGGGGAAGACGGTGAAGACGATGAAGACGGTGAAGACGGTGAAGACGAACGATGAAGACGATGAAGACGGTGAAGACGATGAAGACGATGAAAACGGTGAAGACGATGAAGACGGTGAAGACGGTGAAGACGGTGAAGACGGTGAAGACGGTGGAGACGATGAAGACAATGAAGACGATGAAGATGGTGAAGACGATGAAGACGGTTAAGACGGTGAAGACGATGAAGACGGTGAAGACAATGAAGACGGTGAAGACGATCAAGACGATGAAGACGATGAAGACGAACGATGAAGACGATGAAGACGATGAAGACGCTGAAGACGGTGAAGACGATGAAGACGGTGAAGACGGTGAAGACGAACGATGAAGACGATGAAAACGGTGAAGACGATGAAGACGGTGAAGACGAACGATGAAGACGATGAAGACGGTGAAGACGATGAAGACGGTGAAGACGATGAAGACGGTGAAGACGGTGAAGACGGTGAAGACGGTGAAGACGGTGGAGACGATGAAGACAATGAAGACGATGAAGATGGTGAAGACGATGAAGACGGTTAAGACGGTGAAGACGATGAAGACGGTGAAGACAATGAAGACGGTGAAGACGATCAAGACGATGAAGACGATGAAGACGAACGATGAAGACGATGAAGACGATGAAGACGCTGAAGACGATGAAGACGATGAAGATGATGAAGACGATGAAGACGATGAAGACGGTGAAGACGATGAAGACGATGAAGACGATGAAGACGATGAAGACGAACGATAAAGACGATGAAGACGAACGATGAAGACGATGAAGACGGGGAAGACGGTGAAGACGATGAAGACGATGAAGACGGTGAAGACGAACGATGAAGACGTTGAAGACGGTGAAGACGATGAAGACGGTGAAGACGATGAAGACGGTGAAGACGATGAAGATGGTGAAGACGATGAAGACGGTGAAGACGATGAAGACGGTGAAGACGATGAAGACGGTGAAGACGGTGAAGACGATGAAGACGGTGAAGACGATGAAGACTGTGAAGACGGTGTAGACGAACGATGAAGACGGTGAAGACGATGAAGACGGTGAAGACGATGAAGACAATGAAGACGATGAAGATGATGAAGACGATCGATGAAGACGGTGAAGACGGTGAAGACGGTGAAGACGGTGAAGACGGTGAAGACGATGAAGACGGTGAAGACGATGAAGACGGTGAAGACGATGAAGACGGTGAAGACGATGAAGACGATGATGAAGACGATGAAGACGATGAAGACGGTGAAGACGATGAAGACGATGAAGACGATGAAGACGGTGAAGACGATGAAGACGGTGAAGACGATGAAGACGGTGAAGACGGTGAAGACGGTGAAGACGATGAAGACGATGAAGACGGTGAAGACGATGAAGACGATGAAGACGATAAAGACGGTGAAGACGGTGAAGACGGTGAAGACAATGAAGACGATGAAGACGATGAAGACGGTGAAGACGGTGAAGACGGTGAAAACGATGAAGACGATGAAGACGATGAAGACGGTGAAGACGGTGAGGACGATGAAGACGGTGAAGACGATGAAGACGATGAAGACGATGAAGACGATGAAGACGAACGATAAAGACGATGAAGACGAACGATGAAGACGATGAAGACGGGGAAGACGGTGAAGACGATGAAGACGATGAAGACGGTGAAGACGAACGATGAAGACGTTGAAGACGGTGAAGACGATGAAGACGGTGAAGACGATGAAGACGGTGAAGACGATGAAGATGGTGAAGACGATGAAGACGGTGAAGACGATGAAGACGGTGAAGACGATGAAGACGGTGAAGACGATGAAGACGATGAAGACGGTGAAGACGGTGAAGACGGTGAAGACGATGAAGACGGTGAAGACGATGAAGACTGTGAAGACGGTGTAGACGAACGATGAAGACGGTGAAGACGATGAAGACGGTGAAGACGATGAAGACAATGAAGACGATGAAGATGATGAAGACGATCGATGAAGACGGTGAAGACGGTGAAGACGGTGAAGACGGTGAAGACGATGAAGACGGTGAAGACGATGAAGACGGTGAAGACGATGAAGACGGTGAAGACGATGAAGACGATGATGAAGACGATGAAGACGATGAAGACGGTGAAGACGATGAAGACGATGAAGACGATGAAGACGGTGAAGACGATGAAGACGGTGAAGACGATGAAGACGGTGAAGACGGTGAAGACGGTGAAGACGGTGAAGACGATGAAGACGATGAAGACGGTGAAGACGATGAAGACGATGAAGACGATAAAGACGGTGAAGACGGTGAAGACGGTGAAGAGAATGAAGACGATGAAGACGATGAAGACGGTGAAGACGGTGAAGACGGTGAAAACGATGAAGACGATGAAGACGATGAAGACGGTGAAGACGGTGAAGACGATGAAGACGGTGAAGACGGTGAAGACGATGAAGACGGTGAAGACAGTGAAGACGATGAAGACGATGAAGACGGTGAAGACGATGAAGACGGTGAAGACGGTGAAAACGATGAAGACGATGAAGACGGTGAAGACGGTGAAGACGGTGAAGACGGTGAAGACGATGAAGACGATGAAGACGGTGAAGACGATGAAGACGATGAAGACGGTGAAGGCGATGAAGACGGTGAAGACGGTGAAGACGGTGAAGACGGTGAAGACGGTGAAGACGGTGAAGACGATGAAGACGATGAAGACGGTGAAGACGGTGAAGACGATGAAGACGATGAAGACGATGAAGACGGTGAAGACGATGAAGACGATGAAGACGATGAAAGGTGTTGGTTGATATAGACAGCAGTTAAAATAAAATTGTTTCAATCTTATCGTCTCTTATACGGCCTTATTTTCGTTTCACAAAAATTGAAACTCGATGTCTCACGCTAGTTAACTCTTGTATATTCTATAGGTATAGGCATGCTTCGAAACTCAAGATAATAAAGTTTCAAATGGCAACTCTTGTCAAATGAACTTATTTTGAGATTTGTCTCATGATTGAACGAAAGATTTTTTAAAATTTTTATGTAAAAAATTTTTCACCGGCAATGAAATTCCACGCTAGGCCGAGATCCTCACCGCTCCGGTCGAATGCGCGAGAAAACATGCTTTAATCGGCTTGGGTCCCATTGAAACGCGATTATAATCTGTAAATTTACTCTTAATTTTCTAAGACTTTCATGTTTTTCAACGGCATCCGCCGTCGCATCTCCTATCTCCCTCGATGACCGCTCACTTAGTGTATTAACAACTCGTTTCGATCTTATCGTCTATTTATCGTAATTAAATTTTTTTTTGCTTTATTCACCCCCCTTAGTTAAGGAAAAAGGGTAGATATGACCCCGCGGGCAGTCTCCGGGAAACCAAAGATTTTTGATTCCGGGGGAAGTATGGTTGCAAGACGATGAAGACGATGAAGACGATGAAGACGAGGAAGACGGTGAAGACGATGAAGACGATGAAGACGGTGAAGACGATGAAGACGGTGAAGACGATGAAGACGGTGAAGACGGTGAAGACGAACGATGAAGACGATGAAGACGGTGAAGACGATGAAGACGATGAAAACGGTGAAGACGATGAAGACGGTGAAGACGATGAAGACGGTGAAGACGGTGAAGACGAACGATGAAGACGATGAAGACGGTGAAGACGATGAAGACGGTGAAGACGAACGATGAAGACGATGAAGACGGTGAAGACGATGAAGACGGTGAAGACGATGAAGACGGTGAAGACGGTGAAGACGGTGAAGACGGTGGAGACGATGAAGACAATGAAGACGATGAAGATGGTGAAGACGATGAAGACGGTTAAGACGGTGAAGACGATGAAGACGGTGAAGACAATGAAGACGGTGAAGACGATCAAGACGATGAAGACGATGAAGACGAACGATGAAGACGAACGATGAAGACGATGAAGACGATAAAGACGGTGAAGACGGTGAAGACGGTGAAGAGAATGAAGACGATGAAGACGATGAAGACGGTGAAGACGGTGAAGACGGTGAAAACGATGAAGACGATGAAGACGATGAAGACGGTGAAGACGGTGAAGACGATGAAGACGGTGAAGACGGTGAAGACGATGATGACGATGAAGACGAACGATGAAGACGATGAAGACGGTGAAGACGATGAAGACGGTGAAGACAGTGAAGACGATGAAGACGATGAAGACGGTGAAGACGATGAAGACGGTGAAGACGGTGAAAACGATGAAGACGATGAAGACGGTGAAGACGGTGAAGACGGTGAAGACGATGAAGACGATGAAGACGGTGAAGACGATGAAGACGATGAAGACGGTGAAGGCGATGAAGACGGTGAAGACGGTGAAGACGGTGAAGACGGTGAAGACGGTGAAGACGATGAAGACGATGAAGACGGTGAAGACGGTGAAGACGATGAAGACGATGAAGACGATGTAGACGGTGAAGACGATGAAGACGATGAAGACGATGAAAGGTGTTGGTTGATATAGACAGCAGTTAAAATAAAATTGTTTCAATCTTATCGTCTCTTATACGGCCTTATTTTCGTTTCACAAAAATTGAAACTCGATGTCTCACGCTAGTTAACTCTTGTATATTCTATAGGTATAGGCATGCTTCGAAACTCAAGATAATAAAGTTTCAAATGGCAACTCTTGTCAAATGAACTTATTTTGAGATTTGTCTCATGATTGAACGAAAGATTTTTTAAAATTTTTAGGTAAAAAATTTTTCACCGGCAATGAAATTCCACGCTAGGCCGAGATCCTCACCGCTCCGGTCGAATGCGCGAGAAAACATGCTTTAATCGGCTTGGGTCCCATTGAAACGCGATTATAATCTGTAAATTTACTCTTAATTTTCTAAGACTTTCATGTTTTTCAACGGCATCCGCCGTCGCATCTCCTATCTCCCTCGATGACCGCTCACTTAGTGTATTAACAACTCGTTTCGATCTTATCGTCTATTTATCGTAATTAAATTTTTTTTTGCTTTATTCACCCCCCTTAGTTAAGGAAAAAGGGTAGATATGACCCCGCGGGCAGTCTCCGGAAAACCAAAGATTTTTGATTCCGGGGGAAGTATGGTTGCAAGACGATGAAGACGATGAAGACGATGAAGACGAGGAAGACGGTGAAGACGATGAAGACGATGAAGACGGTGAAGACGATGAAGACGGTGAAGACGATGTAGACGGTGAAGACGGTGAAGACGAACGATGAAGACGATGAAGACGGTGAAGACGATGAAGACGATGAAAACGGTGAAGACGATGAAGACGGTGAAGACGATGAAGACGGTGAAGACGGTGAAGACGAACGATGAAGACGATGAAGACGGTGAAGACGATGAAGACGGTGAAGACGAACGATGAAGACGATGAAGACGGTGAAGACGATGAAGACGGTGAAGACGATGAAGACGGTGAAGACGGTGAAGACGGTGAAGACGGTGGAGACGATGAAGACAATGAAGACGATGAAGATGGTGAAGACGATGAAGACGGTTAAGACGGTGAAGACGATGAAGACGGTGAAGACAATGAAGACGGTGAAGACGATCAAGACGATGAAGACGATGAAGACGAACGATGAAGACGAACGATGAAGACGATGAAGACGATGAAGACGGTGAAGACGATGAAGACGATGAAGATGATGAAGACGATGAAGAGGATGAAGACGGTGAAGACGATGAAGACGATGAAGACGATGAAGACGATGAAGACGAACGATAAAGACGATGAAGACGAACGATGAAGACGATGAAGACGGGGAAGACGGTGAAGACGGTGAAGACGATGAAGACGATGAAGACGGTGAAGACGAACGATGAAGACGTTGAAGACGGTGAAGACGATGAAGACGGTGAAGACGATGAAGACGGTGAAGACGATGAAGACGGTGAAGACGATGAAGACGGTGAAGACGATGAAGACGGTGAAGACGATGAAGACGGTGAAGACGATGAAGACGATGAAGACGGTGAAGACGGTGAAGACGGTGAAGACGATGAAGACGGTGAAGACGATGAAGACTGTGAAGACGGTGTAGACGAACGATGAAGAAGGTGAAGACGATGAAGACGGTGAAGACGATGAAGACGGTGAAGACGATGAAGATGATGAAGACGATCGATGAAGACGGTGAAGACGGTGAAGACGGTGAAGACGGTGAAGACGATGAAGACGATGAAGACGGTGAAGACGATGAAGACGGTGAAGACGATGAAGACGGTGAAGACAGTGAAGACGATGAAGACGATGAAGACGGTGAAGACGATGAAGACGGTGAAGACGGTGAAAACGATGAAGACGATGAAGACGGTGAAGGCGGTGAAGACGGTGAAGACGATGAAGACGATGAAGACGGTGAAGACGATGAAGACGATGAAGACGGTGAAGGCGATGAAGACGGTGAAGACGGTGAAGACGGTGAAGACGGTGAAGACGATGAAGACGATGAAGACGGTGAAGACGGTGAAGACGATAAAGACGATGAAGACGATGAAGACGGTGAAGACGATGAAGACGGTGAAGACGATGAAGACGATGAAGACGATGAAGACGATGAAGACGGTGAAGACGGTGAAGACGGTGAAGACAATGAAGACGATGAAGACGATGAAGACGGTGAAGACGGTGAAGACGGTGAAGACGGTGAAAAAGATGAAGACGATGAAGACGATGAAGACGGTGAAGACGGTGAAGACGGTGAAGACGGTGAAGACGGTGAAGACGATGAAGACGATGAAGACGAACGATGAAGACGATGAAGACGGTGAAGACGATGAAGACGGTGAAGACGGTGAAGACGATGAAGACGATGAAGACGGTGAAGACGATGAAGACGGTGAAGACGGTGAAAACGATGAAGACAATAAAGACGGTGAAGACGGTGAAGACGGTGAAGACGGTGAAGACGATGAAGACGATGAAGACGGTGAAGACGATGAAGACGATGAAGACGGTGAAGGCGATGAAGACGGTGAAGACGGTGAAAACGGTGAAGACGATGAAAACGATGAAGACGGTGAAGACGGTGAAGACGATGAAGACGGTGAAGACGGTGAAAACGGTGAAGACGGTGAAGACGGTGAAGACGATGAAGACGATGAAGACGGTGAAGACGATGAAGACGATGAAGACGATGAAGACGATGAAGACGGTGAAGACGGTGAAGACGGTGAAGACGATGAAGACGATGAAGACGATGAAGACGGTGAAGACGGTGAAGACGGTGAAAATGATGAAGACGATGAAGACGATGAAGACGGTGAAGACGATGAAGACGGGGAAGACGATGATGACGATGAAGACGAACGATGAAGACGATGAAGACGGTGAAGACGATGAAGACGATGAAGACGATGAAGACGATGAAGACGGTGAAGACGGTGAAGACGGTGAAGACAATGAAGACGATGAAGACGATGAAGACGGTGAAGACGGTGAAGACGGTGAAAACGATGAAGACGATGAAGACGATGAAGACGGTGAAGACGGTGAAGACGATAAAGACGATGAAGACGATGAAGACGGTGAAGACGATGAAGACGGTGAAGACGATGAAGACGATGAAGACGATGAAGACGATGAAGACGGTGAAGACGGTGAAGACGGTGAAGACAATGAAGACGATGAAGACGATGAAGACGGTGAAGACGGTGAAGACGGTGAAGACGGTGAAAAAGATGAAGACGATGAAGACGATGAAGACGGTGAAGACGGTGAAGACGGTGAAGACGGTGAAGACGGTGAAGACGATGAAGACGATGAAGACGAACGATGAAGACGATGAAGACGGTGAAGACGATGAAGACGGTGAAGACGGTGAAGACGATGAAGACGATGAAGACGGTGAAGACGATGAAGACGGTGAAGACGGTGAAAACGATGAAGACAATAAAGACGGTGAAGACGGTGAAGACGGTGAAGACGGTGAAGACGATGAAGACGATGAAGACGGTGAAGACGATGAAGACGATGAAGACGGTGAAGGCGATGAAGACGGTGAAGACGGTGAAAACGGTGAAGACGATGAAAACGATGAAGACGGTGAAGACGGTGAAGACGATGAAGACGGTGAAGACGGTGAAAACGGTGAAGACGGTGAAGACGGTGAAGACGATGAAGACGATGAAGACGGTGAAGACGATGAAGACGATGAAGACGATGAAGACGATGAAGACGGTGAAGACGGTGAAGACGGTGAAGACGATGAAGACGATGAAGACGATGAAGACGGTGAAGACGGTGAAAATGATGAAGACGATGAAGACGATGAAGACGGTGAAGACGATGAAGACGGGGAAGACGATGATGACGATGAAGACGAACGATGAAGACGATGAAGACGGTGAAGACGATGAAGACGATGAAGACGATGAAGACGATGAAGACGGTGAAGACGGTGAAGACGGTGAAGACAATGAAGACGATGAAGACGATGAAGACGGTGAAGACGGTGAAGACGGTGAAAACGATGAAGACGATGAAGACGATGAAGACGGTGAAGACGGTGAAGACGATGAAGACGGTGAAGACGGTGAAGACGATGATGACGATGAAGACGAACGATGAAGACGATGAAGACGGTGAAGACGATGAAGACGGTGAAGACAGTGAAGACGATGAAGACGATGAAGACGGTGAAGACGATGAAGACGGTGAAGACGGTGAAAACGATGAAAACGATGAAGACGGTGAAGACGGTGAAGACGGTGAAGACGATGAAGACGATGAAGACGATGAAGACGATGAAGACGATGAAGACGATGAAGGCGATGAAGACGGTGAAGACGGTGAAGACGGTGAAGACGGTGAAAACGATGAAGACGATGAAGACGGTGAAGACGGTGAAGACGATGAAGACGATGAAGACGATGAAGACGGTGAAGACGATGAAGACGATGAAGACGATGAAAGGTGTTGGTTGATATAGACAGCAGTTAAAATAAAATTGTTTCAATCTTATCGTCTCTTATACGGCCTTATTTTCGTTTCACAAAAATTGAAACTCGATGTCTCACGCTAGTTAACTCTTGTATATTCTATAGGTATAGGCATGCTTCGAAACTCAAGATAATAAAGTTTCAAATGGCAACTCTTGTCAAATGAACTTATTTTGAGATTTGTCTCATGATTGAACGAAAGATTTTTTTAAATTTTTATTTAAAAAATTTTTCACCGGCAATGAAATTCCACGCTAGGCCGAGATCCTCACCGCTCCGGTCGAATGCCCGAGAAAACATGCTTTAATCAGCTTGGGTCCCATTGAAACGCGATTATAATCTGTAAATTTACTCTTAATTTTCTAAGACTTTCATGTTTTTCAACGGCATCCGCCGTCGCATCTCCTATCTCCCTCGATGACCGCTCACTTAGTGTATTAACAACTCGTTTCGATCTTATCGTCTATTTATCGTAATTAAATTTTTTTTTGCTTTATTCACCCCCCTTAGTTAAGGAAAAAGGGTAGATATGACCCCGCGGGCAGTCTCCGGGAAACCAAAGATTTTTGATTCCGGGGGAAGTATGGTTGCAAGACGATGAAGACGATGAAGACGATGAAGACGAGGAAGACGGTGAAGACGATGAAGACGATGAAGACGGTGAAGACGGTGAAGACGGTGAAGACGACGAAGACGGTGAAGACGGTGAAGACGAACGATGAAGACGATGAAGACGGTGAAGACGATGAAGACGATGAAAACGGTGAAGACGATGAAGACGGTGAAGACGATGAAGACGGTGAAGACGGTGAAGACGAACGATGAAGACGATGAAGACGGTGAAGACGATGAAGACGGTGAAGACGAACGATGAAGACGATGAAGACGGTGAAGACGATGAAGACGGTGAAGACGATGAAGACGGTGAAGACGGTGAAGACGGTGAAGACGATGAAGACAATGAAGACGATGAAGATGGTGAAGACGATGAAGACGGTTAAGACGGTGAAGACGATGAAGACGGTGAAGACGATGAAGACGGTGAAGACGATGAAGACGGTGAAGACGAACGATGAAGACGATGAAGACGGTGAAGACGATGAAGACGGTGAAGACGATGAAGACGATGAAGACGGTGAAGACGATGAAGACGGTAAAGACGGTGAAGACGGTGAAGACGGTGAAGACGATGAAGACGATGAAGACGGTGAAGACGGTGAAGACGATGAAGACGATGAAGACGATGAAGAGGGTGAAGACGATGAAGACGATGAAGACGATGAAAGGTGTTGGTTGATATAGACAGCAGTTAAAATAAAATTGTTTCAATCTTATTGTCTCTTATACGGCCTTATTTTCGTTTCACAAAAATTGAAACTCGATGTCTCACGCTAGTTAACTCTTGTATATTCTATAGGTATAGGCATGCTTCGAAACTCAAGATAATAAATTTTCAAATGGCAACTCTTGTCAAATGAACTTATTTTGAGATTTGTCTCATGATTGAACGAAAGATTTTTTAAAATTTTTATTCTAAACATTTTTCACCGGCAATGAAATTCCACGCTAGGCCGAGATCCTCACCGCTCCGGTCGAATGCGCGAGAAAACATGCCTTCACCGGCTTGGGTCCCATTGAAACGCGATTATAATCTGTAAACGATTATAAAAAGGCTGACCGATCAAATATTTTGAGCTCGAAACGAGTTTCTCAAAAAGCACCTTGAACGTTTGTTATTCCCCACTGGCCTGATGCGCTGCTTATTCGCTTAAGATAGGCTAACCGTTCAAGGGGACGTCTATTAGCGGCAATAAGCGCGTGATCTCCTATCATCATCACTCGATCTCGGTAAAGCAGAGATTCGAAGCTGATAAATTATCTTCGATATAGCCGCTTTTACGAGCGGCGACGACTATCGAAGGCGACTAGAAGACTCGTCGACTTTAGGCCAGCGACGCTAGTCTTCTTGCTCGTGTATTACCTGGTTGATCCTGCCAGTAGTTATATGCTTGTCTCAAAGATTCGGCTATAAATTTTGGTGACTCTGAATAAATTACGGCTGATCGCACGACCTAGCGTCGGCGACAGATCTTTCAAGTGTGTGCCCTATCAACTTTCGATGGTATGTGATATGCTTACCATGGTTGTAACGGGTAACGGAGAATCAGGGTTCGATTCCGGAGAGGGAGCATGAAAAACGGCTACCACATCCAAGGAAGGCAGCAGGCGCGCAAATTTGTCTCATGATTGAACAAAAGATTTTTTAAAAATTTCATTTAAAATTTTTTTTCACTGGCAATGAAATTCCACGCTAGGCCGAGATCCTCGCCGCTCCGGTCGAATGCGCGAGAAAACATGCTTTAATCGGCTTGGGTCCCATTGAAACGCGATTATAATCTGTAAATTTACTCCTAATTTTCTAAGACTTTCAAGTTTTTCAACGGCATCCGCCGTCGCATCTCCTATCTCCCTCGATGACCGCTCACTTAGTGTATTAACAAATCGTTTCGATCTTATCGTCTATGTATCGTAATTAAATTTTTTTTTGCTTTATTCACCTCCCTTAGTTAAGGAAAAAGGGTAGATATGACCCCGCGGGCAGTCTCCGGGAAACCAAAGATTTTTGATTCCGGGGGAAGTATGGTTGCACGACGATGAAGACGATGAAGACGATGAAGACGATGAAGACGATGAAGACGATGAAGACGATGAAGACGATGAAGACGATGAAGACGATGAAGACGAACCATGAAGACGATGAAGACGAACGATGAAGACGATGAAGACGGTGAAGACGGTGAAGACGGTGAAGACGATGAAAACGATGAAGACGGTGAAGACGAACGATGAAGACGATGAAGACGGTGAAGACGATGAAGACGGTGAAGACGATGAAGACGGTGAAGACGATGAAGACGGTGAAGACGATGAAGACGGTAAAGACGATGAAGACGGTGAAGACGATGAAGACTGTGAAGACGGTGAAGACGAACGATGAAGACGATGAAGACGGTGAAGACGATGAAGACGGTGAAGACGATGAAGACGGTGAAGACGATGAAGACGGTGAAGACGATGAAGACGGTGAAGACGATGAAGACGATGAAGACGATGAAGACGATGAAGACGATGAAGACGGTGAAGACGATGAAGACGATGAAGACGATGAAGACGAACGATGAAGACGATGAAGACGAACGATGAAGACGATGAAGACGGTGAAGACGGTGAAGACGGTGAAGACGATGAAAACGATGAAGACGGTGAAGACGAACGATGAAGACGATGAAGACGGTGAAGACGATGAAGACGGTGAAGACGATGAAGACGGTGAAGACGATGAAGACGGTGAAGACGATGAAGACGGTAAAGACGATGAAGACGGTGAAGACGATGAAGACGGTGAAGACGATGAAGACGGTGAAGACGATGAAGACGGTGAAGACGATGAAGACGGTGAAGACGATGAAGACGATGAAGACGGTGAAGACAGTGAAGACGATGAAGACGATGAAGACGGTGAAGACGATGAAGACGGTGAAGACGGTGAAAACGATGAAGACGATGAAGACGGTGAAGACGGTGAAGACGGTGAAGACGATGAAGACGATGAAGACGGTGAAGACAATGAAGACGATGAAGACGGTGAAGGCGATGAAGACGGTGAAGACGGTGAAGACGGTGAAGACGGTGAAGACGGTGAAAACGATAAAGACGATGAAGACGATGAAGACGGTGAAGACGATGAAGACGGTGAAGACGATGAAGACGATGAAGACGATGAAGACGATGAAGACGGTGAAGACGGTGAAGACGGTGAAGACAATGAAGACGATGAAGACGATGAAGACGGTGAAGACGGTGAAGACGGTGAAGACGGTGAAAACGATGAAGACGATGAAGACGATGAAGACGGTGAAGACGGTGAAGACGGTGAAGACGGTGAAGACGGTGAAGACGATGAAGACGATGAAGACGAACGATGAAGACGATGAAGACGGTGAAGACGATTAAGACGGTGAAGACGGTGAAGACGATGAAGACGATGAAGACGATGAAGACGGTGAAGACGATGAAGACGGTGAAGACGGTGAAAACGATGAAGACAATAAAGACGGTGAAGACGGTGAAGACGGTGAAGACGGTGAAGACGATGAAGACGATGAAGACGGTGAAGACGATGAAGACGATGAAGACGGTGAAGGCGATGAAGACGGTGAAGACGGTGAAGACGGTGAAGACGATGAAGACGATGAAGACGGTGAAGACGGTGAAGACGATGAAGACGGTGAAGACGGTGAAAACGGTGAAGACGGTGAAGACGGTGAAGACGATGAAGACGATGAAGACGGTGAAGACGATGAAGACGATGAAGACGATGAAGACGATGAAGACGGTGAAGACGGTAAGGACGGTGAAGACGATGAAGACGATGAAGACGATGAAGACGGTGAAGACGGTGAAGACGGTGAAAACGATGAAGACGATGAAGACGATGAAGACGGTGAAGACGATGAAGACGGTGAAGACGATGATGACGATGAAGACGAACGATGAAGACGATGAAGACGGTGAAGACGATGAAGACGATGAAGACGATGAAGACGATGAAGACGGTGAAGACGGTGAAGACGGTGAAGACAATGAAGACGATGAAGACGATGAAGACGGTGAAGACGGTGAAGACGGTGAAAACGATGAAGACGATGAAGACGATGAAGACGGTGAAGGCGATGAAGACGGTGAAGACGGTGAAGACGGTGAAGACGGTGAAGACGGTGAAGACGATGAAGACGATGAAGACGATGAAGACGGTGAAGACGGTGAAGACGATGAAGACGATGAAGACGGTGAAGACGATGAAGACGGTGAAGACGATGAAGACGATGAAGACGATGAAGACGATGAAGACGGTGAAGACGGTGAAGACGGTGAAGACAATGAAGACGATGAAGACGATGAAGACGGTGAAGACGGTGAAGACGGTGAAGACGGTGAAAACGATGAAGACGATGAAGACGGTGAAGACGGTGAAGACGGTGAAGACGGTGAAGACGGTGAAAACGATGAAGACGATGAAGACGATGAAGACGGTGAAGACGATGAAGACGGTGAAGACGATGATGACGATGAAGACGAACGATGAAGACGATGAAGACGGTGAAGACGATGAAGACGATGAAGACGATGAAGACGATGAAGACGGTGAAGACGGTGAAGACGGTGAAGACAATGAAGACGATGAAGACGATGAAGACGGTGAAGACGGTGAAGACGGTGAAAACGATGAAGACGATGAAGACGATGAAGACGGTGAAGACGGTGAAGACGATGAAGACGGTGAAGACGGTGAAGACGATGATGACGATGAAGACGAACGATAAAGACGATGAAGACGGTGAAGACGATGAAGACGGTGAAGACAGTGAAGACGATAAAGACGATGAAGACGGTGAAGACGATGAAGACGGTGAAGACGGTGAAGACGGTGAAAACGATGAAGACGATGAAGACGGTGAAGACGGTGAAGACGGTGAAGACGATGAAGACGATGAAGACGGTGAAGACGATGAAGACGATGAAGACGGTGAAGGCGATGAAGACGGTGAAGACGGTGAAGACGGTGAAGACGGTGAAAACGATGAAGACGATGAAGACGGTGAAGACGGTGAAGACGATGAAGACGATGAAGACGATGAAGACGGTGAAGACGGTGAAGACGATGAAGACGGTGAAGACGGTGAAGACGGTGAAAACGGTGAAGACGGTGAAGACGATGAAGACGATGAAGACGATGAAGACGGTGAAGACGATGAAGACGATGAAGACGATGAAGACGATGAAGACGATGAAGACGGTGAAGACGGTGAAGACGGTGAAGACGGTGAAGACGATGAAGACGATGAAGACGAACGATGAAGACGATGAAGACGGTGAAGACGATGAAGACGGTGAAGACGGTGAAGACGATGAAGACGATGAAGACGATGAAGACGGTGAAGACGGTGAAGACGGTGAAGACGATGAAGACGATGAAGACGATGAAGACGGTGAAGACGGTGAAGACGGTGAAAACGATGAAGACGATGAAGACGATGAAGACGGTGAAGACGATGAAGACGGTGAAGACGATGATGACGATGAAGACGAACGATGAAGACGATGAAGACGGTGAAGACGATGAAGACGATGAAGACGATGAAGACGATGAAGACGGTGAAGACGGTGAAGACGGTGAAGACAATGAAGACGATGAAGACGATGAAGACGGTGAAGACGGTGAAGACGGTGAAAACGATGAAGACGATGAAGACGATGAAGACGGTGAAGACGGTGAAGACGATGAAGACGGTGAAGACGGTGAAGACGATGATGACGATGAAGACGAACGATAAAGACGATGAAGACGGTGAAGACGATGAAGACGGTGAAGACGGTGAAGACGATGAAGACGATGAAGACGGTGAAGACGATGAAGACGGTGAAGACGGTGAAAACGATGAAGACGATGAAGACGGTGAAGACGGTGAAGACGATGAAGACGGTGAAGACGATGAAGACGATGAAGACGGTGAAGGCGATGAAGACGGTGAAGACGGTGAAGACGGTGAAGACGATGAAAACGATGAAGACGGTGAAGACGGTGAAGACGATGAAGACGGTGATGACGGTGAAAACGGTGAAAACGGTGAAGACGGTGAAGACGGTGAAGACGATGAAGACGATGAAGACGGTGAAGACGATGAAGACGATGAAGACGATGAAGACGATGAAGACGATGAAGACGGTGAAGACGGTGAAGACGGTGAAGACGATGAAGACGATGAAGACGATGAAGACGGTGAAGACGGTGAAGACGGTGAAAACGATGAAGACGATGAAGACGATGAAGACGGTGAAGACGATGAAGACGGTGAAGACGATGATGACGATGAAGACGAACGATGAAGACGATGAAGACGGTGAAGACGATGAAGACGATGAAGACGATGAAGACGATGAAGACGGTGAAGACGGTGAAGACGGTGAAGACAATGAAGACGATGAAGACGATGAAGACGGTGAAGACGGTGAAAACGGTGAAAACGATGAAGACGATGAAGACGATGAAGACGGTGAAGACGGTGAAGACGATGAAGACGGTGAAGACGGTGAAGACGATGATGACGATGAAGACGAACGATGAAGACGATGAAGACGGTGAAGACGATGAAGACGGTGAAGAAAGTGAAGACGATGAAGACGATGAAGACGGTGAAGACGATGAAGACGGTGAAGACGGTGAAAACGATGAAGACGATGAAGACGGTGAAGACGGTGAAGACGGTGAAGACGATGAAGACGATGAAGACGGTGAAGACGATGAAGACGATGAAGACGGTGAAGGCGATGAGACGGTGAAGACGGTGAAAACGATGAAGACGATGAAGACGGTGAAGACGGTGAAGACGATGAAGACGATGAAGACGATGAAGACGGTGAAGACGATGAAGACGATGAAGACGATGAAAGGTGTTGGTTGATATAGACAGCAGTTAAAATAAAATTGTTTCAATCTTATCGTCTCTTATACGGCCTTATTTTCGTTTCACAAAAATTGAAACTCGATGTCTCACGCTAGTTAACTCTTGTATATTCTATAGGTATAGGCATGCTTCGAAACTCAAGATAATAAAGTTTCAAATGGCAACTCTTGTCAAATGAACTTATTTTGAGATTTGTCTCATGATTGAACGAAAGATTTTTTAAAATTTTTATTTAAAAATTTTTTCACCGGCAATGAAATTCCACGCTAGGCCGAGATCCTCACCGCTCCGGTCGAATGCGCGAGAAAACATGCTTTAATCGGCTTGGGTCCCATTGAAACGCGATTATAATCTGTAAATTTACTCTTAATTTTCTAAGACTTTCATGTTTTTCAACGGCATCCGCCGTCGCATCTCCTATCTCCCTCGATGACCGCTCACTTAGTGTATTAACAACTCGTTTCGATCTTATCGTCTATTTATCGTAATTATATTTTTTTTTGCTTTATTCACCCCCCTTAGTAAAGGAAAAAGGGTAGATATGACCCCGCGGGAAGTCTCCGGGAAACCAAAGATTTTTGATTCCGGGGGAAGTATGGTTGCAAGACGATGAAGACAATGAAGACGATGAAGACGATGAGGACGGTGAAGACGATGAAGACGATGAAGACGATGAAGACGGTGAAGACGGTGAAGACGATGAAGACGGTGAAGACGGTGAAGACGGTGAAAACGGTGAAGACGGTGAAGACGATGAAGACGATGAAGACGATGAAGACGGTGAAGACGATGAAGACGATGAAGACGATGAAGACGATGAAGACGATGAAGACGGTGAAGACGGTGAAGACGGTGAAGACGGTGAAGACGATGAAGACGATGAAGACGAACGATGAAGACGATGAAGACGGTGAAGACGATGAAGACGGTGAAGACGGTGAAGACGATGAAGACGATGAAGACGATGAAGACGGTGAAGACGGTGAAGACGGTGAAGACGATGAAGACGATGAAGACGATGAAGACGGTGAAGACGGTGAAGACGGTGAAGACGGTGAAAACGATGAAGACGATGAAGACGATGAAGACGGTGAAGACGATGAAGACGGTGAAGACGATGATGACGATGAAGACGAACGATGAAGACGATGAAGACGGTGAAGACGATGAAGACGATGAAGACGATGAAGACGATGAAGACGGTGAAGACGGTGAAGACGGTGAAGACAATGAAGACGATGAAGACGATGAAGACGGTGAAGACGGTGAAGACGGTGAAAACGATGAAGACGATGAAGACGATGAAGACGGTGAAGACGGTGAAGACGATGAAGACGGTGAAGACGGTGAAGACGATGATGACGATGAAGACGAACGATAAAGACGATGAAGACGGTGAAGACGATGAAGACGGTGAAGACGGTGAAGACGATGAAGACGATGAAGACGGTGAAGACGATGAAGACGGTGAAGACGGTGAAAACGATGAAGACGATGAAGACGGTGAAGACGGTGAAGACGATGAAGACGGTGAAGACGATGAAGACGATGAAGACGGTGAAGGCGATGAAGACGGTGAAGACGGTGAAGACGGTGAAGACGATGAAAACGATGAAGACGGTGAAGACGGTGAAGACGATGAAGACGGTGAAGACGGTGAAAACGGTGAAAACGGTGAAGACGGTGAAGACGGTGAAGACGATGAAGACGATAAAGACGGTGAAGACGATGAAGACGATGAAGACGATGAAGACGATGAAGACGATGAAGACGGTGAAGACGGTGAAGACGGTGAAGACGATGAAGACGATGAAGACGATGAAGACGGTGAAGACGGTGAAGACGGTGAAAACGATGAAGACGATGAAGACGATGAAGACGGTGAAGACGATGAAGACGGTGAAGACGATGATGACGATGAAGACGAACGATGAAGACGATGAAGACGGTGAAGACGATGAAGACGATGAAGACGATGAAGACGATGAAGACGGTGAAGACGGTGAAGACGGTGAAGACAATGAAGACGATGAAGACGATGAAGACGGTGAAGACGGTGAAAACGGTGAAAACGATGAAGACGATGAAGACGATGAAGACGGTGAAGACGGTGAAGACGATGAAGACGGTGAAGACGGTGAAGACGATGATGACGATGAAGACGAACGATGAAGACGATGAAGACGGTGAAGACGATGAAGACGGTGAAGACAGTGAAGACGATGAAGACGATGAAGACGGTGAAGACGATGAAGACGGTGAAGACGGTGAAAACGATGAAGACGATGAAGACGGTGAAGACGGTGAAGACGGTGAAGACGATGAAGACGATGAAGACGGTGAAGACGATGAAGACGATGAAGACGGTGAAGGCGATGAAGACGGTGAAGACGGTGAAGACGGTGAAGACGGTGAAAACGATGAAGACGATGAAGACGGTGAAGACGGTGAAGACGATGAAGACGATGAAGACGATGAAGACGGTGAAGACGATGAAGACGATGAAAGGTGTTGGTTGATATAGACAGCAGTTAAAATAAAATTGTTTCAATCTTATCGTCTCTTATACGGCCTTATTTTCGTTTCACAAAAATTGAAACTCGATGTCTCACGCTAGTTAACTCTTGTATATTCTATAGGTATAGGCATGCTTCGAAACTCAAGATAATAAAGTTTCAAATGGCAACTCTTGTCAAATGAACTTATTTTGAGATTTGTCTCATGATTGAACGAAAGATTTTTTAAAATTTTTATTTAAAAAATTTTTCACCGGCAATGAAATTCCACGCTAGGCCGAGATCCTCACCGCTCCGGTCGAATGCGCGAGAAAACATGCTTTAATCGGCTTGGGTCCCATTGAAACGCGATTATAATCTGTAAATTTACTCTTAATTTTCTAAGACTTTCATGTTTTTCAACGGCATCCGCCGTCGCATCTCCTATCTCCCTCGATGACCGCTCACTTAGTGTATTAACAACTCGTTTCGATCTTATCGTCTATTTATCGTAATTATATTTTTTTTTGCTTTATTCACCCCCCTTAGTAAAGGAAAAAGGGTAGATATGACCCCGCGGGAAGTCTCCGGGAAACCAAAGATTTTTGATTCCGGGGGAAGTATGGTTGCAAGACGATGAAGACAATGAAGACGATGAAGACGAGGAAGACGGTGAAGACGATGAAGACGATGAGGACGGTGAAGACGATGAAGACGGTGAAGACGACGAAGACGGTGAAGACGGTGAAGACGAACGATGAAGACGATGAAGACGGTGAAGACGATGAAGACGGTGAAGACGAACGATGAAGACGATGAAGACGGTGAAGACGATGAAGACGGTGAAGACGATGAAGACGGTGAAGACGGTGAAGACGGTGAAGACGGTGAAGACGAAGAAGACAATGAAGACGATGAAGATGGTGAAGACGATGAAGACGGTTAAGACGGTGAAGACGATGAAGACGGTGAAGACGATGAAGACGGTGAAGACGATGAAGACGGTGAAGACGAACGATGAAGACGATGAAGACGGTGAAGACGATGAAGACGGTGAAGACGATGAAGACGATGAAGACGGTGAAGACGATGAAGACGATGAAGACGATGAAGACGGTGAAGGCGATGAAGACGGTGAAGACGGTGAAGACGGTGAAGACGGTGAAAACGATGAAGACGATGAAGACGGTGAAGACGGTGAAGACGATGAAGACGGTGAAGACGAACGATGAAGACGATGAAGACGATGAAGACGAGGAAGACGGTGAAGACGATGAAGACGATGAAGACGGTGAAGACGATGAAGACGGTGAAGACGACGAAGACGGTGAAGACGGTGAAGACGAACGATGAAGACGATGAAGACGGTGAAGACGATGAAGACGGTGAAGACGAACGATGAAGACGATGAAGACGGTGAAGACGATGAAGACGGTGAAGACGATGAAGACGGTGAAGACGGTGAAGACGGTGAAGACGATGAAGACAATGAAGACGATGAAGATGGTGAAGACGATGAAGACGGTTAAGACGGTGAAGACGATGAAGACGGTGAAGACGATGAAGACGATGAAGACGGTGAAGACGATGAAGACGGTAAAGACGGTGAAGACGGTGAAGACGGTGAAGACGATGAAGACGATGAAGACGGTGAAGACGGTGAAGACGATGAAGACGATGAAGACGGTGAAGACGATGAAGACGGTAAAGACGGTGAAGACGGTGAAGACGGTGAAGACGACGAAGACGGTGAAGACGGTGAAGACGAACGATGAAGACGATGAAGACGGTGAAGACGATGAAGACGGTGAAGACGAACGATGAAGACGATGAAGACGGTGAAGACGATGAAGACGATGAAGACGGTGAAGACGATGAAGACGGTAAAGACGGTGAAGACGGTGAAGACGATGAAGACGATGAAGACGGTGAAGACGATGAAGACGGTGAAGACGATGAAGACGATGAAGACGGTGAAGACGATGAAGACGGTAAAGACGGTGAAGACGGTGAAGACGGTGAAGACGACGAAGACGGTGAAGACGGTGAAGACGAACGATGAAGACGATGAAGACGGTGAAGACGATGAAGACGGTGAAGACGATGAAGACGGTAAAGACGGTGAAGACGGTGAAGACGATGAAGACGATGAAGACGGTGAAGACGATGAAGACGGTGAAGACGATGAAGACGATGAAGACGGTGAAGACGATGAAGACGGTAAAGACGATGAAGACGGTGAAGACGATGAAGACGGTGAAGACGATGAAGACGATGAAGACGGTGAAGACGATGAAGACGGTAAAGACGGTGAAGACGGTGAAGACGGTGAAGACGACGAAGACGGTGAAGACGGTGAAGACGAACGATGAAGACGATGAAGACGGTGAAGACGATGAAGACGGTGAAGACGAACGATGAAGACGATGAAGACGGTGAAGACGATGAAGACGGTGAAGACGATGAAGACGGTGAAGACGGTGAAGACGGTGAATACGATGAAGACAATGAAGACGATGAAGATGGTGAAGACGATGAAGACGGTTAAGACGGTGAAGACGATGAAGACGGTGAAGACGATGAAGACGGTGAAGACGATGAAGACGGTGAAGACGAACGATGAAGACGATGAAGACGGTGAAGACGATGAAGACGGTGAAGACGATGAAGACGATGAAGACGGTGAAGACGATGAAGACGATGAAGACGGTGAAGACGATGAAGACGATGAAGACGGTGAAGGCGATGAAGACGGTGAAGACGGTGAAGACGGTGAAGACGGTGAAAACGATGAAGACGATGAAGACGGTGAAGACGGTGAAGACGATGAAGACGATGAATACGATGAAGACGGTGAAGACGATGAAGACGATGAAGACGATGAAAGGTGTTGGTTGATATAGACAGCAGTTAAAATAAAATTGTTTCAATCCTATCGTCTCTTATACGGCCTTATTTTCGTTTCACAAAAATTGAAACTCGATGTCTCACGCTAGTTAACTCTTGTATATTCTATAGGTATAGGCATGCTTCGAAACTCAAGATAATAAAGTTTCAAATGGCAACTCTTGTCAAATGAACTTATTTTGAGATTTGTCTCATGATTGAACGAAAGATTTTTTAAAATTTTTATTTAAAAAACTTTTCACCGGCAATGAAATTCCACGCTAGGCCGAGATCCTCACCGCTCCGGTCGAATGCGCGAGAAAACATGCTTTAATCGGCTTGGGTCCCATTGAAACGCGATTATAATCTGTGAATTTACTCTTAATTTTCTAAGACTTTCATGTTTTTCGACGGCATCCGCCGTCGCATCTCCTATCTCCCTCGATGACCGCTCACTTAGTGTATTAACAACTCGTTTCGATCTTATCGTCTATTTATCGTAATAAAATTTTTTTTTGCTCTATTCACCCCCCTTAGTAAAGGAAAGAGGGTAGATATGACCCCGCGGGCAGTCTCCGGGAAACCAAAGATTTTTGATTCCGGGGGAAGTATGGTTGCAAGACGATGAAGACGATGAAGACGATGAAGACGATGAAGACGAGGAAGACGGTGAAGACGATGAAGACGATGAAGACGGTGAAGACGATGAAGACGGTGAAGACGACGAAGACGGTGAAGACGGTGAAGACGAACGATGAAGACGATGAAGACGGTGAAGACGATGAAGACGGTGAAGACGAACGATGAAGACGATGAAGACGGTGAAGACGGTGAAGACGATGAAGACGGTGAAGACGATGAAGACGGTGAAGACGGTGAAGACGATGAAGACAATGAAGACGATGAGGATGGTGAAGACGATGAAGACGGTTAAGACGGTGAAGACGATGAAGACGGTGAAGACGATGAAGACGGTGAAGACGATGAAGACGGTGAAGACGATGAAGACGGTGAAGACGAACGATGAAGACGATGAAGACGGTGAAGACGATGAAGACGGTGAAGACGATGAAGACGATGAAGACGGTGAAGACGATGAAGACGGTAAAGACGGTGAAGACGGTGAAGACGGTGAAGACGATGAAGACGATGAAGACGGTGAAGACGGTGAAGACGATGAAGACGATGAAGACGGTGAAGACGATGAAGACGGTAAAGACGGTGAAGACGGTGAAGACGGTGAAGACGACGAAGACGGTGAAGACGGTGAAGACGAACGATGAAGACGATGAAGACGGTGAAGACGATGAAGACGGTGAAGACGAACGATGAAGACGATGAAGACGGTGAAGACGATGAAGACGATGAAGACGGTGAAGACGATGAAGACGGTAAAGACGGTGAAGACGGTGAAGACGATGAAGACGATGAAGACGGTGAAGACGATGAAGACGGTGAAGACGATGAAGACGATGAAGACGGTGAAGACGATGAAGACGGTAAAGACGGTGAAGACGGTGAAGACGGTGAAGACGACGAAGACGGTGAAGACGGTGAAGACGAACGATGAAGACGATGAAGACGGTGAAGACGATGAAGACGGTGAAGACGATGAAGACGGTAAAGACGGTGAAGACGGTGAAGACGATGAAGACGATGAAGACGGTGAACACGATGAAGACGGTGAAGACGATGAAGACGATGAAGACGGTGAAGACGATGAAGACGGTAAAGACGATGAAGACGGTGAAGACGATGAAGACGGTGAAGACGATGAAGACGATGAAGACGGTGAAGACGATGAAGACGGTAAAGACGGTGAAGACGGTGAAGACGGTGAAGACGACGAAGACGGTGAAGACGGTGAAGACGAACGATGAAGACGATGAAGACGGTGAAGACGATGAAGACGGTGAAGACGAACGATGAAGACGATGAAGACGGTGAAGACGATGAAGACGGTGAAGACGATGAAGACGGTGAAGACGGTGAAGACGGTGAAGACGATGAAGACAATGAAGACGATGAAGATGGTGAAGACGATGAAGACGGTTAAGACGGTGAAGACGATGAAGACGGTGAAGACGATGAAGACGGTGAAGACGATGAAGACGGTGAAGACGAACGATGAAGACGATGAAGACGGTGAAGACGATGAAGACGGTGAAGACGATGAAGACGATGAAGACGGTGAAGACGATGAAGACGATGAAGACGGTGAAGACGATGAAGACGATGAAGACGGTGAAGGCGATGAAGACGGTGAAGACGGTGAAGACGGTGAAGACGGTGAAAACGATGAAGACGATGAAGACGGTGAAGACGGTGAAGACGATGAAGACGATGAATACGATGAAGACGGTGAAGACGATGAAGACGATGAAGACGATGAAAGGTGTTGGTTGATATAGACAGCAGTTAAAATAAAATTGTTTCAATCCTATCGTCTCTTATACGGCCTTATTTTCGTTTCACAAAAATTGAAACTCGATGTCTCACGCTAGTTAACTCTTGTATATTCTATAGGTATAGGCATGCTTCGAAACTCAAGATAATAAAGTTTCAAATGGCAACTCTTGTCAAATGAACTTATTTTGAGATTTGTCTCATGATTGAACGAAAGATTTTTTAAAATTTTTATTTAAAAAACTTTTCACCGGCAATGAAATTCCACGCTAGGCCGAGATCCTCACCGCTCCGGTCGAATGCGCGAGAAAACATGCTTTAATCGGCTTGGGTCCCATTGAAACGCGATTATAATCTGTGAATTTACTCTTAATTTTCTAAGACTTTCATGTTTTTCGACGGCATCCGCCGTCGCATCTCCTATCTCCTTCGATGACCGCTCACTTAGTGTATTAACAACTCGTTTCGATCTTATCGTCTATTTATCGTAATAAAATTTTTTTTTGCTTTATTCACCCCCCTTAGTAAAGGAAAGAGGGTAGATATGACCCCGCGGGCAGTCTCCGGGAAACCAAAGATTTTTGATTCCGGGGGAAGTATGGTTGCAAGACGATGAAGACGATGAAGACGATGAAGACGAGGAAGACGGTGAAGACGATGAAGACGATGAAGACGGTGAAGACGATGAAGACGGTGAAGACGACGAAGACGGTGAAGACGGTGAAGACGAACGATGAAGACGATGAAGACGGTGAAGACGATGAAGACGGTGAAGACGAACGATGAAGACGATGAAGACGGTGAAGACGATGAAGACGGTGAAGACGATGAAGACGGTGAAGACGGTGAAGACGGTGAAGACGATGAAGACAATGAAGACGATGAAGATGGTGAAGACGATGAAGACGGTTAAGACGGTGAAGACGATGAAGACGGTGAAGACGATGAAGACGGTGAAGACGATGAAGACGGTGAAGACGATGAAGACGGTGAAGACGAACGATGAAGACGATGAAGACGGTGAAGACGATGAAGACGGTGAAGACGATGAAGACGATGAAGACGGTGAAGACGATGAAGACGGTAAAGACGGTGAAGACGGTGAAGACGGTGAAGACGATGAAGACGATGAAGACGGTGAAGACGGTGAAGACGATGAAGACGATGAAGACGATGAAGAGGGTGAAGACGATGAAGACGATGAAGACGATGAAAGGTGTTGGTTGATATAGACAGCAGTTAAAACAAAATTGTTTCAATCTTATTGTCTCTTATACGGCCTTATTTTCGTTTCACAAAAATTGAAACTCGATGTCTCACGCTAGTTAACTCTTGTATATTCTATAGGTATAGGCATGCTTCGAAACTCAAGATAATAAATTTTCAAATGGCAACTCTTGTCAAATGAACTTATTTTGAGATTTGTCTCATGATTAAACGAAAGATTTTTTAAAATTTTTGTTCTAAACATTTTTCACCGGCAATGAAATTCCACGCTAGGCCGAGATCCTCACCGCTCCGGTCGAATGCGCGAGAAAACATGCCTTCACCGGCTTGGGTCCCATTGAAACGCGATTATAATCTGTAAACGATTATAAAAAGGCTGACCGATCAAATATTTTGAGCTCGAAACGAGTTTCTCAAAAAGCACCTTGAACGTTTGTTATTCCCCACTGGCCTGATGCGCTGCTTATTCGCTTAAGATAGGCTAACCGTTCAAGGGGACGTCTATTAGCGGCAATAAGCGCGTGATCTCCTATCATCATCACTCGATCTCGGTAAAGCAGAGATTCTAAGCTGATAAATTATCTTCGATATAGCCGCTTTTACGAGCGGCGACGACTATCGAAGGCGACTAGAAGACTCGTCGACTTTAGGCCAGCGACGCTAGTCTTCTTGCTCGTGTATTACCTGGTTGATCCTGCCAGTAGTTATATGCTTGTCTCAAAGATTCGGCTATAAATTTTGGTGACTCTGAATAAATTACGGCTGATCGCACGACCTAGCGTCGGCGACAGATCTTTCAAGTGTGTGCCCTATCAACTTTCGATGGTATGTGATATGCTTACCATGGTTGTAACGGGTAACGGAGAATCAGGGTTCGATTCCGGAAAGGGAGCATGAGAAACGGCTACCACATCCAAGGAAGGCAGCAGGCGCGCAAATTTGTCTCATGATTGAACAAAAGATTTTTTAAAAATTTCATTTTAAAAATTTTTTCACTGGCAATGAAATTCCACGCTAGGCCGAGATCCTCGCCGCTCCGGTCGAATGCGCGAGAAAACATGCTTTAATCGGCTTGGGTCCCATTGAAACGCGATTATAATCTGTAAATTTACTCCTAATTTTCTAAGACTTTCAAGTTTTTCAACGGCATCCGCCGTCGCATCTCCTATCTCCCTCGATGACCGCTCACTTAGTGTATTAACAAATCGTTTCGATCTTATCGTCTATTTATCGTAATTAAATTTTTTTTTGCTTTATTCACCTCCCTTAGTTAAGGAAAAAGGGTAGATATGACCCCGCGGGCAGTCTCCCGGAAACCAAAGATTTTTGATTCCGGGGGAAGTATGGTTGCAAGACGATGAAGACGATGAAGACGATGAAGACGGTGAAGACGATGAAGACGGTGAAGACGGTGAAGACGATGAAGACGGTGAAGACGGTGAAGACGGTGAAGACGGTGAAGACGATGAAGACGGTGAAGACGATGAAGACGGTGAAGACGGTGAAGACGATGAAGACGGTGAAGACGATGAAGACGATGAAGACGGTGAAGACGGTGAAGACGATGAAGACGATGAAGACGGTGAAGACGATGAAGACGATGGAGACGATGAAGACGATGAAGACGGTGAAGACGATGAAGACGGTGAAGACGATGAAGACGGTGAAGACGATGAAGACGGTGACTCGATGAAGACGGTGAAGACGATGAAGACGATGAAGACGAACGATGAAGACGATGAAGACGGTGAAGACGATGAAGACGGTGAAGACGGTGAAGACGATGAAGACGATGAAGACGGTGAAGACGATGGAGACGATGAAGACGGTGAAGACGATGAAGACGATGAAGACGGTGAAGACGATGAAGACGATGAAGACGATGAAGACGATGGAGACGATGAAGACGATGAAGACGGTGAAGACGATGAAGACGGTGAAGACGCTGAAGACGGTGAAGACGATGAAGACGATGAAGACGGTGAAGACGATCAAGACGATGAAGACGGTGAAGACGATGAAGACGATGAAGACGGTGAAGACGATGAAGACGATGAAGACGGTGAAGACGATGAAGACGATGAAGACGATGAAGACGATGAAGACGATGAAGACGGTGAAGACGATGAAGACGGTGAAGACGATGAAGACGGTGAAGACGATGAAGACGGTGAAGACGATGAAGACGGTGAAGACGATGAAGACGATGAAGACGGTGAAGACGATGAAGACGGTGAAGACGGTGAAGACGATGAAGACGATGAAGACGATGAAGACGATGAAGACGGTGAAGACGGTGAAGACGATGAAGACGGTGAAGACGATGAAGACGATGAAAACGGTGAAGACGATGAAGACGGTGAAGACGGTGAAGACGATGAAGACGGTGAAGACGATGAAGACGATGAAAACGGTGAAGACGATGAAGACGGTGAAGACGATGAAGACGATGAAGACGATGAAGACGATGAAGACGGTGAAGACGATGAAGACGATGAAGACGATGAAGACGGTGAAGACGATGAAGACGATGAAGACGGTGAAGACGATGAAGACGATGAAGACGATGAAGACGGTGAAGACGATGAAGACGGTGAAGACGGTGAAGACGATGAAGACGGTGAAGACGATGAAGACGATGAAGACAGTGAAGACGGTGAAGACGATGAAGACGATGAAGACGGTGAAGACGATGAAGACGATGGAGACGATGAAGACGATGAAGACGGTGAAGACGATGAAGACGGTGAAGACGATGAAGACGGTGAAGACGATGAAGACGGTGACTCGATGAAGACGGTGAAGACGATGAAGACGATGAAGACGAACGATGAAGACGATAAAGACGGTGAAGACGGTGAAGACGATGAAGACGATGAAGACGGTGAAGACGATGGAGACGATGAAGACGGTGAAGACGATGAAGACGATGAAGACGGTGAAGACGATGAAGACGATGAAGACGATGAAGACGGTGAAGACGATGAAGACGGTGAAGACGATGAAGACGATGAAGACGATGAAGACGATGAAGACGGTGAACACGATGAAGACGGTGAAGACGAACGATGAAGACGGTGAAGACGGTGAAGACGATGAAGACGGTGAAGACGATGAAGACGATGAAGACGATGAAGACGGTGAAGACGATGAAGACGATGAAGACGGTGAAGACGATGAAGACGGTGAAGACGATGGAGACGATGAAGACGGTGAAGACGATGAAGACGATGAAGACGGTGAAGACGATGAAGACGGTGAAGACGATGAAGACGATGAAGACGGTGAAGACGGTGAAGACGGTGAAGACGATGAAGACGATGAAGACGATGAAAACGGTGAAGACGATGAAGACGGTGAAGACGGTGAAGACGATGAAAACGGTGAAGACGATGAAGACGATGAAGACGGTGAAGACGATGAAGACGGTGAAGACGATGAAGACGATGGAGACGATGAAGACGATGAAGACGGTGAAAACGATGAAGACGGTGAAGACGATGAAGACGGTGAAGACGATGAAGACGGTGAAGACGATGAAGACGATGAAGACGAACGATGAAGACGATGAAGACGGTGAAGACGATGAAGACGGTGAAGACGGTGAAGACGATGAAGACGATGAAGACGGTGAAGACGATGGAGACGATGAAGACGGTGAAGACGATGAAGACGATGAAGACGGTGAAGACGATGAAGACGATGAAGACGATGAAGACGGTGAAGACGATGAAGACGGTGAAGACGATGAAGACGATGAAGACGATGAAGACGATGAAGACGGTGAAGACGATGAAGACGGTGAAGACGAACGATGAAGACGGTGAAGACGGTGAAGAAGATGAAGACGGTGAAGACGCTGAAGACGATGAAGACGATGAAGACGGTGAAGAAGATGAAGACGATGAAGACGGTGAAGACGATGAAGACGGTGAAGACGATGGAGACGATGAAGACGGTGAAGACGATGAAGACGATGAAGACGGTGAAGACGATGAAGACGGTGAAGACGATGAAGACGATGAAGACGGTGAAGACGGTGAAGACGGTGAAGACGGTGAAGACGATGAAGACGATGAAGACGATGAATACGGTGAAGACGATGAAGACGGTGAAGACGGTGAAGACGATGAAAACGGTGAAGACGATGAAGACGATGAAGACGGTGAAGACGATAAAGACGATGAAGACGATGAAGACGATGAAGACGATGAAGACGGTGAAGACGATGGAGACGATGAAGACGATGAAGACGGTAAAGACGATGAAGACGGTGAAGACGATGAAGACGGTGAAGACGATGAAGACGGTGAAGACGATGAAGACGATGAAGACGGTGAAGATGGTGAAGACGGTGAAGACGATGAAGACGATGAAGACGGTGAAGACGATGAAGACGATGAAGACGATGAAGACGATGAAGACGATGAAGACGGTGAAGACGATGGAGACGATGAAGACGGTGAAGACGATGAAGACGGTGAAGACGGTGAAGACGATGAAGACGATGAAGACGGTGAAGACGATGGAGACGATGAAGAGGGTGAAGACGATGAAGACGGTGAAGACGATGAAGACGGTGAAGACCATGAAGACGATGAAGACGATGAAGACGGTGAAGACGATGAAGACGATAAAGACGATGAAGACGGTGAAGACGGTGAAGACGATGAAGACGATGAAGACGATGAAGACGATGAAGACGATGAAGACGGTGAAGACGATGAAGACGGTGAAGACGATGAAGACGGTGAAGACGGTGAAGACGGTGAAGACGATGAAGACGATGAAGACGGTGAAGACGATGAAGACGATGAAGACGATGAAGACGGTGAAGACGATGAAGACGGTGAAGACGATGAAGACGGTGAAGACGATGAAGACGGTGAAGACGATGAAGACGATGAAGACGATGAAGACGATGAAGACGATGAAGACGATGAAGACGGTGAAGACGATGGAGACGATGAAGACGATGAAGACGGTAAAGACGATGAAGACGGTGAAGACGATGAAGACGGTGAAGACGATGAAGACGGTGAAGACGATGAAGACGATGAAGACGGTGAAGATGGTGAAGACGGTGAAGACGATGAAGACGATGAAGACGGTGAAGACGATGAAGACGATGAAGACGATGAAGACGATGAAGACGATGAAGACGGTGAAGACGATGGAGACGATGAAGACGATGAAGACGATGAAGACGGTGAAGACGATGAAGACGGTGTAGACGGTGAAGACGATGAAGACGATGAAGACGGTGAAGACGATGGAGACGATGAAGAGGGTGAAGACGATGAAGACGGTGAAGACGATGAAGACGGTGAAGACGATGAAGACGATAAAGACGATGAAGACGGTGAAGACGATGAAGACGATAAAGACGATGAAGACGGTGAAGACGGTGAAGACGATGAAGACGATGAAGACGATGAAGACGATGAAGACGATGAAGACGATGAAGACGGTGAAGACGATGAAGACGGTGAAGACGGTGAAGACGGTGAAGACGATGAAGACGATGAAGACGGTGAAGACGATGAAGACGATGAAGACGATGAAGACGGTGAAGACGATGAAGACGGTGAAGACGATGAAGACGGGGAAGACGATGAAGACGGTGAAGACGATGAAGACGATGAAGACGATGAAGACGATGAAGACGGTGAAGACGATGAAGACGATGAAGACGATGAAGACGGTGAAGACGATGAAGACGATGAAGACGATGAAGACGATGAAGACGGTGAAGACGGTGAAGACGGTGAAGACGGTGAAGACGATGAAGACGATGAAGACGATGAAGACGATGAAGACGGTGAAGACGGTGAAGACGATGAAGACGGTGAAGACGATGAAGACGATGAAGACGGTGAAGACGATGAAGACGATGAAAACGGTGAAGACGATGAAGACGATGAAGACGATGAAGACGATGAAGACGATGAAGACGGTGAAGACGATGGAGACGATGAAGACGATGAAGACGGTAAAGACGATGAAGACGGTGAAGACGATGAAGACGGTGAAGACGATGAAGACGGCGAAGACGATGAAGACGATGAAGACGGTGAAGATGGTGAAGACGGTGAAGACGATGAAGACGATGAAGACGGTGAAGACGATGAAGACGATGAAGACGATGAAGACGATGAAGACGATGAAGACGGTGAAGACGATGGAGACGATGAAGACGATGAAGACGATGAAGACGGTGAAGACGATGAAGACGGTGAAGACGGTGAAGACGATGAAGACGATGAAGACGGTGATGACGATGGAGACGATGAAGAGGGTGAAGACGATGAAGACGGTGAAGACGATGAAGACGGTGAAGACGATGAAGACGATGAAGACGATGAAGACGGTGAAGACGATGAAGACGATAAAGACGATGAAGACGGTGAAGACGGTGAAGACGATGAAGACGATGAAGACGATGAAGACGATGAAGACGATGAAGACGGTGAAGACGATGAAGACGGTGAAGACGATGAAGACGGTGAAGACGGTGAAGACGGTGAAGACGATGAAGACGATGAAGACGGTGAAGACGATGAAGACGATGAAGACGATGAAGACGGTGAAGACGATGAAGACGGTGAAGACGATGAAGACGGTGAAGACGATGAAGACGGTGAAGACGATGAAGACGATGAAGACGATGAAGACGATGAAGACGATGAAGACGATGAAGACGGTGAAGACGATGGAGACGATGAAGACGATGAAGACGGTAAAGACGATGAAGACGGTGAAGACGATGAAGACGGTGAAGACGATGAAGACGGTGAAGACGATGAAGACGATGAAGACGGTGAAGATGGTGAAGACGGTGAAGACGATGAAGACGATGAAGACGGTGAAGACGATGAAGACGATGAAGACGATGAAGACGATGAAGACGGTGAAGACGATGGAGACGATGAAGACGGTGAAGACGATGAAGACGGTGAAGACGGTGAAGACGATGAAGACGATGAAGACGGTGAAGACGATGGAGACGATGAAGAGGGTGAAGACGATGAAGACGGTGAAGACGATGAAGACGGTGAAGACGATGAAGACGATGAAGACGATGAAGACGGTGAAGACGATGAAGACGGTGAAGACGATGAAGACGGTGAAGACGGTGAAGACGGTGAAGACGATGAAGACGATGAATACGGTGAAGACGATGAAGACGATGAAGACGATGAAGACGGTGAAGACGATGAAGACGGTGAAGACGATGAAGACGGTGAAGACGATGAAGACGATGAAGACGATGAAGACGGTGAAGACGATGAAGACGATGAAGACGATGAAGACGGTGAAGACGATGAAGACGATGAAGACGATGAAGACGATGAAGACGGTGAAGACGGTGAAGACGGTGAAGACGATGAAGACGATGAAGACGATGAAGACGGTGAAGACGATGAAGACGGTGAAGACGGTGAAGACGATGAAGACGGTGAAGACGATGAAGACGATGAAGACGGTGAAGACGATGAAGACGATGAAAACGGTGAAGACGATGAAGACGGTGAAGACGATGAAGACGGTGAAGACGGTGAAGACGGTGAAGACGATGAAGACGATGAAGACGGTGAAGACGATGAAGACGATGAAGACGATGAAGACGGTGAAGACGATGAAGACGGTGAAGACGATGAAGACGGTGAAGACGATGAAGACGGTGAAGACGATGAAGACGATGAAGACGATGAAGACGGTGAAGACGATGAAGACGATGAAGACGATGAAGACGGTGAAGACGATGAAGACGATGAAGACGATGAAGACGATGAAGACGGTGAAGACGGTGAAGACGGTGAAGACGATGAAGACGATGAAGACGATGAAGACGGTGAAGACGATGAAGACGGTGAAGACGGTGAAGACGATGAAGACGGTGAAGACGATGAAGACGATGAAGACGGTGAAGACGATGAAGACGATGAAAACGGTGAAGACGATGAAGACGGTGAAGATGATGAAGACGATGAAGACGGTGAAGACGATGAAGACGGTGAAGACGATGAAGACGGTGAAGACGATGAAGACGGTGAAGACGATGAAGACGATGAAGACGGTGAAGACGATGAAGATGATGAAGACGGTGAAGACGATGAAGACGGTGAAGACGATGAAGACGGTGAAGACGATGAAGACGATGAAGACGGTGAAGACGATGAAGACGATGAAGACGGTGAAGACGATGAAGACGGTGAAGACGGTGAAGACGATGAAGACGATGAAGACGATGAAGACGATGAAGACGATGAAGACGGTTAAGACGGTGAAGACGGTGAAGACGATGAAGACGATGAAGACGGTGAAGACGATGAAGACGGTGAAGACGATGAAAACGGTGAAGACGATGAAGACGGTGAAGACGATGAAGACGGTGAAGACGATGAAGACGGTAAAGACGGTGAAGACGATGAAGACGATGAAGACGGTGAAGACGATGAAGACGATGAAGACGATGAAGACGATGAAGACGATGAAGACGGTGAAGACGATGAAGACGATGAAGACGGTGAAGACGATGGAGACGATGAAGACGGTGAAGACGATGAAGACGGTGAAGACGATGAAGACGGTGAAGACGGTGAAGACGATGAAGACGGTGAAGACGGTGAAGACGGTGAAGACGATGAAGACGATGAAGACGATGAAGACGGTGAAGACGATGAAGACGGTGAAGACGGTGAAGACGATGAAGACGGTGAAGACGATGAAGACGGTGAAGACGATGAAGACGATGAAGACGGTGAAGACGGAGAAGACGGTGAAGACGATGAAGACGATGAAGACGGTGAAGACGGTGAAGACGATGAAGACGATGAAGACGGTGAAGACGATGAAGACGGTGAAGACGATGAAAACGATGAAGACGGTGAAGACGATGAAGACGGTGAAGACGATGAAGACGAACGGTGAAGACGATGAAGACGGTGAAGACGATGAAGACGATGAAGACGATGAAGACGATGAAGACGGTGAAGACGATGAAGACGGTGAAGACGATGAAGACGATGAAGACGGTGAAGACGGTGAAGACGATGAAGACGATGAAGACGGTGAAGACGATGAAGACGGTGAAGACGATGAAGACGATGAAGACGGTGAAGACGGTGAAGACGGTGAAGACGATGAAGACGATGAAGACGATGAAGACGGTGAAGACGATGAAGACGATGAAGACGATGAAGACGATGAAGACAATGAAGACGGTGAAGACGATGAAGACGATGAAGACGGTGAAGACGATGAAGACGATGAAGACGGTGAAGACGATGAAGACGGTGAAGACGGTGAAGACGAACGATGAAGACGATGAAGACGATGAAGACGATGAAGACGGTGAAGACGATGAAGACGATGAAGACGGTGAAGACGATGAAGACGATGAAGACGATGAAGACGATGAAGACGATGAAGACGGTGAAGACGGTGAAGACGATGAAGACGATGAAGACGGTGAAGACGATGAAGACGATGAAGACAATGAAGACGATGAAGACGATGAAGACGGTGAAGACGATGAAGACGATGAAGACGATGAAGACGATGAAGACGGTGAAGACGATGAAGACGGTGAAGACGATGAAGACGATGAAGACGGTGAAGACGATGAAGACGATGAAGACGATGAAGACGGTGAAGACGATGAAGACGATGAAGACGGTGAAGACGATGGAGACGATGAAGACGGTGAAGACGATGAAGACGGTGAAGACGGTGAAGACGATGAAGACGGTGAAGACGGTGAAGACGATGAAGACGGTGAAGACGGTGAAGACGGTGAAGACGATGAAGACGATGAAGACGATGAAGACGGTGAAGACGATGAAGACGGTGAAGACGATGAAGACGGTGAAGACGATGAAGACGATGAAGACGATGAAGACGATGAAGACGATGAAGACGGTGAAGACGATGAAGACGATGAAGACGATGAAGACGATGAAGACGATGAAGACGGTGAAGACGATGAAGACGATGAAGACGGTGAAGACGATGAAGACGATGAAGACGATGAAGACGAACGATGAAGACGATGAAGACGGTGAAGACGATGAAGACGATGAAGACGATGAAGACGGTGAAGACGATGAAGACGATAAAGACGATGAAGACGGTGAAGACGATGAAGACGATGAAGACGGTGAAGACGATGAAGACGATGAAGACGATGAAGACGGTGAAGACGATGAAGACGGTGAAGACGATGAAGACGATGAAGACGGTGAAGACGGTGGAGACGATGAAGACGGTGAAGACGATGAAGACGGTAAAGACGATGAAGACGATGAAGACGGTGAAGACGATGAAGACGATGAAGACGATGAAGACGGTGAAGACGGTGAAGACGAACGATGAAGACGATGAAGACGATGAAAACGGTGAAGACGATGAAGACGATGAAGACGGTGAAGACGATGAAGACGGTGAAGACGATGAAGACGATGAAGACGGTGAAGACGGTGAAGACGGTGAAGACGATGAAGACGGTGAAAACGATGAAGACGGTGAAGACGATGAAGACGATGAAGACGGTGCAGACGATGAAGACGGTGAAGACGATGAAGACGATGAAGACGGTGAAGACGATGAAGACGATGAAGACGGTGAAGACGATGAAGACGATGAAGACGGTGAAGACGGTGAAGACGATGAAGACGGTGAAGACGATGAAGACGATGAAGACGGTGAAGACGATGAAGACGGTGAAGACGATGAAAACGATGAAGACGGTGAAGACGATGAAGACGGTGAAGACGATGAAGACGAACGGTGAAGACGATGAAGACGGTGAAGACGATGAAGACGATGAAGACGATGAAGACGATGAAGACGGTGAAGACGATGAAGACGGTGAAGACGATGAAGACGATGAAGACGGTGAAGACGGTGAAGACGATGAAGACGATGAAGACGGTGAAGACGATGAAGACGGTGAAGACGATGAAGACGATGAAGACGGTGAAGACGGTGAAGACGGTGAAGACGATGAAGACGATGAAGACGATGAAGACGGTGAAGACGATGAAGACGATGAAGACGATGAAGACGGTGAAGACAATGAAGACGGTGAAGACGATGAAGACGATGAAGACGGTGAAGACGATGAAGACGATGAAGACGGTGAAGACGATGAAGACGGTGAAGACGGTGAAGACGAACGATGAAGACGATGAAGACGATGAAGACGATGAAGACGGTGAAGACGATGAAGACGATGAAGACGGTGAAGACGATGAAGACGATGAAGACGATGAAGACGATGAAGACGATGAAGACGATGAAGACGGTGAAGACGGTGAAGACGATGAAGACGATGAAGACGGTGAAGACGATGAAGACGATGAAGACGATGAAGACGATGAAGACGATGAAGACGGTGAAGACGATGAAGACGATGAAGACGATGAAGACGGTGAAGACGATGAAGACGGTGAAGACGATGAAGACGATGAAGACGGTGAAGACGATGAAGACGATGAAGACGATGAAGACGGTGAAGACGATGAAGACGATGAAGACGGTGAAGACGATGGAGACGATGAAGACGGTGAAGACGATGAAGACGGTGAAGACGATGAAGACGGTGAAGACGGTGAAGACGATGAAGACGGTGAAGACGGTGAAGACGGTGAAGACGATGAAGACGATGAAGACGATGAAGACGGTGAAGACGATGAAGACGGTGAAGACGGTGAAGACGATGAAGACGGTGAAGACGATGAAGACGATGAAGACGATGAAGACGATGAAGACGATGAAGACGGTGAAGACGATGAAGACGATGAAGACGGTGAAGACGATGAAGACGATGAAGACGATGAAGACGAACGATGAAGACGATGAAGACGGTGAAGACGATGAAGACGATGAAGACGATGAAGACGGTGAAGACGATGAAGACGATAAAGACGATGAAGACGGTGAAGACGATGAAGACGATGAAGACGGTGAAGACGATGAAGACGATGAAGACGATGAAGACGGTGAAGACGATGAAGACGGTGAAGACGATGAAGACGATGAAGACGGTGAAGACGGTGGAGACGATGAAGACGGTGAAGACGATGAAGACGGTAAAGACGATGAAGACGATGAAGACGGTGAAGACGATGAAGACGATGAAGACGATGAAGACGGTGAAGACGAACGATGAAGACGATGAAGACGATGAAAACGGTGAAGACGATGAAGACGATGAAGACGGTGAAGACGATGAAGACGGTGAAGACGATGAAGACGATGAAGACGGTGAAGACGGTGAAGACGGTGAAGACGATGAAGACGGTGAAAACGATGAAGACGGTGAAGACGATGAAGACGATGAAGACGGTGCAGACGATGAAGACGGTGAAGACGATGAAGACGATGAAGACGGTGAAGACGATGAAGACGATGAAGACGATGAAGACGATGAAGACGATGAAGACGATGAAGACGGTGAAGAAGATGAAGACGGTGAAGACGATGAAGACGGTGAAGACGAACGATGAAGACGGTGAAGACGATGAAGACGGTGAAGAAGATGAAGACGGTGAAGACGATGAAGACGGACGATGAAGACGGTGAAGACGATGAAGACGGTGAAGACGATGAAGACGGTGAAGACGATGAAAACGATGAAGACGGTGAAGACGGTTAAGACGATGAAGACGGTGAAGACGGTGAAGACGGTGAAGACGGTGAAGACGAACGATGAAGACGATGAAGACGATGAAGACGATGAAGACGATGAAGACGATGAAGACGGTGAAGACGAACGATGAAGACGATGAAGACGGTGAAGACGATGAAGACGGTGAAGACGGTGAAGACGGTGAAGACGATGAAGACGATGAAGACGATGAAGACGATGAAGACGGTGAAGACGATGAAGACGGTGAAGACGATGAATACGGTGAAGACGAACGATGAAGACGGTGAAGACGATGAAGACGGTGAAGACGATGAAGACGATGAAGACGATGAAGACGATGAAGACGGTGAAGACGATGAAGACGATGAAGACGATGAAGACGGTGAAGACGATGAAGACGATGAAGACGATGAAGACGGTGAAGACGATGAAGACGGTGAAGACGATGAAGACGGTGAAGACGGTGAAGACGATGAAGACGGTGAAGACGATGAAGACGGTGAAGACGATGAAGACGATGAAGACGATGAAGACGGTGAAGACGGTGAAGACGATGAAGACGGTGAAGACGGTGAAGACGATGAAGACGATGAAGACGATGAAGACGGTGAAGACGATGAAGACGATGAAGACGATGAAGACGATGAAGACGATGAAGACGGTGAAGACGATGGAGACGATGAAGACGATGAAGACGATGAAGACGGTGAAGACGATGAAGACGGTGAAGACGGTGAAGACGATGAAGACGATGAAGACGGTGAAGACGATGGAGACGATGAAGAGGGTAAAGACGATGAAGACGGTGAAGACGATGAAGACGGTGAAGACGATGAAGACGATGAAGACGATGAAGACGGTGAAGACGATAAAGACGATAAAGACGATGAAGACGGTGAAGACGGTGAAGACGATGAAGACGATGAAGACGATGAAGACGATGAAGACGGTGAAGACGATGAAAACGGTGAAGACGGTGAAGACAGTGAAGACGATGAAGACGATGAAGACGGTGAAGACGATGAAGACGATGAAGACGATGAAGACGGTGAAAACGATGAAGACGGTGAAGACGATGAAGACGGTGAAGACGATGAAGACGGTGAAGACGATGAAGACGATGAAGACGATGAAGACGGTGAAGACGATGAAGACGATGAAGACGATGAAGACGGTGAAGACGATGAAGACGATGAAGAGGATGAAGACGATGAAGACGGTGAAGACGGTGAAGACGGTGAAGACGATGAAGACGATGAAGACGATGAAGACGGTGAAGACGATGAAGACGGTGAAGACGGTGAAGACGATGAAGACGGTGAAGACGATGAAGACGATGAAGACGGTGAAGACGATGAAGACGATGAAAACGGTGAAGACGATGAAGACGATGAAGACGATGAAGACGATGAAGACGGTGAAGACGATGAAGACGATGAAGACGGTGAAGACGATGAAGACGGTGAAGATGATGAAGACGATGAAGACGGTGAAGACGATGAAGACGGTGAAGACGATGAAGACGGTGAAGACGATGAAGACGGTGAAGACGATGAAGACGATGAAGACGGTGAAGACGATGAAGACGATGAAGACGGTGAAGACGATGAAGACGGTGAAGACGATGAAGACGGTGAAGACGATGAAGACGATGAAAACGGTGAAGACGATGAAGACGATGAAGACGGTGAAGACGATGAAGACGGTGAAGACGGTGAAGACGATGAAGACGATGAAGACGATGAAGACGATGAAGACGATGAAGACGGTTAAGACGGTGAAGACGGTGAAGACGATGAAGACGATGAAGACGGTGAAGACGATGAAGACGGTGAAGACGATGAAAACGGTGAAGACGATGAAGACGGTGAAGACGATGAAGACGGTGAAGACGATGAAGACGGTGAAGACGGTGAAGACGATGAAGACGATGAAGACGGTGAAGACGATGAAGACGATGAAGACGATGAAGACGATGAAGACGATGAAGACGGTGAAGACGATGAAGACGATGAAGACGGTGAAGACGATGGAGACGATGAAGACGGTGAAGACGATGAAGACGGTGAAGACGATGAAGACGGTGAAGACGGTGAAGACGATGAAGACGGTGAAGACGGTGAAGACGGTGAAGACGATGAAGACGATGAAGACGATGAAGACGGCGAAGACGATGAAGACGGTGAAGACGGTGAAGACGATGAAGACGGTGAAGACGATGAAGACGATGAAGACGATGAAGACGGTGAAGACGATGAAGACGGAGAAGACGATGAAGACGGTGAAGACGGTGAAGACGATGAAGACGGTGAAGACGATGAAGACGATGAAGACGGTGAAGACGATGAAGACGGTGAAGACGATGAAGACGATGAAGACGGTGAAGACGGTGAAGACGATGCAGACGGTGAAGACGATGAAGACGAACGGTGAAGACGATGAAGACGGTGAAGACGATGAAGACGATGAAGACGATGAAGACGATGAAGACGGTGAAGACGATGAAGACGGTGAAGACGATGAAGACGATGAAGACGGTGAAGACGGTGAAGACGATGAAGACGATGAAGACGGTGAAGACGATGAAGACGGTGAAGACGAGGAAGACGATGAAGACGGTGAAGACGGTGAAGACGGTGAAGACGATGAAGACGATGAAGACGATGAAGACGGTGAAGACGATGAAGACGATGAAGACGATGAAGACGGTGAAGACAATGAAGACGGTGAAGACGATGAAGACGATGAAGACGGTGAAGACGATGAAGACGATGAAGACGGTGAAGACGATGAAGACGGTGAAGACGGTGAAGACGAACGATGAAGACGATGAAGACGATGAAGACGATGAAGACGGTGAAGACGATGAAGACGATGAAGACGGTGAAGACGATGAAGACGATGAAGACGATGAAGACGATGAAGACGATGAAGACGATGAAGACGATGAAGACGGTGAAGACGGTGAAGACGATGAAGACGATGAAGACGGTGAAGACGATGAAGACGATGAAGACGATGAAGACGATGAAGACGATGAAGACGGTGAAGACGATGAAGACGATGAAGACGATCAAGACGGTGAAGACGATGAAGACGGTGAAGACGATGAAGACGATGAAGACGGTGAAGACGATGAAGACGATGAAGACGATGAAGACGGTGAAGACGATGAAGACGATGAAGACGGTGAAGACGATGGAGACGATGAAGACGGTGAAGACGATGAAGACGGTGAAGACGATGAAGACGGTGAAGACGGTGAAGACGATGAAGACGGTGAAGACGGTGAAGACGGTGAAGACGATGAAGACGATGAAGACGATGAAAACGGTGAAGACGATGAAGACGGTGAAGACGGTGAAGACGATGAAGACGGTGAAGACGATGAAGACGATGAAGACGATGGAGACGATGAAGACGAACGATGAAGACGATGAAAACGGTGAAGACGATGAAGACGGTGAAGACGATGAAGACGATGAAGACGATGAAGATGATGAAGACGGTGAAGACGATGAAGACGGTGAAGACGATGAAGACGATGAAGACGGTGAAGACGGTGAAGACGATGAAGACGATGAAGACGGTGAAGACGATGAAGACGGTGAAGACGAGGAAGACGATGAAGACGGTGAAGACGGTGAAGACGGTGAAGACGATGAAGACGATGAAGACGATGAAGACGGTGAAGACGATGAAGACGATGAAGACGATGAAGACGGTGAAGACAATGAAGACGGTGAAGACGATGAAGACGATGAAGACGGTGAAGACGATGAAGACGATGAAGACGGTGAAGACGATGAAGACGGTGAAGACGGTGAAGACGAACGATGAAGACGATGAAGACGATGAAGACGGTGAAGACGATGAAGACGATGAAGACGGTGAAGACGATGAAGACGATGAAGACGATGAAGACGATGAAGACGATGAAGACGATGAAGACGATGAAGACGGTGAAGACGGTGAAGACGATGAAGACGATGAAGACGGTGAAGACGATGAAGACGATGAAGACGATGAAGACGATGAAGACGATGAAGACGGTGAAGACGATGAAGACGATGAAGACGATCAAGACGGTGAAGACGATGAAGACGGTGAAGACGATGAAGACGATGAAGACGGTGAAGACGATGAAGACGATGAAGACGATGAAGACGGTGAAGACGATGAAGACGATGAAGACGGTGAAGACGATGGAGACGATGAAGACGGTGAAGACGATGAAGACGGTGAAGACGATGAAGACGGTGAAGACGGTGAAGACGATGAAGACGGTGAAGACGGTGAAGACGGTGAAGACGATGAAGACGATGAAGACGATGAAAACGGTGAAGACGATGAAGACGGTGAAGACGGTGAAGACGATGAAGACGGTGAAGACGATGAAGACGATGAAGACGATGGAGACGATGAAGACGAACGATGAAGACGATGAAAACGGTGAAGACGATGAAGACGGTGAAGACGATGAAGACGATGAAGACGAACGATGAAGACGGTAAAGACGGTGAAGACGGTGAAGACGGTGAAGACGGTGAAGACGGTGAAGACGGTGAAGACGGTGAAGACAATGAAGACGGTGAAGACGGTGAAGACGAACGATGAAGACGATGAAGACGGTGAAGACGATGAAGACGGTGAAGACGAACGATGAAGACGGTGAAGACGGTGAAGACGGTGAAGACGATGAAGACGATGAAGACGATGAAGACGAACGATGAAGACGATGAAGACGAACGATGAAGACGATGAAGACGGTGAAGACGGTGAAGACGATGAAGACGATGAAGACGATGAAGACGGTGAAGACGAACGATGAAGACGGTGAAGACGATGAAGACGGTAAAGACGATGAAGACGGTGAAGACGATGAAGACTGTGAAGACGGTGAAGACGAACGATGAAGATGATGAAGACGGTGAAGACGATGAAGACGATGAAGACGATGAAGACGGTGAAGACGGTGAAGACGATGAAGACTGTGAAGACGGTGAAGACGAACGATGAAGACGATGAAGACGATGAAGACGGTGAAGACGATGAAGACGATGAAGACGAACGATGAAGACGATGAAAACGGTGAAGACGATGAAGACGGTGAAGACGATGAAGACGATGAAGACGAACGATGAAGACGGTGAAGACGGTGAAGACGGTGAAGACGGTGAAGACGGTGAAGACAATGAAGACGGTGAAGACGGTGAAGACGAACGATGAAGACGATGAAGACGGTGAAGACGATGAAGACGATGAAGACGATGGAGACGATGAAGACGAACGATGAAGACGATGAAAACGGTGAAGACGATGAAGACGGTGAAGACGATGAAGACGATGAAGACGATGAAGATGATGAAGACGGTGAAGACGATGAAGACGGTGAAGACGATGAAGACGATGAAGACGGTGAAGACGGTGAAGACGATGAAGACGATGAAGACGGTGAAGACGATGAAGACGGTGAAGACGAGGAAGACGATGAAGACGGTGAAGACGGTGAAGACGGTGAAGACGATGAAGACGATGAAGACGATGAAGACGGTGAAGACGATGAAGACGATGAAGACGATGAAGACGGTGAAGACAATGAAGACGGTGAAGACGATGAAGACGATGAAGACGGTGAAGACGATGAAGACGATGAAGACGGTGAAGACGATGAAGACGGTGAAGACGGTGAAGACGAACGATGAAGACGATGAAGACGATGAAGACGGTGAAGACGATGAAGACGATGAAGACGGTGAAGACGATGAAGACGATGAAGACGATGAAGACGATGAAGACGATGAAGACGATGAAGACGATGAAGACGGTGAAGACGGTGAAGACGATGAAGACGATGAAGACGGTGAAGACGATGAAGACGATGAAGACGATGAAGACGATGAAGACGATGAAGACGGTGAAGACGATGAAGACGATGAAGACGATCAAGACGGTGAAGACGATGAAGACGGTGAAGACGATGAAGACGATGAAGACGGTGAAGACGATGAAGACGATGAAGACGATGAAGACGGTGAAGACGATGAAGACGATGGAGACGGTGAAGACGATGGAGACGATGAAGACGGTGAAGACGATGAAGACGGTGAAGACGATGAAGACGGTGAAGACGGTGAAGACGATGAAGACGGTGAAGACGGTGAAGACGGTGAAGACGATGAAGACGATGAAGACGATGAAAACGGTGAAGACGATGAAGACGGTGAAGACGGTGAAGACGATGAAGACGGTGAAGACGATGAAGACGATGAAGACGATGGAGACGATGAAGACGAACGATGAAGACGATGAAAACGGTGAAGACGATGAAGACGGTGAAGACGATGAAGACGATGAAGACGAACGATGAAGACGGTAAAGACGGTGAAGACGGTGAAGACGGTGAAGACGGTGAAGACGGTGAAGACGGTGAAGACGGTGAAGACAATGAAGACGGTGAAGACGGTGAAGACGAACGATGAAGACGATGAAGACGGTGAAGACGATGAAGACGGTGAAGACGAACGATGAAGACGGTGAAGACGGTGAAGACGATGAAGACGATGAAGACGATGAAGACGAACGATGAAGACGATGAAGACGAACGATGAAGACGATGAAGACGGTGAAGACGGTGAAGACGATGAAGACGATGAAGACGATGAAGACGGTGAAGACGAACGATGAAGACGGTGAAGACGATGAAGACGGTAAAGACGATGAAGACGGTGAAGACGATGAAGACTGTGAAGACGGTGAAGACGAACGATGAAGATGATGAAGACGGTGAAGACGATGAAGACGATGAAGACGATGAAGACGGTGAAGACGGTGAAGACGATGAAGACTGTGAAGACGGTGAAGACGAACGATGAAGACGATGAAGACGATGAAGACGGTGAAGACGATGAAGACGATGAAGACGAACGATGAAGACGATGAAAACGGTGAAGACGATGAAGACGGTGAAGACGATGAAGACGATGAAGACGAACGATGAAGACGGTGAAGACGGTGAAGACGGTGAAGACGGTGAAGACGGTGAAGACAATGAAGACGGTGAAGACGGTGAAGACGAACGATGAAGACGATGAAGACGGTGAAGACGATGAAGACGGTGAAGACGAATGATGAAGACGGTGAAGACGGTGAAGACGGTGAAGACGGTGAAGACGATGAAGACGATGAAGACGATGAAGACGAACGATGAAGACGATGAAGACGAACGATGAAGACGGTGAAGACGGTGAAGACGATGAAGACGATGAAGACGGTGAAGACGAACGATGAAGACGGTGAAGACGATGAAGACGGTAAAGACGATGAAGACGGTGAAGACGATGAAGACTGTGAAAACGGTGAAGACGAACGATGAAGACGATGAAGACGATGAAGACGATGGAGACGGTGAAGACGGTGAAGACGGTGAAGACGGTGAAGACGATGAAGACGGTGAAGACGATGAAGACGATGAAGACGGTGAAGACGATGGAGACGATGAAGACGAACGATGAAGACGATGAAAACGGTGAAGACGATGAAGACGGTGAAGACGATGATGACGATGAAGACGAACGATGAAAACGGTGAAGACGGTGAAGACGGTGAAGACGGTTAAGACGGTGAAGACGGTGAAGACAATGAAGACGGTGAAGACGGTGAAGACGAACGATGAAGACGATGAAGACGGTGAAGACGATGAAGACGGTGAAGACGAACGATGAAGACGGTGAAGACGGTGAAGACGGTGAAGACGGTGAAGACGATGAAGACGATGAAGACGATGAAGACGAACGATGAAGACGATGAAGACGAACGATGAAGACGATGAAGACGGTGAAGACGGTGAAGACGGTGAAGACGATGAAGACGATGAAGACGGTGAAGACGATGAAGACGGTGAAGACGATGAAGACGGTGAAGACGGTGAAGACGGTGAAGACGATGAAGACGATGAAGACGGTGAAGACGATGAAGACGATGAAGACGATGAAGACGGTGAAGACGATGAAGACGGTGAAGACGATGAAGACGGTGAAGACGATGAAGACGGTGAAGACGATGAAGACGGTGAAGACGATGAAGACGGTGAAGACGATGAAGACGGTAAAGACGATGAAGACGGTGAAGACGATGAAGACTGTGAAGACGGTGAAGACGAACGATGAAGACGATGAAGACGGTGAAGACGATGAAGACGGTGAAGACGATGAAGACGGTGAAGACGATGAAGACGGTGAAGACGATGAAGACGGTGAAGACGATGAAGACGATGAAGACGAACGATGAAGACGGTGAAGACGGTGAAGACGGTGAAGACGATGAAGACGATGAAGACGGTGAAGACGATGAAGACGGTGAAGACGAACGATGAAGACGATGAAGACGGTGAAGACGATGAAGACGATGAAAACGGTGAAGACGATGAAGACGGTGAAGACGATGAAGACGGTGAAGACGAACGATGAAGACGGTGAAGACGGTGAAGACGGTGAAGACGGTGAAGACGATGAAGACGATGAAGACGATGAAGACGAACGATGAAGACGATGAAGACGAACGATGAAGACGATGAAGACGGTGAAGACGGTGAAGACGGTGAAGACGATGAAGACGATGAAGACGGTGAAGACGATGAAGACGGTGAAGACGATGAAGACGGTGAAGACGGTGAAGACGGTGAAGACGATGAAGACGATGAAGACGGTGAAGACGATGAAGACGATGAAGACGATGAAGACGGTGAAGACGATGAAGACGGTGAAGACGATGAAGACGGTGAAGACGATGAAGACGGTGAAGACGATGAAGACGGTGAAGACGATGAAGACGGTGAAGACGATGAAGACGGTAAAGACGATGAAGACGGTGAAGACGATGAAGACTGTGAAGACGGTGAAGACGAACGATGAAGACGATGAAGACGGTGAAGACGATGAAGACGGTGAAGACGATGAAGACGGTGAAGACGATGAAGACGGTGAAGACGATGAAGACGGTGAAGACGATGAAGACGATGAAGACGAACGATGAAGACGGTGAAGACGGTGAAGACGGTGAAGACGATGAAGACGATGAAGACGGTGAAGACGATGAAGACGGTGAAGACGAACGATGAAGACGATGAAGACGGTGAAGACGATGAAGACGATGAAAACGGTGAAGACGATGAAGACGGTGAAGACGATGAAGACGATGAAGACGAACAATGAAGACGGTGAAGACGGTGAAGACGGTGAAGACGGTGAAGACGGTGAAGACGATGAAGACGATGAAGACGGTGAAGACGATGAAGACGGTGAAGACGAACGATAAGGACGATGAAGACGGTGAAGACGATGAAGACGATGAAAACGGTGAAGACGATGAAGACGGTGAAGACGATGAAGACGGTGAAGACGGTGAAGACGAACGATGAAGACGATGAAGACGGGGAAGACGGCGAAGACGATGAAGACGGTTAAGCCGGTGAAGACGGTGAAGACGATGAAGACGATGAAGACGGTGAAGACGATGAAGACGGTGAAGACGATGAAAACGGTGAAGACGATGAAGACGGTGAAGACGATGAAGACGGTGAAGACGATGAAGACGGTGAAGACGGTGAAGACGATGAAGACGATGAAGACGGTGAAGACGATGAAGACGATGAAGACGATGAAGACGATGAAGACGATGAAGACGATGAAGACGGTGAAGACGATGAAGACGGTGAAGACGATGAAGACGATGAAGACGATGAAAACGGTGAAGACGATGAAGACGGTGAAGACGGTGAAGACGATGAAGACGGTGAAGACGATGAAGACGATGAAGACGATGGAGACGATGAAGACGAACGATGAAGACGATGAAAACGGTGAAGACAATGAAGACGGTGAAGACGATGAAGACGATGAAGACGAACGATGAAGACGGTAAAGACGGTGAAGACGGTGAAGACGGTGAAGACGGTGAAGACGGTGAAGACGGTGAAGACGGTGAAGACAATGAAGACGGTGAAGACGGTGAAGACGAACGATGAAGACGATGAAGACGGTGAAGACGATGAAGACGGTGAAGACGAACGATGAAGACGGTGAAGACGGTGAAGACGGTGAAGACGATGAAGACGATGAAGACGATGAAGACGAACGATGAAGACGATGAAGACGAACGATGAAGACGATGAAGACGGTGAAGACGGTGAAGACGATGAAGACGATGAAGACGATGAAGACGGTGAAGACGAACGATGAAGACGGTGAAGACGATGAAGACGGTGAAGACGATGAAGACGATGAAGACGAACGATGAAGACGGTAAAGACGGTGAAGACGATGAAGACGGTGAAGACGAACGATGAAGACGGTGAAGACGGTGAAGACGGTGAAGACGATGAAGACGATGAAGACGATGAAGACGAACGATGAAGACGATGAAGACGAACGATGAAGACGATGAAGACGGTGAAGACGGTGAAGACGATGAAGACGATGAAGACGATGAAGACGGTGAAGACGAACGATGAAGACGGTGAAGACGATGAAGACGGTAAAGACGATGAAGACGGTGAAGACGATGAAGACGATGAAGACGATGAAGACGGTGAAGACGAACGATGAAGACGGTGAAGACGATGAAGACGGTAAAGACGATGAAGACGGTGAAGACGATGAAGACGATGAAGACGAACGATGAAGACGATGAAAACGGTGAAGACGATGAAGACGGTGAAGACGATGAAGACGATGAAGACGAACGATGAAGACGGTAAAGACGGTGAAGACGGTGAAGACGGTGAAGACGGTGAAGACGGTGAAGACGGTGAAGACGGTGAAGACAATGAAGACGGTGAAGACGGTGAAGACGAACGATGAAGACGATGAAGACGGTGAAGACGATGAAGACGGTGAAGACGAACGATGAAGACGGTGAAGACGGTGAAGACGGTGAAGACGATGAAGACGATGAAGACGATGAAGACGAACGATGAAGACGATGAAGACGAACGATGAAGACGATGAAGACGGTGAAGACGGTGAAGACGATGAAGACGATGAAGACGATGAAGACGGTGAAGACGAACGATGAAGACGGTGAAGACGATGAAGACGGTAAAGACGATGAAGACGGTGAAGACGATGAAGACTGTGAAGACGGTGAAGACGAACGATGAAGATGATGAAGACGGTGAAGACGATGAAGACGATGAAGACGATGAAGACGGTGAAGACGGTGAAGACGATGAAGACTGTGAAGACGGTGAAGACGAACGATGAAGACGATGAAGACGATGAAGACGGTGAAGACGATGAAGACGATGAAGACGAACGATGAAGACGATGAAAACGGTGAAGACGATGAAGACGGTGAAGACGATGAAGACGATGAAGACGAACGATGAAGACGGTGAAGACGGTGAAGACGGTGAAGACGGTGAAGACAATGAAGACGGTGAAGACGGTGAAGACGAACGATGAAGACGATGAAGACGGTGAAGACGATGAAGACGGTGAAGACGAATGATGAAGACGGTGAAGACGGTGAAGACGGTGAAGACGGTGAAGACGATGAAGACGATGAAGACGATGAAGACGAACGATGAAGACGATGAAGACGAACGATGAAGACGGTGAAGACGGTGAAGACGGTGAAGACGATGAAGACGATGAAGACGGTGAAGACGAACGATGAAGACGGTGAAGACGATGAAGACGGTAAAGACGATGAAGACGGTGAAGACGATGAAGACTGTGAAGACGGTGAAGACGAACGATGAAGACGATGAAGACGATGAAGACGATGGAGACGGTGAAGACGGTGAAGACGGTGAAGACGGTGAAGACGATGAAGACGGTGACGACGATGAAGACGATGAAGACGGTGAAGACGATGGAGACGATGAAGACGGTGAAGACGATGAAGACGGTGAAGACGAACGATGAAGACGGTGAAGACGGTGAAGACGGTGAAGACGATGAAGACGATGAAGACGATGAAGACGAACGATGAAGACGATGAAGACGAACGATGAAGACGATGAAGACGGTGAAGACGGTGAAGACGATGAAGACGATGAAGACGAACGATGAAGACGGTAAAGACGGTGAAGACGATGAAGACGGTGAAGACGAACGATGAAGACGGTGAAGACGGTGAAGACGGTGAAGACGATGAAGACGATGAAGACGATGAAGACGAACGATGAAGACGATGAAGACGAACGATGAAGACGATGAAGACGGTGAAGACGGTGAAGACGATGAAGACGATGAAGACGATGAAGACGGTGAAGACGAACGATGAAGACGGTGAAGACGATGAAGACGGTAAAGACGATGAAGACGGTGAAGACGATGAAGACGATGAAGACGATGAAGACGGTGAAGACGAACGATGAAGACGGTGAAGACGATGAAGACGGTAAAGACGATGAAGACGGTGAAGACGATGAAGACGATGAAGACGAACGATGAAGACGATGAAAACGGTGAAGACGATGAAGACGGTGAAGACGGTGAAGACGGTGAAGACGATGAAGACGATGAAGACGGTGAAGACGAACGATGAAGACGGTGAAGACGATGAAGACGGTAAAGACGATGAAGACGGTGAAGACGATGAAGACTGTGAAGACGGTGAAGACGAACGATGAAGACGATGAAGACGATGAAGACGATGGAGACGGTGAAGACGGTGAAGACGGTGAAGACGGTGAAGACGATGAAGACGGTGACGACGATGAAGACGATGAAGACGGTGAAGACGATGGAGACGATGAAGACGGTGAAGACGATGAAGACGGTGAAGACGAACGATGAAGACGGTGAAGACGGTGAAGACGGTGAAGACGATGAAGACGATGAAGACGATGAAGACGAACGATGAAGACGATGAAGACGAACGATGAAGACGATGAAGACGGTGAAGACGGTGAAGACGATGAAGACGATGAAGACGAACGATGAAGACGGTAAAGACGGTGAAGACGATGAAGACGGTGAAGACGAACGATGAAGACGGTGAAGACGGTGAAGACGGTGAAGACGATGAAGACGATGAAGACGATGAAGACGAACGATGAAGACGATGAAGACGAACGATGAAGACGATGAAGACGGTGAAGACGGTGAAGACGATGAAGACGATGAAGACGATGAAGACGGTGAAGACGAACGATGAAGACGGTGAAGACGATGAAGACGGTAAAGACGATGAAGACGGTGAAGACGATGAAGACGATGAAGACGATGAAGACGGTGAAGACGAACGATGAAGACGGTGAAGACGATGAAGACGGTAAAGACGATGAAGACGGTGAAGACGATGAAGACGATGAAGACGAACGATGAAGACGATGAAAACGGTGAAGACGATGAAGACGGTGAAGACGGTGAAGACGGTGAAGACGGTGAAGACGGTGAAGACGGTGAAGACGGTGAAGACAATGAAGACGGTGAAGACGGTGAAGACGAACGATGAAGACGATGAAGACGGTGAAGACGATGAAGACGGTGAAGACGAACGATGAAGACGGTGAAGACGGTGAAGACGGTGAAGACGATGAAGACGATGAAGACGATGAAGACGAACGATGAAGACGATGAAGACGAACGATGAAGACGATGAAGACGGTGAAGACGGTGAAGACGATGAAGACGATGAAGACGATGAAGACGGTGAAGACGAACGATGAAGACGGTGAAGACGATGAAGACGGTAAAGACGATGAAGACGGTGAAGACGATGAAGACTGTGAAGACGGTGAAGACGAACGATGAAGATGATGAAGACGGTGAAGACGATGAAGACGATGAAGACGATGAAGACGGTGAAGACGGTGAAGACGATGAAGACTGTGAAGACGGTGAAGACGAACGATGAAGACGATGAAGACGATGAAGACGGTGAAGACGATGAAGACGATGAAGACGAACGATGAAGACGATGAAAACGGTGAAGACGATGAAGACGGTGAAGACGATGAAGACGATGAAGACGAACGATGAAGACGGTGAAGACGGTGAAGACGGTGAAGACGGTGAAGACAATGAAGACGGTGAAGACGGTGAAGACGAACGATGAAGACGATGAAGACGGTGAAGACGATGAAGACGGTGAAGACGAATGATGAAGACGGTGAAGACGGTGAAGACGGTGAAGACGGTGAAGACGATGAAGACGATGAAGACGATGAAGACGAACGATGAAGACGATGAAGACGAACGATGAAGACGGTGAAGACGGTGAAGACGGTGAAGACGATGAAGACGATGAAGACGGTGAAGACGAACGATGAAGACGGTGAAGACGATGAAGACGGTAAAGACGATGAAGACGGTGAAGACGATGAAGACTGTGAAGACGGTGAAGACGAACGATGAAGACGATGAAGACGATGAAGACGATGGAGACGGTGAAGACGGTGAAGACGGTGAAGACGGTGAAGACGATGAAGACGGTGACGACGATGAAGACGATGAAGACGGTGAAGACGATGGAGACGATGAAGACGAACGATGAAGACGATGAAAACGGTGAAGACGATGAAGACGGTGAAGACGATGATGACGATGAAGACGAACGATGAAAACGGTGAAGACGGTGAAGACGGTGAAGACGGTTAAGACGGTGAAGACGGTGAAGACAATGAAGACGGTGAAGACGGTGAAGACGAACGATGAAGACGGTGAAGACGGTGAAGACGGTGAAGACGGTGAAGACGATGAAGACGATGAAGACGATGAAGACGAACGATGAAGACGATGAAGACGAACGATGAAGACGATGAAGACGGTGAAGACGGTGAAGACGGTGAAGACGATGAAGACGATGAAGACGGTGAAGACGATGAAGACGGTGAAGACGATGAAGACGGTGAAGACGGTGAAGACGGTGAAGACGATGAAGACGATGAAGACGGTGAAGACGATGAAGACGATGAAGACGATGAAGACGGTGAAGACGATGAAGACGGTGAAGACGATGAAGACGGTGAAGACGATGAAGACGGTGAAGACGATGAAGACGGTGAAGACGATGAAGACGGTGAAGACGATGAAGACGGTAAAGACGATGAAGACGGTGAAGACGATGAAGACTGTGAAGACGGTGAAGACGAACGATGAAGACGATGAAGACGGTGAAGACGATGAAGACGGTGAAGACGATGAAGACGGTGAAGACGATGAAGACGGTGAAGACGATGAAGACGGTGAAGACGATGAAGACGATGAAGACGAACGATGAAGACGGTGAAGACGGTGAAGACGGTGAAGACGATGAAGACGATGAAGACGGTGAAGACGATGAAGACGGTGAAGACGAACGATGAAGACGATGAAGACGGTGAAGACGATGAAGACGATGAAAACGGTGAAGACGATGAAGACGGTGAAGACGATGAAGACGATGAAGACGAACAATGAAGACGGTAAAGACGGTGAAGACGGTGAAGACGGTGAAGACGGTGAAGACGGTGAAGACGATGAAGACGATGAAGACGGTGAAGACGATGAAGACGGTGAAGACGAACGATAAGGACGATGAAGACGGTGAAGACGATGAAGACGATGAAAACGGTGAAGACGATGAAGACGGTGAAGACGATGAAGACGGTGAAGACGGTGAAGACGAACGATGAAGACGATGAAGACGGGGAAGACGGCGAAGACGATGAAGACGGTTAAGACGGTGAAGACGGTGAAGACGATGAAGACGATGAAGACGGTGAAGACGATGAAGACGGTGAAGACGATGAAAACGGTGAAGACGATGAAGACGGTGAAGACGATGAAGACGGTGAAGACGATGAAGACGGTGAAGACGGTGAAGACGATGAAGACGATGAAGACGGTGAAGACGATGAAGACGATGAAGACGATGAAGACGATGAAGACGATGAAGACGATGAAGACGGTGAAGACGATGAAGACGATGAAGACGGTGAAGACGATGGAGACGATGAAGACGGTGAAGACGATGAAGACGGTGAAGACGATGAAGACGGTGAAGACGGTGAAGACGATGAAGACGGTGAAGACGGTGAAGACGGTGAAGACGATGAAGACGATGAAGACGATGAAGACGAACAATGAAGACGGTGAAGACGGTGAAGACGGTGAAGACGGTGAAGACGGTGAAGACGATGAAGACGATGAAGACGATGAAGACGATGAAGACGGTGAAGACGATGAAGACGATGAAGACGGTGAAGACGATGGAGACGATGAAGACGGTGGGGACGATGAAGACGGTGAAGACGATGAAGACGGTGAAGACGGTGAAGACGATGAAGACGATGAAAACGGTGAAGACGATGAAGACGGTGAAGACGATGAAGACGATGAAGACGAACAATGAAGACGGTGAAGACGGTGAAGACGGTGAAGACGGTGAAGACGGTGAAGACGATGAAGACGATGAAGACGGTGAAGACGATGAAGACGGTGAAGACGAACGATAAGGACGATGAAGACGGTGAAGACGATGAAGACGATGAAAACGGTGAAGACGATGAAGACGGTGAAGACGATGAAGACGGTGAAGACGGTGAAGACGAACGATGAAGACGATGAAGACGGGGAAGACGGCGAAGACGATGAAGACGGTTAAGACGGTGAAGACGGTGAAGACGATGAAGACGATGAAGACGGTGAAGACGATGAAGACGGTGAAGACGATGAAAACGGTGAAGACGATGAAGACGGTGAAGACGATGAAGACGGTGAAGACGATGAAGACGGTGAAGACGGTGAAGACGATGAAGACGATGAAGACGGTGAAGACGATGAAGACGATGAAGACGATGAAGACGATGAAGACGATGAAGACGGTGAAGACGATGAAGACGATGAAGACGGTGAAGACGATGGAGACGATGAAGACGGTGAAGACGATGAAGACGGTGAAGACGATGAAGACGGTGAAGACGGTGAAGACGATGAAGACGGTGAAGACGGTGAAGACGGTGAAGACGATGAAGACGATGAAGACGATGAAGACGGTGAAGACGATGAAGACGGTGAAGACGGTGAAGACGATGAAGACGGTGAAGACGATGAAGACGATGAAGACGATGAAGACGGTGAAGACGATGAAGACGGAGAAGACGATGAAGACGGTGAAGACGGTGAAGACGATGAAGACGGTGAAGACGATGAAGACGATGAAGACGGTGAAGACGATGAAGACGGTGAAGACGATGAAGACGATGAAGACGGTGAAGACGGTGAAGACGATGCAGACGGTGAAGACGATGAAGACGAACGGTGAAGACGATGAAGACGGTGAAGACGATGAAGACGATGAAGACGATGAAGACGATGAAGACGGTGAAGACGATGAAGACGGTGAAGACGATGAAGACGATGAAGACGGTGAAGACGGTGAAGACGATGAAGACGATGAAGACGGTGAAGACGATGAAGACGAGGAAGACGATGAAGACGATGAAGACGGTGAAGACGGTGAAGACGGTGAAGACGATGAAGACGATGAAGACGATAAAGACGGTGAAGACGATGAAGACGATGAAGACGATGAAGACGGTGAAGACAATGAAGACGGTGAAGACGATGAAGACGATGAAGACGGTGAAGACGATGAAGACGATGAAGACGGTGAAGACGATGAAGACGGTGAAGACGGTGAAGACAAACGATGAAGACGATGAAGACGATGAAGACGATGAAGACGGTGAAGACGATGAAGACGATGAAGACGGTGAAGACGATGAAGACGAACAATGAAGACGGTGAAGACGGTGAAGACGGTGAAGACGGTGAAGACGGTGAAGACGATGAAGACGATGAAGACGATGAAGACGATGAAGACGGTGAAGACGATGAAGACGATGAAGACGGTGAAGACGATGGAGACGATGAAGACGGTGGGGACGATGAAGACGGTGAAGACGATGAAGACGGTGAAGACGGTGAAGACGATGAAGACGATGAAAACGGTGAAGACGATGAAGACGGTGAAGACGATGAAGACGATGAAGACGAACAATGAAGACGGTGAAGACGGTGAAGACGGTGAAGACGGTGAAGACGGTGAAGACGATGAAGACGATGAAGACGGTGAAGACGATGAAGACGGTGAAGACGAACGATAAGGACGATGAAGACGGTGAAGACGATGAAGACGATGAAAACGGTGAAGACGATGAAGACGGTGAAGACGATGAAGACGGTGAAGACGGTGAAGACGAACGATGAAGACGATGAAGACGGGGAAGACGGCGAAGACGATGAAGACGGTTAAGACGGTGAAGACGGTGAAGACGATGAAGACGGTGAAGACGGTGAAGACGATGAAGACGGTGAAGACGATGAAGACGATGAAGACGATGAAGACGGTGAAGACGATGAAGACGGAGAAGACGATGAAGACGGTGAAGACGGTGAAGACGATGAAGACGGTGAAGACGATGAAGACGATGAAGACGGTGAAGACGATGAAGACGGTGAAGACGATGAAGACGATGAAGACGGTGAAGACGGTGAAGACGATGCAGACGGTGAAGACGATGAAGACGAACGGTGAAGACGATGAAGACGGTGAAGACGATGAAGACGATGAAGACGATGAAGACGATGAAGACGGTGAAGACGATGAAGACGGTGAAGACGATGAAGACGATGAAGACGGTGAAGACGGTGAAGACGATGAAGACGATGAAGACGGTGAAGACGATGAAGACGAGGAAGACGATGAAGACGATGAAGACGGTGAAGACGGTGAAGACGGTGAAGACGATGAAGACGATGAAGACGATAAAGACGGTGAAGACGATGAAGACGATGAAGACGATGAAGACGGTGAAGACAATGAAGACGGTGAAGACGATGAAGACGATGAAGACGGTGAAGACGATGAAGACGATGAAGACGGTGAAGACGATGAAGACGGTGAAGACGGTGAAGACGAACGATGAAGACGATGAAGACGATGAAGACGATGAAGACGGTGAAGACGATGAAGACGATGAAGACGGTGAAGACGATGAAGACGAACAATGAAGACGGTGAAGACGGTGAAGACGGTGAAGACGGTGAAGACGGTGAAGACGATGAAGACGATGAAGACGATGAAGACGATGAAGACGGTGAAGACGATGAAGACGATGAAGACGGTGAAGACGATGGAGACGATGAAGACGGTGGGGACGATGAAGACGGTGAAGACGATGAAGACGGTGAAGACGGTGAAGACGATGAAGACGATGAAAACGGTGAAGACGATGAAGACGGTGAAGACGATGAAGACGATGAAGACGAACAATGAAGACGGTGAAGACGGTGAAGACGGTGAAGACGGTGAAGACGGTGAAGACGATGAAGACGATGAAGACGGTGAAGACGATGAAGACGGTGAAGACGAACGATAAGGACGATGAAGACGGTGAAGACGATGAAGACGATGAAAACGGTGAAGACGATGAAGACGGTGAAGACGATGAAGACGGTGAAGACGGTGAAGACGAACGATGAAGACGATGAAGACGGGGAAGACGGCGAAGACGATGAAGACGGTTAAGACGGTGAAGACGGTGAAGACGATGAAGACGATGAAGACGGTGAAGACGATGAAGACGGTGAAGACGATGAAAACGGTGAAGACGATGAAGACGGTGAAGACGATGAAGACGGTGAAGACGATGAAGACGGTGAAGACGGTGAAGACGATGAAGACGATGAAGACGGTGAAGACGATGAAGACGATGAAGACGGTGAAGACGATGAAGACGATAAAGACGGTGAAGACGATGGAGACGATGAAGACGGTGAAGACGATGAAGACGGTGAAGACGATGAAGACGGTGAAGACGGTGAAGACGATGAAGACGGTAAAGACGGTGAAGACGGTGAAGACGATGAAGACGATGAAGACGATGAAGACGGTGAAGACGATGAAGACGGTGAAGACGGTGAAGACGATGAAGACGGTGAAGACGATGAAGACGATGAAGACGATGAAGACGGTGAAGACGATGAAGACGGAGAAGACGATGAAGACGGTGAAGACGGTGAAGACGATGAAGACGGTGAAGACGATGAAGACGATGAAGACGGTGAAGACGATGAAGACGGTGAAGACGATGAAGACGATGAAGACGGTGAAGACGGTGAAGACGATGCAGACGGTGAAGACGATGAAGACGAACGGTGAAGACGATGAAGACGGTGAAGACGATGAAGACGATGAAGACGATGAAGACGATGAAGACGGTGAAGACGATGAAGACGGTGAAGACGATGAAGACGATGAAGACGGTGAAGACGGTGAAGACGATGAAGACGATGAAGACGGTGAAGACGATGAAGACGAGGAAGACGATGAAGACGATGAAGACGGTGAAGACGGTGAAGACGGTGAAGACGATGAAGACGATGAAGACGATAAAGACGGTGAAGACGATGAAGACGATGAAGACGATGAAGACGGTGAAGACAATGAAGACGGTGAAGACGATGAAGACGATGAAGACGGTGAAGACGATGAAGACGATGAAGACGGTGAAGACGATGAAGACGGTGAAGACGGTGAAGACGAACGATGAAGACGATGAAGACGATGAAGACGATGAAGACGATGAAGACGGTGAAGACGATGAAGACGATGAAGACGGTGAAGACGATGAAGACGATGAAGACGATGAAGACGATGAAGACGATGAAGACGATGAAGACGATGAAGACGGTGAAGACGGTGAAGACGATGAAGACGATGAAGACGGTGAAGACGATGAAGACGATGAAGACGATGAAGACGATGAAGACGATGAAGACGGTGAAGACGATGAAGACGATGAAGACGATCAAGACGGTGAAGACGATGAAGACGGTGAAGACGATGAAGACGATGAAGACGGTGAAGACGATGAAGACGATGAAGACGATGAAGACGGTGAAGACGATGAAGACGATGAAGACGGTGAAGACGATGGAGACGATGAAGACGATGAAGACGGTGAAGACGGTGAAGACGATGAAGACGGTGAAGACGGTGAAGACGATGAAGACGGTGAAGACGGTGAAGACGGTGAAGACGATGAAGACGATGAAGACGATGAAAACGGTGAAGACGATGGAGACGATGAAGACGATGAAGACGGTGAAGACGGTGAAGACGATGAAGACGGTGAAGACGGTGAAGACGATGAAGACGGTGAAGACGATGAAGACGGTGAAGACGGTGAAGACGATGAAGACGGTGAAGACGATGAAGACGATGAAGACGATGGAGACGATGAAGACGAACGATGAAGACGATGAAAACGGTGAAGACGATGAAGACGGTGAAGACGATGAAGACGATGAAGACGAACGATGAAGACGGTAAAGACGGTGAAGACGGTGAAGACGGTGAAGACGGTGAAGACGGTGAAGACGGTGAAGACGGTGAAGACGGTGAAGACGAACGATGAAGACGATGAAGACGATGAAGACGATGAAGACGGTGAAGACGATGAAGACGATGAAGACGGTGAAGACGATGAAGACGATGAAGACGATGAAGACGATGAAGACGATGAAGACGATGAAGACGATGAAGACGGTGAAGACGGTGAAGACGATGAAGACGATGAAGACGGTGAAGACGATGAAGACGATGAAGACGATGAAGACGATGAAGACGATGAAGACGGTGAAGACGATGAAGACGATGAAGACGATCAAGACGGTGAAGACGATGAAGACGGTGAAGACGATGAAGACGATGAAGACGGTGAAGACGATGAAGACGATGAAGACGATGAAGACGGTGAAGACGATGAAGACGATGAAGACGGTGAAGACGATGGAGACGATGAAGACGATGAAGACGGTGAAGACGGTGAAGACGATGAAGACGGTGAAGACGGTGAAGACGATGAAGACGGTGAAGACGGTGAAGACGGTGAAGACGATGAAGACGATGAAGACGATGAAAACGGTGAAGACGATGAAGACGGTGAAGACGGTGAAGACGATGAAGACGGTGAAGACGATGAAGACGATGAAGACGATGGAGACGATGAAGACGAACGATGAAGACGATGAAAACGGTGAAGACGATGAAGACGGTGAAGACGATGAAGACGATGAAGACGAACGATGAAGACGGTAAAGACGGTGAAGACGGTGAAGACGGTGAAGACGGTGAAGACGGTGAAGACGGTGAAGACGGTGAAGACGGTGAAGACAATGAAGACGGTGAAGACGGTGAAGACGAACGATGAAGACGATGAAGACGGTGAAGACGATGAAGACGGTGAAGACGAACGATGAAGACGGTGAAGACGGTGAAGACGGTGAAGACGATGAAGACGATGAAGACGATGAAGACAAACGATGAAGACGATGAAGACGAACGATGAAGACGATGAAGACGGTGAAGACGGTGAAGACGATGAAGACGATGAAGACGATGAAGACGGTGAAGACGAACGATGAAGACGGTGAAGACGATGAAGACGGTAAAGACGATGAAGACGGTGAAGACGATGAAGACTGTGAAGACGGTGAAGACGAACGATGAAGACGATGAAGACGGTGAAGACGATGAAGACGATGAAGACGATGAAGACGGTGAAGACGGTGAAGACGATGAAGACTGTGAAGACGGTGAAGACGAACGATGAAGACGATGAAGACGATGAAGACGGTGAAGACGATGAAGACGATGAAGACGAACGATGAAGACGATGAAAACGGTGAAGACGATGAAGACGGTGAAGACGATGAAGACGATGAAGACGAACGATGAAGACGGTGAAGACGGTGAAGACGGTGAAGACGGTGAAGACGGTGAAGACAATGAAGACGGTGAAGACGGTGAAGACGGTGAAGACGAACGATGAAGACGATGAAGACGATGAAGACGGTGAAGACGAATGATGAAGACGGTGAAGACGGTGAAGACGGTGAAGACGGTGAAGACGATGAAGACGATGAAGACGATGAAGACGAACGATGAAGACGATGAAGACGAACGATGAAGACGGTGAAGACGGTGAAGACGGTGAAGACGATGAAGACGATGAAGACGGTGAAGACGAACGATGAAGACGGTGAAGACGATGAAGACGGTAAAGACGATGAAGACGGTGAAGACGATGAAGACTGTGAAGACGGTGAAGACGAACGATGAAGACGATGAAGACGATGAAGACGATGGAGACGGTGAAGACGGTGAAGACGGTGAAGACGGTGAAGACGGTGAAGACGATGAAGACGATGAAGACGGTGAAGACGATGGAGACGATGAAGACGAACGATGAAGACGATGAAAACGGTGAAGACGATGAAGACGGTGAAGACGATGAAGACGATGAAGACGAACGATGAAAACGGTGAAGACGGTGAAGACGGTGAAGACGGTTAAGACGGTGAAGACGGTGAAGACAATGAAGACGGTGAAGACGGTGAAGACGAACGATGAAGACGATGAAGACGGTGAAGACGAACGATGAAGACGGTGAAGACGGTGAAGACGGTGAAGACGGTGAAGACGATGAAGACGATGAAGACGATGAAGACGAACGATGAAGACGATGAAGACGAACGATGAAGACGATGAAGACGGTGAAGACGGTGAAGACGGTGAAGACGATGAAGACGATGAAGACGGTGAAGACGATGAAGACGGTGAAGACGATGAAGACGGTGAAGACGGTGAAGACGGTGAAGACGATGAAGACGGTGAAGACGATGAAGACGGTGAAGACGATGAAGACGGTGAAGACGATGAAGACGGTAAAGACGATGAAGACGGTGAAGACGATGAAGACTGTGAAGACGGTGAAGACGAACGATGAAGACGATGAAGACGGTGAAGACGATGAAGACGGTGAAGACGATGAAGACGGTGAAGACGATGAAGACGGTGAAGACGATGAAGACGGTGAAGACGATGAAGACGGTGAAGACGATGAAGACGATGAAGACGAACGATGAAGACGGTGAAGACGGTGAAGACGGTGAAGACGATGAAGACGATGAAGACGGTGAAGACAATGAAGACGGTGAAGACGGTGAAGACGAACGATGAAGACGATGAAGACGGTGAAGACGAACGATGAAGACGGTGAAGACGGTGAAGACGGTGAAGACGGTGAAGACGATGAAGACGATGAAGACGATGAAGACGAACGATGAAGACGATGAAGACGAACGATGAAGACGATGAAGACGGTGAAGACGGTGAAGACGGTGAAGACGATGAAGACGATGAAGACGGTGAAGACGATGAAGACGGTGAAGACGATGAAGACGGTGAAGACGGTGAAGACGGTGAAGACGATGAAGACGGTGAAGACGATGAAGACGGTGAAGACGATGAAGACGGTGAAGACGATGAAGACGGTAAAGACGATGAAGACGGTGAAGACGATGAAGACTGTGAAGACGGTGAAGACGAACGATGAAGACGATGAAGACGGTGAAGACGATGAAGACGGTGAAGACGATGAAGACGGTGAAGACGATGAAGACGGTGAAGACGATGAAGACGGTGAAGACGATGAAGACGGTGAAGACGATGAAGACGATGAAGACGAACGATGAAGACGGTGAAGACGGTGAAGACGATGAAGACGATGAAGACGGTGAAGACGATGAAGACGGTGAAGACGAACGATGAAGACGATGAAGACGGTGAAGACGATGAAGACGATGAAAACGGTGAAGACGATGAAGACGGTGAAGACGATGAAGACGGTGAAGACGGTGAAGACGAACGATGAAGACGATGAAGACGGGGAAGACGGCGAAGACGGTGAAGACGGTGAAGACGATGAAGACGGTGAAGACGATGAAGACGGTGAAGACGGTGAAGACAAACGATGGAGACGATGAAGACGGTGAAGACGATGAAGACGATGAAGACGGTGAAGACGAACGATGAAGACGATGAAGACGGTGAAGACGATGAAGACGATGAAAACGGTGAAGACGATGAAGACGGTGAAGACGATGAAGACGGTGAAGACGGTGAAGACGAACGATGAAGACGATGAAGACGGGGAAGACGGCGAAGACGGTGAAGACGGTGAAGACGATGAAGACGGTGAAGACGATGAAGACGGTGAAGACGATGAAGACAGTGAAGACGATGAAGACGGTGAAGACGGTGAAGACGAACGATGAAGACGATGAAGACGGGGAAGACGGCGAAGACGGTGAAGACGGTGAAGACGATGAAGACGGTGAAGACGATGAAGACGGTGAAGACGGTGAAGACAAACGATGAAGACGATGAAGACGGTGAAGACGATGAAGACGATGAAAACGGTGAAGACGATGAAGACGGTGAAGACGATGAAGACGATGAAGACGAACAATGAAGACGGTGAAGACGGTGAAGACGGTGAAGACGGTGAAGACGGTGAAGACGATGAAGACGATGAAGACGGTGAAGACGATGAAGACGGTGAAGACGAACGATAAGGACGATGAAGACGGTGAAGACGATGAAGACGATGAAAACGGTGAAGACGATGAAGACGGTGAAGACGATGAAGACGGTGAAGACGGTGAAGACGAACGATGAAGACGATGAAGACGGGGAAGACGGCGAAGACGGTGAAGACGGTGAAGACGATGAAGACGGTGAAGACGATGAAGACGGTGAAGACGGTGAAGACAAACGATGAAGACGATGAAGACGGTGAAGACGATGAAGACGATGAAGACGGTGAAGACGAACGATGAAGACGATGAAGACGGTGAAGACGATGAAGACGATGAAAACGGTGAAGACGATGAAGACGGTGAAGACGATGAAGACGGTGAAGACGGTGAAGACGAACGATGAAGACGATGAAGACGGGGAAGACGGCGAAGACGGTGAAGACGGTGAAGACGATGAAGACGGTGAAGACGATGAAGACGGTGAAGACGATGAAGACGGTGAAGACGGTGAAGACGAACGATGAAGACGATGAAGACGGGGAAGACGGCGAAGACGGTGAAGACGGTGAAGACGATGAAGACGGTGAAGACGATGAAGACGGTGAAGACGGTGAAGACAAACGATGAATACGATGAAGACGGTGAAGACGATGAAGACGATGAAGACGATGAAGACGTTGAAGACGAACGATGAAGACGATGAAGACGAACGATGAAGACGATGAAGACGGGGAAGACGGTGAAGACGATGAAGACGATGAAGACGAACGATGAAGACGGTGAAGACGGTGAAGACGGTGAAGACGATGAAGACGGTGAAGACGATGAAGACGGTGAAGACGATGAAGACGGTGAAGACGGTGAAGACGAACGATGAAGACGATGAAGACGGTGAAGACGATGAAGACGGTGAAGACGAACGGTGAAGACGATGAAGACGGTGAAGACGATGAAGACGGTGAAGACGATGAAGACGGTGAAGACGAACGATGAAGACGATGAAGACGGTGAAGACGGTGAAGACGGTGAAGACGATGAAGACGGTGAAGACGAACGATGAAGACGATGAAGACGGTGAAGACGATGAAGACGGTGAAGACGATGAAGACGGTGAAGACGAACGATGAAGACGATGAAGACGGTGAAGACGATGAAGACGGTGAAGACGATGAAGACGGTGAAGACGGTGAAGACGGTGAAGACGGTGAAGACGATGAAGACGGTGAAGACGATGAAGACGGTGAAGACGATGAAGACGGTGAAGACGATGAAGACGATGAAGACGATGAAGACGGTGAAGACGATGAAGACGATGAAGACGATGAAGACGATGAAGACGATGAAGACGGTGAAGACGATGAAGACGATGAAGACAAACGATGAAGACGGTGAAGACGGTGAAGACGATGAAGACGGTGAAGACGATGAAGACGGTGAAGACGGTGAAGACGAACGATGAAGACGATGAAGACGGTGAAGACGATGAAGACGGTGAAGACGATGAAGACGGTGAAGACGAACGATGAAGACGATGAAGACGGTGAAGACGATGAAGACGGTGAAGACGAACGATGAAGACGATGAAGACGGTGAAGACGATGAAGACGATGAAAACGGTGAAGACGATGAAGACGGTGAAGACGATGAAGACGGTGAAGACGGTGAAGACGAACGATGAAGACGATGAAGACGGTGAAGACGGTGAAGACGATGAAGACGATGAAGTCGATGAAGACGTTGAAGACGAACGATGAAGACGATGAAGACGAACGATGAAGACGATGAAGACGGGGAAGACGGTGAAGACGGTGAAGACGATGAAGACGATGAAGACGGTGAAGACGAACGATGAAGACGTTGAAGACGGTGAAGATGATGAAGACGGTGAAGACGATGAAGACGGTGAAGACGATGAAGACGGTGAAGACGATGAAGACGGTGAAGACGATGAAGACGGTAAAGACGATGAAGACGGTGAAGACGATGAAGACTGTGAAGACGGTGAAGACGAACGATGAAGACGATGAAGACGGTGAAGACGATGAAGACGGTGAAGACGATGAAGACGGTGAAGACGATGAAGACGGTGAAGACGATGAAGACGATGAAGACGAACGATGAAGACGGTGAAGACGGTGAAGACGGTGAAGACGATGAAGACGATGAAGACGGTGAAGACGATGAAGACGGTGAAGACGAACGATGAAGACGATGAAGACGGTGAAGACGATGAAGACGATGAAAACGGTGAAGACGATGAAGACGGTGAAGACGATGAAGACGATGAAGACGAACAATGAAGACGGTGAAGACGGTGAAGACGGTGAAGACGGTGAAGACGATGAAGACGATGAAGACGGTGAAGACGATGAAGACGGTGAAGACGAACGATGAAGACGATGAAGACGGTGAAGACGATGAAGACGATGAAAACGGTGAAGACGATGAAGACGGTGAAGACGATGAAGACGGTGAAGACGGTGAAGACGAACGATGAAGACGATGAAGACGGTGAAGACGATGAAGACGGTGAAGACGAACGATGAAGACGATGAAGACGGTGAAGACGATGAAGACGGTGAAGCCGATGGAGACGGTGAAGACGGTGAAGACGGTGAAGACGGTGAAGACGATGAAGACGGTGAAGACGAACGATGAAGACGATGAAGACGGTGAAGACGATGAAGACGGTGAAGACGATGAAGACGGTGAAGACGAACGATGAAGACGAACGATGAAGACGATGAAGACGGTGAAGACGATGAAGACGGTGAAGACGAACGATGAAGACGATGAAGACGGTGAAGACGGTGAAGACGATGAAGACGGTGAAGACGATGAAGACGGTGAAGACGGTGAAGACGATGAAGACTGTGAAGACGGTGAAGACGAACGATGAAGACGATGAAGACGATGGAGACGGTGAAGACGGTGAAGACGGTGAAGACGGTGAAGACGATGAAGACGGTGAAGACGATGAAGACGGTGAAGACGAACGATGAAGACGATGAAGACGGTGAAGACGATGAAGACGATGAAAACGGTGAAGACGATGAAGACGGTGAAGACGATGAAGACGGTGAAGACGGTGAAGACGAACGATGAAGACGGTGAAGACGGTGAAGACGGTGAAGACGGTGAAGACGATGAAGACGATGAAGACGGTGAAGACGATGAAGACGGTGAAGACGAACGATGAAGACGATGAAGACGGTGAAGACGATGAAGACGATGAAAACGGTGAAGACGATGAAGACGGTGAAGACGATGAAGACGGTGAAGACGGTGAAGACGAACGATGAAGACGATGAAGACGGTGAAGACGATGAAGACGGTGAAGACGAACGATGAAGACGATGAAGACGGTGAAGACGATGAAGACGGTGAAGCCGATGGAGACGGTGAAGACGGTGAAGACGGTGAAGACGGTGAAGACGATGAAGACGGTGAAGACGAACGATGAAGACGATGAAGACGGTGAAGACGATGAAGACGGTGAAGACGATGAAGACGGTGAAGACGAACGATGAAGACGAACGATGAAGACGATGAAGACGGTGAAGACGATGAAGACGGTGAAGACGAACGATGAAGACGATGAAGACGGTGAAGACGGTGAAGACGATGAAGACGGTGAAGACGATGAAGACGGTGAAGACGGTGAAGACGATGAAGACTGTGAAGACGGTGAAGACGAACGATGAAGACGATGAAGACGATGGAGACGGTGAAGACGGTGAAGACGGTGAAGACGGTGAAGACGATGAAGACGGTGAAGACGATGAAGACGGTGAAGACGATGAAGACTGTGAAGACGGTGAAGACGATCGATGAAGACGATGAAGACGATGAAGACGGTGAAGACGATGGAGACGATGAAGACGAACGATGAAGACGATGAAAACGGTGAAGACGATGAAGACGGTGAAGACGATGAAGACGATGAAGACGAACGATGAAGACGGTAAAGACGGTGAAGACGGTGAAGACGGTGAAGACGGTGAAGACGGTGAAGACAATGAAAACGGTGAAGACGGTGAAGACGAACGATGAAGACGATGAAGACGGTGAAGACGATGAAGACGGTGAAGACGAACGATGAAGACGGTGAAGACGGTGAAGACGGTGAAGACGATGAAGACGATGAAGACGATGAAGACGAACGATGAAGACGATGAAGACGAACGATGAAGACGATGAAGACGGTGAAGACGGTGAAGACGATGAAGACGATGAAGACGATGAAGACGGTGAAGACGAACGATGAAGACGGTGAAGACGATGAAGACGGTAAAGACGATGAAGACGGTGAAGACGATGAAGACTGTGAAGACGGTGAAGACGAACGATGAAGACGATGAAGACGGTGAAGACGATGAAGACGATGAAGACGATGAAGACGGTGAAGACGGTGAAGACGATGAAGACTGTGAAGACGGTGAAGACGAACGATGAAGACGATGAAGACGATGAAGACGGTGAAGACGATGAAGACGATGAAGACGAACGATGAAGACGATGAAAACGGTGAAGACGATGAAGACGGTGAAGACGATGAAGACGATGAAGACGAACGATGAAGACGGTGAAGACGGTGAAGACGGTGAAGACGGTGAAGACGGTGAAGACAATGAAGACGGTGAAGACGGTGAAGACGAACGATGAAGACGATGAAGACGGTGAAGACGATGAAGACGGTGAAGACGAATGATGAAGACGGTGAAGACGGTGAAGACGGTGAAGACGGTGAAGACGATGAAGACGATGAAGACGATGAAGACGAACGATGAAGACGATGAAGACGAACGATGAAGACGGTAAAGACGATGAAGACGGTGAAGACGATGAAGACTGTGAAGACGGTGAAGACGAACGATGAAGACGATGAAGACGATGAAGACGATGGAGACGGTGAAGACGGTGAAGACGGTGAAGACGGTGAAGACGATGAAGACGGTGAAGACGATGAAGACGATGAAGACGAACGATGAAGACGGTGAAGACGGTGAAGACGGTGAAGACGATGAAGACGATGAAGACGGTGAAGACGATGAAGACGGTGAAGACGAACGATGAAGACGATGAAGACGGTGAAGACGATGAAGACGATGAAAACGGTGAAGACGATGAAGACGGTGAAGACGATGAAGACGATGAAGACGAACAATGAAGACGGTGAAGACGGTGAAGACGGTGAAGACGGTGAAGACGATGAAGACGATGAAGACGGTGAAGACGATGAAGACGGTGAAGACGAACGATGAAGACGATGAAGACGGTGAAGACGATGAAGACGATGAAAACGGTGAAGACGATGAAGACGGTGAAGACGATGAAGACGGTGAAGACGGTGAAGACGAACGATGAAGACGATGAAGACGGTGAAGACGATGAAGACGGTGAAGACGAACGATGAAGACGATGAAGACGGTGAAGACGATGAAGACGGTGAAGCCGATGGAGACGGTGAAGACGGTGAAGACGGTGAAGACGGTGAAGACGATGAAGACGGTGAAGACGAACGATGAAGACGATGAAGACGGTGAAGACGATGAAGACGGTGAAGACGATGAAGACGGTGAAGACGAACGATGAAGACGAACGATGAAGACGATGAAGACGGTGAAGACGATGAAGACGGTGAAGACGATGAAGACGGTGAAGACGAACGATGAAGACGATGAAGACGGTGAAGACGGTGAAGACGATGAAGACGGTGAAGACGATGAAGACGGTGAAGACGGTGAAGACGATGAAGACTGTGAAGACGGTGAAGACGAACGATGAAGACGATGAAGACGATGGAGACGGTGAAGACGGTGAAGACGGTGAAGACGGTGAAGACGATGAAGACGGTGAAGACGATGAAGACGGTGAAGACGAACGATGAAGACGATGAAGACGGTGAAGACGATGAAGACGATGAAAACGGTGAAGACGATGAAGACGGTGAAGACGATGAAGACGGTGAAGACGGTGAAGACGAACGATGAAGACGGTGAAGACGGTGAAGACGGTGAAGACGGTGAAGACGATGAAGACGATGAAGACGGTGAAGACGATGAAGACGGTGAAGACGAACGATGAAGACGATGAAGACGGTGAAGACGATGAAGACGATGAAAACGGTGAAGACGATGAAGACGGTGAAGACGATGAAGACGGTGAAGACGGTGAAGACGAACGATGAAGACGATGAAGACGGTGAAGACGATGAAGACGGTGAAGACGAACGATGAAGACGATGAAGACGGTGAAGACGATGAAGACGGTGAAGCCGATGGAGACGGTGAAGACGGTGAAGACGGTGAAGACGGTGAAGACGATGAAGACGGTGAAGACGAACGATGAAGACGATGAAGACGGTGAAGACGATGAAGACGGTGAAGACGATGAAGACGGTGAAGACGAACGATGAAGACGAACGATGAAGACGATGAAGACGGTGAAGACGATGAAGACGGTGAAGACGAACGATGAAGACGATGAAGACGGTGAAGACGGTGCAGACGATGAAGACGGTGAAGACGATGAAGACGGTGAAGACGGTGAAGACGATGAAGACTGTGAAGACGGTGAAGACGAACGATGAAGACGATGAAGACGATGGAGACGGTGAAGACGGTGAAGACGGTGAAGACGGTGAAGACGATGAAGACGGTGAAGACGATGAAGACGGTGAAGACGATGAAGACTGTGAAGACGGTGAAGACGATCGATGAAGACGATGAAGACGATGAAGACGGTGAAGACGATGGAGACGATGAAGACGAACGATGAAGACGATGAAAACGGTGAAGACGATGAAGACGGTGAAGACGATGAAGACGATGAAGACGAACGATGAAGACGGTAAAGACGGTGAAGACGGTGAAGACGGTGAAGACGGTGAAGACGGTGAAGACAATGAAAACGGTGAAGACGGTGAAGACGAACGATGAAGACGATGAAGACGGTGAAGACGATGAAGACGGTGAAGACGAACGATGAAGACGGTGAAGACGGTGAAGACGGTGAAGACGATGAAGACGATGAAGACGATGAAGACGAACGATGAAGACGATGAAGACGAACGATGAAGACGATGAAGACGGTGAAGACGGTGAAGACGATGAAGACGATGAAGACGATGAAGACGGTGAAGACGAACGATGAAGACGGTGAAGACGATGAAGACGGTAAAGACGATGAAGACGGTGAAGACGATGAAGACTGTGAAGACGGTGAAGACGAACGATGAAGACGATGAAGACGGTGAAGACGATGAAGACGATGAAGACGATGAAGACGGTGAAGACGGTGAAGACGATGAAGACTGTGAAGACGGTGAAGACGAACGATGAAGACGATGAAGACGATGAAGACGGTGAAGACGATGAAGACGATGAAGACGAACGATGAAGACGATGAAAACGGTGAAGACGATGAAGACGGTGAAGACGATGAAGACGATGAAGACGAACGATGAAGACGGTGAAGACGGTGAAGACGGTGAAGACGGTGAAGACGGTGAAGACAATGAAGACGGTGAAGACGGTGAAGACGAACGATGAAGACGATGAAGACGGTGAAGACGATGAAGACGGTGAAGACGAATGATGAAGACGGTGAAGACGGTGAAGACGGTGAAGACGGTGAAGACGATGAAGACGATGAAGACGATGAAGACGAACGATGAAGACGATGAAGACGAACGATGAAGACGGTAAAGACGATGAAGACGGTGAAGACGATGAAGACTGTGAAGACGGTGAAGACGAACGATGAAGACGATGAAGACGATGAAGACGATGGAGACGGTGAAGACGGTGAAGACGGTGAAGACGGTGAAGACGATGAAGACGGTGAAGACGATGAAGACGATGAAGACGGTGAAGACGATGGAGACGATGAAGACGAACGATGAAGACGATGAAGACGGTGAAGACGATGAAGACGGTGAAGACGAACGATGAAGACGGTGAAGACGGTGAAGACGGTGAAGACGAACGATGAAGACGATGAAGACGGTGAAGACGATGAAGACGGTGAAGACGGTGAAGACGGTGAAGACGGTGAAGACAATGAAAACGGTGAAGACGGTGAAGACGAACGATGAAGACGATGAAGACGGTGAAGACGATGAAGACGGTGAAGACGAACGATGAAGACGGTGAAGACGGTGAAGACGGTGAAGACGATGAAGACGATGAAGACGATGAAGACGAACGATGAAGACGATGAAGACGAACGATGAAGACGATGAAGACGGTGAAGACGGTGAAGACGATGAAGACGATGAAGACGATGAAGAAGGTAAAGACGAACGATGAAGACGGTGAAGACGATGAAGACGGTAAAGACGATGAAGACGGTGAAGACGATGAAGACTGTGAAGACGGTGAAGACGAACGATGAAGACGATGAAGACGGTGAAGACGATGAAGACGATGAAGACGATGAAGACGGTGAAGACGGTGAAGACGATGAAGACTGTGAAGACGGTGAAGACGAACGATGAAGACGATGAAGACGATGAAGACGGTGAAGACGATGAAGACGATGAAGACGAACGATGAAGACGATGAAAACGGTGAAGACGATGAAGACGGTGAAGACGATGAAGACGATGAAGACGAACGATGAAGACGGTGAAGACGGTGAAGACGGTGAAGACGGTGAAGACAATGAAGACGGTGAAGACGGTGAAGACGAACGATGAAGACGATGAAGACGGTGAAGACGATGAAGACGGTGAAGACGAATGATGAAGACGGTGAAGACGGTGAAGACGGTGAAGACGGTGAAGACGATGAAGACGATGAAGACGATGAAGACGAACGATGAAGACGATGAAGACGAACGATGAAGACGGTAAAGACGATGAAGACGGTGAAGACGATGAAGACTGTGAAGACGGTGAAGACGAACGATGAAGACGATGAAGACGATGAAGACGATGGAGACGGTGAAGACGGTGAAGACGGTGAAGACGGTGAAGACGATGAAGACGGTGAAGACGATGAAGACGATGAAGACGGTGAAGACGATGGAGACGATGAAGACGAACGATGAAGACGATGAAGACGGTGAAGACGATGAAGACGGTGAAGACGAACGATGAAGACGGTGAAGACGGTGAAGACGGTGAAGACGATGAAGACGATGAAGACGATGAAGACGAACGATGAAGACGATGAAGACGAACGATGAAGACGATGAAGACGGTGAAGACGGTGAAGACGATGAAGACGATGAAGACGATGAAGACGGTGAAGACGAACGATGAAGACGGTGAAGACGATGAAGACGGTAAAGACGATGAAGACGGTGAAGACGATGAAGACTGTGAAGACGGTGAAGACGAACGATGAAGACGATGAAGACGGTGAAGACGATGAAGACGATGAAGACGATGAAGACGGTGAAGACGGTGAAGACGATGAAGACTGTGAAGACGGTGAAGACGAACGATGAAGACGATGAAGACGATGAAGACGGTGAAGACGATGAAGACGATGAAGACGAACGATGAAGACGATGAAAACGGTGAAGACGATGAAGACGGTGAAGACGATGAAGACGATGAAGACGAACGATGAAGACGGTGAAGACGGTGAAGACGGTGAAGACGGTGAAGACGGTGAAGACAATGAAGACGGTGAAGACGGTGAAGACGATGAAGACGAACGATGAAGACGGTGAAGACGGTGAAGACGGTGAAGACGGTGAAGACAATGAAGACGGTGAAGACGGTGAAGACGAACGATGAAGACGATGAAGACGGTGAAGACGATGAAGACGGTGAAGACGAATGATGAAGACGGTGAAGACGGTGAAGACGGTGAAGACGGTGAAGACGATGAAGACGATGAAGACGATGAAGACGAACGATGAAGACGATGAAGACGAACGATGAAGACGGTAAAGACGATGAAGACGGTGAAGACGATGAAGACTGTGAAGACGGTGAAGACGAACGATGAAGACGATGAAGACGATGAAGACGATGGAGACGGTGAAGACGGTGAAGACGGTGAAGACGGTGAAGACGATGAAGACGGTGAAGACGATGAAGACGATGAAGACGGTGAAGACGATGGAGACGATGAAGACGAACGATGAAGACGATGAAGACGGTGAAGACGATGAAGACGGTGAAGACGAACGATGAAGACGGTGAAGACGGTGAAGACGGTGAAGACGAACGATGAAGACGATGAAGACGGTGAAGACGATGAAGACGGTGAAGACGGTGAAGACGGTGAAGACGGTGAAGACAATGAAAACGGTGAAGACGGTGAAGACGAACGATGAAGACGATGAAGACGGTGAAGACGATGAAGACGGTGAAGACGAACGATGAAGACGGTGAAGACGGTGAAGACGGTGAAGACGATGAAGACGATGAAGACGATGAAGACGAACGATGAAGACGATGAAGACGAACGATGAAGACGATGAAGACGGTGAAGACGGTGAAGACGATGAAGACGATGAAGACGATGAAGACGGTGAAGACGAACGATGAAGACGGTGAAGACGATGAAGACGGTAAAGACGATGAAGACGGTGAAGACGATGAAGACTGTGAAGACGGTGAAGACGAACGATGAAGACGATGAAGACGGTGAAGACGATGAAGACGATGAAGACGATGAAGACGGTGAAGACGGTGAAGACGATGAAGACTGTGAAGACGGTGAAGACGAACGATGAAGACGATGAAGACGATGAAGACGGTGAAGACGATGAAGACGATGAAGACGAACGATGAAGACGATGAAAACGGTGAAGACGATGAAGACGGTGAAGACGATGAAGACGATGAAGACGAACGATGAAGACGGTGAAGACGGTGAAGACGGTGAAGACGGTGAAGACAATGAAGACGGTGAAGACGGTGAAGACGAACGATGAAGACGATGAAGACGGTGAAGACGATGAAGACGGTGAAGACGAATGATGAAGACGGTGAAGACGGTGAAGACGGTGAAGACGGTGAAGACGATGAAGACGATGAAGACGATGAAGACGAACGATGAAGACGATGAAGACGAACGATGAAGACGGTAAAGACGATGAAGACGGTGAAGACGATGAAGACTGTGAAGACGGTGAAGACGAACGATGAAGACGATGAAGACGATGAAGACGATGGAGACGGTGAAGACGGTGAAGACGGTGAAGACGGTGAAGACGATGAAGACGGTGAAGACGGTGAAGACGATGAAGACGATGAAGACGGTGAAGACGATGGAGACGATGAAGACGAACGATGAAGACGATGAAGACGGTGAAGACGATGAAGACGGTGAAGACGAACGATGAAGACGGTGAAGACGGTGAAGACGGTGAAGACGATGAAGACGATGAAGACGATGAAGACGAACGATGAAGACGATGAAGACGAACGATGAAGACGATGAAGACGGTGAAGACGGTGAAGACGATGAAGACGATGAAGACGATGAAGACGGTGAAGACGAACGATGAAGACGGTGAAGACGATGAAGACGGTAAAGACGATGAAGACGGTGAAGACGATGAAGACTGTGAAGACGGTGAAGACGAACGATGAAGACGATGAAGACGGTGAAGACGATGAAGACGATGAAGACGATGAAGACGGTGAAGACGGTGAAGACGATGAAGACTGTGAAGACGGTGAAGACGAACGATGAAGACGATGAAGACGATGAAGACGGTGAAGACGATGAAGACGATGAAGACGAACGATGAAGACGATGAAAACGGTGAAGACGATGAAGACGGTGAAGACGATGAAGACGATGAAGACGAACGATGAAGACGGTGAAGACGGTGAAGACGGTGAAGACGGTGAAGACGGTGAAGACAATGAAGACGGTGAAGACGGTGAAGACGAACGATGAAGACGATGAAGACGGTGAAGACGATGAAGACGGTGAAGACGAATGATGAAGACGGTGAAGACGGTGAAGACGGTGAAGACGATGAAGACGATGAAGACGATGAAGACGAACGATGAAGACGATGAAGACGAACGATGAAGACGGTAAAGACGATGAAGACGGTGAAGACGATGAAGACTGTGAAGACGGTGAAGACGAACGATGAAGACGATGAAGACGATGAAGACGATGGAGACGGTGAAGACGGTGAAGACGGTGAAGACGGTGAAGACGATGAAGACGGTGAAGACGATGAAGACGATGAAGACGGTGAAGACGATGGAGACGATGAAGACGAACGATGAAGAAGATGAAAACGGTGAAGACGATGAAGACGGTGAAGACGATGAAGACGATGAAGACGAACGATGAAAACGGTGAAGACGGTGAAGACGGTGAAGACGGTTAAGACGGTGAAGACGGTGAAGACAATGAAGACGGTGAAGACGGTGAAGACGAACGATGAAGACGATGAAGACGGTGAAGACGATGAAGACGGTGAAGACGAACGATTAAGACGGTGAAGACGGTGAAGACGGTGAAGACGGTGAAGACGATGAAGACGATGAAGACGATGAAGACGAACGATGAAGACGATGAAGACGAACGATGAAGACGATGAAGACGGTGAAGACGGTGAAGACGGTGAAGACGATGAAGACGATGAAGACGGTGAAGACGAACGATGAAGACGGTGAAGACGATGAAGACGGTAAAGACGATGAAGACGGTGAAGACGATGAAGACTGTGAAGACGGTGAAGACGAACGATGAAGACGATGAAGACGGTGAAGACGATGAAGACGATGAAGACGATGAAGACGAACGATGAAGACGGTGAAGACGATGAAGACGGTGAAGACGATGAAGACGGTGAAGACGATGAAAACGGTGAAGACGGTGAAGACGAACGATGAAGACGGTGAAGACGGTGAAGACGATGAAGACGGTGAAGACGATGAAGACGGTGAAGACGAACGATGAAGACGATGAAGACGGTGAAGACGATGAAGACGGTGAAGACGATGAAGACGGTGAAGACGAACGATGAAGACGATGAAGACGGTGAAGACGATGAAGACGGTGAAGACGATGAAGACGGTGAAGACGGTGAAGACGGTGAAGACGGTGAAGACGATGAAGACGATGAAGACGGTGAAGACGGTGAAAACGGTGAAGACGATGAAGACGATGAAGACCGTGAAGACGATGAAGACGGTGAAGACGGTGAAGACGATGAAGACGATGAAGACGATGGAGACGGTGAAGACGGTGAAGACGGTGAAGACGGTGAAGACGATGAAGACGGTGAAGACGATGAAGACGATGAAGACGGTGAAGACGATGGAGACGATGAAGACGAACGATGAAGACGATGAAAACGGTGAAGACGATGAAGACGGTGAAGACGATGAAGACGATGAAGACGAACGATGAAAACGGTGAAGACGGTGAAGACGGTGAAGACGGTGAAGACGGTGAAGACAATGAAGACGGTGAAGACGGTGAAGACGAACGATGAAGACGATGAAGACGGTGAAGACGATGAAGAAGGTGAAGACGAACGATGAAGACGGTGAAGACGGTGAAGACGGTGAAGACGATGAAGACGATGAAGACGATGAAGACGAACGATGAAGACGATGAAGACGAACGATGAAGACGATGAAGACGAACGATGAAGACGATGAAGACGGTGAAGACGGTGAAGACGGTGAAGACGGTGAAGACGATGAAGACGATGAAGACGGTGAAGACGAACGATGAAGACGGTGAAGACGATGAAGACGGTAAAGACGATGAAGACGGTGAAGACGATGAAGACTGTGAAGACGGTGAAGACGAACGATGAAGACGATGAAGACGGTGAAGACGATGAAGACGATGAAGACGATGAAGACGAACGATGAAGACGGTGAAGACGATGAAGACGGTGAAGACGATGAAGACGGTGAAGACGATGAAGACGGTGAAGACGATGAAGACGGTGAAGACGGTGAAGACGAACGATGAAGACGGTGAAGACGGTGAAGACGATGAAGACGGTGAAGACGATGAAGACGGTGAAGACGAACGATGAAGACGATGAAGACGGTGAAGACGATGAAGACGGTGAAGACGATGAAGACGGTGAAGACGAACGATGAAGACGATGAAGACGGTGAAGACGATGAAGACGGTGAAGACGATGAAGACGGTGAAGACGGTGAAGACGGTGAAGACGATGAAGACGATGAAGACGGTGAAGACGGTGAAAACGGTGAAGACGATGAAGACGATGAAGACCGTGAAGACGATGAAGACGGTGAAGACGGTGAAGACGATGAAGACGATGAAGACGGTGAAGACGGTGAAGACGATGAAGACGGTGAAGACGGTGAAGACGGTGAAGACGGTGAAGACGATGAAGACGGTGAAGACGATGAAGACGGTGAAGACGATGAAGACGGTGAAGACGATGAAGACGGTGAAGACGAACGATGAAGACGATGAAGACGGTGAAGACGATGAAGACGGTGAAGACGAACGATGAAGACGATGAAGACGGTGAAGACGATGAAGACGGTGAAGACGATGAAGACGATGAAGACGGTGAAGACGAACGATGAAGACGATGAAGACGGTGAAGACGATGAAGACGGTGAAGACGATGAAGACGGTGAAGACGATGAAGACGGTGAAGACGATGAAGACGGTGAAGACGAACGATGAAGACGATGAAGACGGTGAAGACGATGAAGACGGTGAAGACGATGAAGACGGTGAAGACGGTGAAGACGGTGAAGACGGTGAAGACGATGAAGACGGTGAAGACGATGAAGACGGTGAAGACGATGAAGACGGTGAAGACGATGAAGACGGTGAAGGCGATGAAGACGGTGAAGACGGTGAAGACGATGAAGACGGTGAAGACGATGAAGACGGTGAAGACGAACGATGAAGACGATGAAGACGGTGAAGACGATGAAGACGGTGAAGACGATGAAGACGGTGAAGACGGTGAAGACGGTGAAGACGGTGAAGACGATGAAGACGGTGAAGACGATGAAGACGGTGAAGACGATGAAGACGGTGAAGACGATGAAGACGGTGAAGACGATGAAGACGGTGAAGACGATGAAGACGGTGAAGACGATGAAGACGGTGAAGACGATGAAGACGGTGAAGACGGTGAAGACGATGAAGACGATGAAGACGATGAAGACGGTGAAGACGGTGAAGACGATGAAGACGATGAAGACGGTGAAGACGGTGAAAACGGTGAAGACGATGAAGACGATGAAGACCGTGAAGACGATGAAGACGGTGAAGACGGTGAAGACGATGAAGACGATGAAGACGGTGCAGACGGTGAAGACGATGAAGACGGTGAAGACGGTGAAGACGGTGAAGACGGTGAAGACGATGAAGACGGTGAAGACGATGAAGACGGTGAAAACGATGAAGACGATGAAGACGATGAAGACGATGAAGACGGTGAAGACGGTGAAAACGGTGAAGACAATGAAGACGATGAAGACGATGAAGACGGTGAAGACGGTGAAGACGGTGAAGACGGTGAAGACGGTGATGACGATGAAGACGATGAAGACGAACGATGAAGACAATGAAGACGGTGAAGACGATGAAGACGGTGAAGACGGTGAAGACGATGAAGACGATAAAGACGGTGAAGACGATGAAGACGGTGAAGACGGTGAAAACGATGAAGACGATGAAGACGGTGAAGACGGTGAAGACGGTGAAGACGATGAAGACGATGAAGACGGTGAAGACGATGAAGACGATGAAGACGGTGAAGGCGATGAAGACGGTGAAGACGGTGAAGACGGTGAAGACGGTGAAGACGGTGAAGACGATGAAGACGATGAAGACGGTGAAGACGGTGAAGACGATGAAGACGATGAAGACGATGAAGACGGTGAAGACGATGAAGACGATGAAGACGATGAAAGGTGTTGGTTGATATAGACAGCAGTTAAAATAAAATTGTTTCAATCTTATCGTCTCTTATACGGCCTTATTTTCGTTTCACAAAAATTGAAACTCGATGTCTCACGCTAGTTAACTCTTGTATATTCTATAGGTATAGGCATGCTTCGAAACTCAAGATAATAAAGTTTCAAATGGCAACTCTTTTCAAATGAACTTATTTTGAGATTTTTCTGATGATTGAACGAAAGATTTTTTAAAATTTTTATTTTAAAAAATTTTCACCGGCAATGAAATTCCACGCTAGGCCGAGATCCTCACCGCTCCGGTCGAATGCGCGAGAAAACATGCCTTCACCGGCTTGGGTCCCATTGAAACGCGATTATAATCTATAAACGATTATAAAAAGACTGACCGATCAAATATTTTGAGCTCGAAACGAGTTTCTCAAAAAGCACCTTGAACGTTTGTTATTCCCCACTGGCCTGATGCGCTGCTTATTCGCTTAAGATCGGCTAACCTTTCAAGGGGACGTCTATTAGCGGCAATAAGCACGTGATCTCCTATCATCATCACTCGATCTCGGTAAAGCAGAGATTCGAAGCTGATAAATTATCTTCGATATAGCCGCTTTTACGAGCGGCGACGACTATCGAAGGCGACTAGAAGACTCGTCGACTTTGGGCCAGCGACGCTAGTCTTCTTGCTCGTGTATTACCTGGTTGATCCTGCCAGTAGTTATATGCTTGTCTCAAAGATTCGGCTCGTAAATTTTGGTGATTCTGAATAAATTACGGCTGATCGCACGACCTAGCGTCGAGACAGATCTTTCAAGTGTGTGCCCTATCAACTTTCGATGGTATGTGATAGCTTACCATGGTTGTAACGGGTAACGGGGAATCAGGGTTCGATTCCGGAGAGGGAGCATGAGAAACGGCTACCACATCCAAGGAAGGCAGCAGGCGCGCAAATTTGTCTCATGATTGAACGAAAGATTTTTTAAAAACTTCATTTTAAAAATTTTTTCACTGGCAATGAAATTCCACGCTAGGCCGAGATCCTCGCCGCTCCGGTCGAATGCGCGAGAAAACATGCTTCAATCGGCTTGGGTCCTATTGAAACGCGATTATAATCTGTAAATTTACTCTTAATTTTCTAAGAATTTCAAGTTTTTCAACGGCATCCGCCGTCGCATCTCCTATCTCCCTCGATGACCGCTCACTTAGTGTATTAACAACTCGTTTCGATCTTATCGTCTATTTATCGTAATTAAATTTTTTTTTGCTTTATTCACCCCCCTTAGTTAAGGAAAAAAGGTAGATATGACCCCGCGGGCAGTCTCCGGGAAACCAAAGATTTTTGATTCCGGGGGAAGTATGGTTGCAAGACGATGAAGACGATGAAGACGATGAAGACGATGAAGACGATGAAGACGGTGAAGACGATGAAGACGATGAAGACGATGAAGACGATGAAGACGATGAAGACGGTGAAGACGATGAAGACGATGAAGACGATGAAGACGATGAAGACGAACGATGAAGACGATGAAGACGAACGATGAAGACGATGAAGACGAACGATGAAGACGATGAAGACGAACGATGAAGACGAACGATGAAGACGATGAAGACGGGGAAGACGGTGAAGACGGTGAAGACGATGAAGACGATGAAGACGGTGAAGACGAACGATGAAGACGTTGAAGACGGTGAAGACGATGAAGACGGTGAAGACGATGAAGACGGTGAAGACGATGAAGACGAACGATGAAGACGATGAAGACGAACGATGAAGACGATGAAGACGGTGAAGACGGTGAAGACGGTGAAGACGATGAAGACGATGAAGACGGTGAAGACGAACGATGAAGACGGTGAAGACGATGAAGACGGTAAAGACGATGAAGACGGTGAAGACGATGAAGACTGTGAAGACGGTGAAGACGAACGATGAAGACGATGAAGACGGTGAAGACGATGAAGACGATGAAGACGATGAAGACGGTGAAGACGATGAAGACGATGAAGACGATGAAGACGAACGATGAAGACGGTGAAGACGATGAAGACGAACGATGAAGACGATGAAGACGAACGATGAAGACGATGAAGACGGTGAAGACGGTGAAGACGGTGAAGACGATGAAGACGATGAAGACGGTGAAGACGAACGATGAAGACGGTGAAGACGATGAAGACGGTAAAGACGATGAAGACGGTGAAGACGATGAAGACTGTGAAGACGGTGAAGACGAACGATGAAGACGATGAAGACGGTGAAGACGATGAAGACGATGAAGACGATGAAGACGAACGATGAAGACGGTGAAGACGATGAAGACGGTGAAGACGATGAAGACGGTGAAGACGATGAAGACGGTGAAGACGGTGAAGACGAACGATGAAGACGGTGAAGACGGTGAAGACGATGAAGACGGTGAAGACGATGAAGACGGTGAAGACGAACGATGAAGACGATGAAGACGGTGAAGACGATGAAGACGGTGAAGACGATGAAGACGGTGAAGACGAACGATGAAGACGATGAAGACGGTGAAGACGATGAAGACGGTGAAGACGATGAAGACGATGAAGACGGTGAAGACGATGAAGACGATGAAGACGATGAAGACGGTGAAGACGATGAAGACGATGAAGACGATGAAGACGAACGATGAAGACGATGAAGACGGTGAAGACGATGAAGACGGTGAAGACGAACGATGAAGACGATGAAGACGGTGAAGACGATGAAGACGGTGAAGACGATGAAGACGATGAAGACGGTGAAGACGATGAAGACGGTGAAGACGATGAAGACGGTGAAGACGGTGAAGACGGTGAAGACGGTGAAGACGATGAAGACGGTGAAGACGATGAAGACGGTGAAGACGATGAAGACGATGAAGACGATGAAGACGGTGAAGACGATGAAGACGATGAAGACGGTGAAGACGAACGATGAAGACGATGAAGACGGTGAAGACGATGAAGACGGTGAAGACGATGAAGACGGTGAAGACGATGAAGACGGTGAAGACGATGAAGACGGTGAAGACGAACGATGAAGACGATGAAGACGGTGAAGACGATGAAGACGGTGAAGACGATGAAGACGGTGAAGACGGTGAAGACGGTGAAGACGGTGAAGACGATGAAGACGGTGAAGACGATGAAGACGGTGAAGACGATGAAGACGGTGAAGACGGTGAAGACGGTGAAGACGGTGAAGACGATGAAGACGGTGAAGACGATGAAGACGGTGAAGACGATGAAGACGGTGAAGACGATGAAGACGGTGAAGACGATGAAGACGGTGAAGACGATGAAGACGGTGAAGACGGTGAAGACGATGAAGACGATGAAGACGATGAAGACGGTGAAGACGGTGAAGACGATGAAGACGATGAAGACGGTGAAGACGGTGAAAACGGTGAAGACGATGAAGACGATGAAGACCGTGAAGACGATGAAGACGGTGAAGACGGTGAAGACGATGAAGACGATGAAGACGGTGAAGACGGTGAAGACGATGAAGACGGTGAAGACGGTGAAGACGGTGAAGACGGTGAAGACGATGAAGACGGTGAAGACGATGAAGACGGTGAAGACGATGAAGACGATGAAGACGATGAAGACGATGAAGACGGTGAAGACGGTGAAGACGGTGAAGACAATGAAGACGATGAAGACGATGAAGACGGTGAAGACGGTGAAGATGGTGAAGACGGTGAAGACGGTGAAGACGATGAAGACGATGAAGACGAACGATGAAGACGATGAAGACGGTGAAGACGATGAAGACGGTGAAGACGGTGAAGACGATGAAGACGATAAAGACGGTGAAGACGATGAAGACGGTGAAGACGGTGAAAACGATGAAGACGATGAAGACGGTGAAGACGGTGAAGACGGTGAAGACGATGAAGACGATGAAGACGGTGAAGACGATGAAGACGATGAAGACGGTGAAGGCGATGAAGACGGTGAAGACGGTGAAGACGGTGAAGACGGTGAAGACGATGAAGACGATGAAGACGGTGAAGACGGTGAAGACGATGAAGACGATGAAGAGGATGAAGACGGTGAAGACGATGAAGACGATGAAGACGATGAAAGGTGTTGGTTGATATAGACAGCAGTTAAAATAAAATTGTTTCAATCTTATCGTCTCTTATACGGCCTTATTTTCGTTTCACAAAAATTGAAACTCGATGTCTCACGCTAGTTAACTCTTGTATATTCTATAGGTATAGGCATGCTTCGAAACTCAAGATAATAAAGTTTCAAATGGCAACTCTTGTCAAATGAACTTATTTTGAGATTTTTCTCATGATTGAACAAAAGATTTTTTAAAATTTTTATTTTAAAAAATTTTCACCGGCAATGAAATTCCACGCTAGGCCGAGATCCTCACCGCTCCGGTCGAATGCGCGAGAAAACATGCCTTCACCGGCTTGGGTCCCATTGAAACGCGATTATAATCTATAAACGAAGACGATGAAGACGGTGAAGACGAACGATGAAGACGTTGAAGACGGTGAAGACGATGAAGACGGTGAAGACGATGAAGACGGTGAAGACGATGAAGACGGTGAAGACGATGAAGACGGTAAAGACGATGAAGACGGTGAAGACGATGAAGACTGTGAAGACGGTGAAGACGAACGATGAAGACGATGAAGACGGTGAAGACGATGAAGACGATGAAGACGAACGATGAAGAGGGTGAAGACGGTGAAGACGGTGAAGACGGTGAAGACGGTGAAGACGGTGAAGACGGTGAAGACGGTGAAGACGATGAAGACGATGAAGACGGTGAAGACGATGAAGACGGTGAAGACGAACGATGAAGACGATGAAGACGGTGAAGACGATGAAGACGATGAAAACGGTGAAGACGATGAAGACGGTGAAAACGATGAAGACGGTGAAGACGGTGAAGACGAACGATGAAGACGATGAAGACGGTGAAGACGATGAAGACGGTGAAGACGAACGATGAAGACGATGAAGACGGTGAAGACGATGGAGACGGTGAAGACGGTGAAGACGGTGAAGACGGTGAAGACGATGAAGACGGTGAAGACGATGAAGACGGTGAAGACGATGAAGACGGTGAAGACGAACGATGAAGACGATGAAGACGGTGAAGACGATGAAGACGGTGAAGACGAACGATGAAGACGATGAAGACGGTGAAGACGATGGAGACGGTGAAGACGGTGAAGACGGTGAAGACGGTGAAGACGATGAAGACGGTGAAGACGATGAAGACTGTGAAGACGATGAAGACGGTGAAGACGGTGAAGACGGTGAAGACGGTGAAGACGATGAAGACGGTGAAGACGATGAAGACGGTGAAGACGATGAAGACGGTGAAGACGGTGAAGACGGTGAAGACGGTGAAGACGATGAAGACGGTGAAGACGATGAAGACGGTGAAGACGATGAAGACGGTGAAGACGATGAAGACGGTGAAGACGATGAAGACGGTGAAGACGATGAAGACGGTGAAGACGGTGAAGACGATGAAGACGATGAAGACGATGAAGACAGTGAAGACGATGAAGACGGTGAAGACGATGAAGACGATGAAGACGATGAAGACGATGAAGACGGTGAAGACGGTGAAGACGGTGAAGACAATGAAGACGATGAAGACGATGAAGACGGTGAAGACGGTGAAGATGGTGAAGACGGTGAAGACGGTGAAGAGGATGAAGACGATGAAGACGAACGATGAAGACGAACGATGAAGACGATGAAGACGGTGAAGACGATGAAGACGGTGAAGACGATGAAGACGGTGAAGACGATGAAGACGATGAAGACGATGAAGACGGTGAAGACGGTGAAGACGGTGAAGACAATGAAGACGATGAAGACGATGAAGACGGTGAAGACGGTGAAGATGGTGAAGACGGTGAAGACGGTGAAGACGATGAAGACGGTGAAGACGAACGATGAAGACGATGAAGACGGTGAAGACGATGAAGACGGTGAAGACGATGAAGACGGTGAAGACGGTGAAGACGGTGAAGACGATGAAGACGGTGAAGACGATGAAGACGGTGAAGACGATGAAGACGGTGAAGACGGTGAAGACGGTGAAGACGGTGAAGACGATGAAGACGGTGAAGACGATGAAGACGGTGAAGACGATGAAGACGGTGAAGACGATGAAGACGGTGAAGACGGTGAAGACGATGAAGACGATGAAGACGATGAAGACGGTGAAGACGGTGAAGACGATGAAGACGATGAAGACGGTGAAGACGGTGAAAACGGTGAAGACGATGAAGACGGTGAAGACGATGAAGACGATGAAGACGGTGAAGACGGTGAAGACCGTGAAGACGATGAAGACGGTGAAGACGGTGAAGACGATGAAGACGATGAAGACGGTGAAGACGGTGAAGACGATGAAGACGGTGAAGACGGTGAAGACGGTGAAGACGGTGAAGACGATGAAGACGGTGAAGACGATGAAGACGGTGAAGACGATGAAGACGATGAAGACGATGAAGACGATGAAGACGGTGAAGACGGTGAAGACGGTGAAGACAATGAAGACGATGAAGACGATGAAGACGGTGAAGACGGTGAAGATGGTGAAGACGGTGAAGACGGTGAAGACGATGAAGACGATGAAGACGAACGATGAAGACGATGAAGACGGTGAAGACGATGAAAACGGTGAAGACGGTGAAGACGATGAAGACGATAAAGACGGTGAAGACGATGAAGACGGTGAAGACGGTGAAAACGATGAAGACGATGAAGACGGTGAAGACGGTGAAGACGGTGAAGACGATGAAGACGATGAAGACGGTGAAGACGATGAAGACGGTGAAGGCGATGAAGACGGTGAAGACGGTGAAGACGGTGAAGACGGTGAAGACGATGAAGACGATGAAGACGGTGAAGACGGTGAAGACGATGAAGACGATGAAGACGATGAAGACGGTGAAGACGATGAAGACGATGAAGACGATGAAAGGTGTTGGTTGATATAGACAGCAGTTAAAATAAAATTGTTTCAATCTTATCGTCTCTTATACGGCCTTATTTTCGTTTCACAAAAATTGAAACTCGATGTCTCACGCTAGTTAACTCTTGTATATTCTATAGGTATAGGCATGCTTCGAAACTCAAGATAATAAAGTTTCAAATGGCAACTCTTGTCAAATGAACTTATTTTGAGATTTTTCTCATGATTGAACAAAAGATTTTTTTAAATTTTTATTTTAAAAAATTTTCACCGGCAATGAAATTCCACGCTAGGCCGAGATCCTCACCGCTCCGGTCGAATGCGCGAGAAAACATGCCTTCACCGGCTTGGGTCCCATTGAAACGCGATTATAATCTATAAACGAAGACGATGAAGACGGTGAAGACGAACGATGAAGACGTTGAAGACGGTGAAGACGATGAAGACGGTGAAGACGATGAAGACGGTGAAGACGATGAAGACGGTGAAGACGATGAAGACGGTAAAGACGATGAAGACGGTGAAGACGATGAAGACTGTGAAGACGGTGAAGACGAACGATGAAGACGATGAAGACGGTGAAGACGATGAAGACGATGAAGACGAACGATGAAGAGGGTGAAGACGGTGAAGACGGTGAAGACGGTGAAGACGGTGAAGACGGTGAAGACGGTGAAGACGATGAAGACGATGAAGACGGTGAAGACGATGAAGACGGTGAAGACGAACGATGAAGACGATGAAGACGGTGAAGACGATGAAGACGATGAAAACGGTGAAGACGATGAAGACGGTGAAAACGATGAAGACGGTGAAGACGGTGAAGACGAACGATGAAGACGATGAAGACGGTGAAGACGATGAAGACGGTGAAGACGAACGATGAAGACGATGAAGACGGTGAAGACGATGGAGACGGTGAAGACGGTGAAGACGGTGAAGACGGTGAAGACGATGAAGACGGTGAAGACGATGAAGACGGTGAAGACGATGAAGACGGTGAAGACGAACGATGAAGACGATGAAGACGGTGAAGACGATGAAGACGGTGAAGACGAACGATGAAGACGATGAAGACGGTGAAGACGATGGAGACGGTGAAGACGGTGAAGACGGTGAAGACGATGAAGACGGTGAAGACGATGAAGACGGTGAAGACGATGAAGACGGTGAAGACGGTGAAGACGGTGAAGACGGTGAAGACGGTGAAGACGATGAAGACGGTGAAGACGATGAAGACGGTGAAGACGATGAAGACGGTGAAGACGGTGAAGACAGTGAAGACGGTGAAGACGATGAAGACGGTGAAGACGGTGAAGACGGTGAAGACGATGAAGACGGTGAAGACGATGAAGACGGTGAAGACGATGAAGACGGTGAAGACGATGAAGACGGTGAAGACGGTGAAGACGATGAAGACGATGAAGACGATGAAGACGGTGAAGACGGTGAAGACGATGAAGACGATGAAGACGGTGAAGACGGTGAAAACGGTGAAGACGATGAAGACGATGAAGACCGTGAAGACGATGAAGACGGTGAAGACGGTGAAGACGATGAAGACGATGAAGACGGTGAAGACGGTGAAGACGATGAAGACGGTGAAGACGGTGAAGACGGTGAAGACGGTGAAGACGATGAAGACGGTGAAGACGATGAAGACGGTGAAGACGATGAAGACGATGAAGACGATGAAGACGATGAAGACGGTGAAGACGGTGAAGACGGTGAAGACAATGAAGACGATGAAGACGATGAAGACGGTGAAGACGGTGAAGATGGTGAAGACGGTGAAGACGGTGAAGACGATGAAGACGATGAAGACGAACGATGAAGACGATGAAGACGGTGAAGACGATGAAGACGGTGAAGACGGTGAAGACGATGAAGACGATAAAGACGGTGAAGACGATGAAGACGGTGAAGACGGTGAAAACGATGAAGACGATGAAGACGGTGAAGACGGTGAAGACGGTGAAGACGGTGAAGACGATGAAGACGATGAAGACGGTGAAGACGATGAAGACGATGAAGACGGTGAAGGCGATGAAGACGGTGAAGACGGTGAAGACGGTGAAGACGGTGAAGACGATGAAGACGATGAAGACGGTGAAGACGGTGAAGACGATGAAGACGATGAAGACGATGAAGACGGTGAAGACGATGAAGACGATGAAGACGATGAAAGGTGTTGGTTGATATAGACAGCAGTTAAAATAAAATTGTTTCAATCTTATCGTCTCTTATACGGCCTTATTTTCGTTTCACAAAAATTGAAACTCGATGTCTCACGCTAGTTAACTCTTGTATATTCTATAGGTATAGGCATGCTTCGAAACTCGAGATAATAAAGTTTCAAATGGCAACTCTTGTCAAATGAACTTATTTTGAGATTTTTCTCATGATTGAACAAAAGATTTTTTTAAATTTTTATTTTAAACAATTTTCACCGGCAATGAAATTCCACGCTAGGCCGAGATCCTCACCGCTCCGGTCGAATGCGCGAGAAAACATGCCTTCACCGGCTTGGGTCCCATTGAAACGCGATTATAATCTATAAACGAAGACGATGAAGACGGTGAAGACGAACGATGAAGACGTTGAAGACGGTGAAGACGATGAAGACGGTGAAGACGATGAAGACGGTGAAGACGATGAAGACGGTGAAGACGATGAAGACGGTAAAGACGATGAAGACGGTGAAGACGATGAAGACGATGAAGACTGTGAAGACGGTGAAGACGAACGATGAAGACGATGAAGACGGTGAAGACGATGAAGACGATGAAGACGAACGATGAAGAGGGTGAAGACGGTGAAGACGGTGAAGACGGTGAAGACGATGAAGACTGTGAAGACGGTGAAGACGAACGATGAAGACGATGAAGACGGTAAAGACGATGAAGACGGTGAAGACGATGAAGACTGTGAAGACGGTGAAGACGAACGATGAAGACGATGAAGACGGTGAAGACGATGAAGACGATGAAGACGAACGATGAAGAGGGTGAAGACGGTGAAGACGGTGAAGACGGTGAAGACGGTGAAGACGGTGAAGACGATGAAGACGATGAAGACGGTGAAGACGATGAAGACGGTGAAGACGAACGATGAAGACGATGAAGACGATGAAAACGGTGAAGACGATGAAGACGGTGAAGACGATGAAGACGGTGAAAACGATGAAGACGGTGAAGACGGTGAAGACGAACGATGAAGACGATGAAGACGGTGAAGACGATGAAGACGGTGAAGACGAACGATGAAGACGATGAAGACGGTGAAGACGATGGAGACGGTGAAGACGGTGAAGACGGTGAAGACGGTGAAAACGATGAAGACGGTGAAGACGATGAAGACGGTGAAGACGATGAAGACGGTGAAGACGGTGAAGACGAACGATGAAGACGATGAAGACGGTGAAGACGATGAAGACGGTGAAGACGAACGATGAAGACGATGAAGACGGTGAAGACGATGGAGACGGTGAAGACGGTGAAGACGGTGAAGACAATGAAGACGGTGAAGACGATGAAGACGGTGAAGACGATGAAGACGGTGAAGACGGTGAAGACGAACGATGAAGACGATGAAGACAGTGAAGACGATGAAGACGGTGAAGACGATGAAGACGATGAAGACGGTGAAGACGATGGAGACGGTGAAGACGGTGAAGACGGTGAAGACGGTGAAGACGATGAAGACGATGAAGACGGTGAAGACGGTGAAGACGATGAAGACGGTGAAGACGATGAAGACGATGAAGACGAACGATGAAGACGATGAAGACGGTGAAGACGGTGAAGACGGTGAAGACGATGAAGACGGTGAAGACGATGAAGACGGTGAAGACGATGAAGACGGTGAAGACGGTGAAGACGAACGATGAAGACGATGAAGACGGTGAAGACGATGAAGACGATGAAAACGGTGAAGACGATGAAGACGGTGAAGACGATGAAGACGGTGAAGACGGTGAAGACGAACGATGAAGACGATGAAGACGGTGAAGACGATGAAGACGATGAAGACGATGAAGACGAACGATGAAGACGATGAAGACGGGGAAGACGGTGAAGACGGTGAAGACGGTGAAGACGATGAAGACGATGAAGACGGTGAAGACGAACGATGAAGACGTTGAAGACGATGATGACGGTGAAGACGATGAAGACGGTGAAGACGATGAAGACGGTGAAGACGATGAAGACGGTAAAGACGATGAAGACGGTGAAGACGATGAAGACTGTGAAGACGGTGAAGACGAACGATGAAGACGATGAAGACGGTGAAGACGATGAAGACGATGAAGACGAACGATGAAGAGGGTGAAGACGGTGAAGACGGTGAAGACGGTGAAGACGGTGAAGACGGTGAAGACGATGAAGACGATGAAGACGGTGAAGACGATGAAGACGGTGAAGACGAACGATGAAGACGATGAAGACGGTGAAGACGGTGAAGACGATGAAGACGATGAAAACGGTGAAGACGATGAAGACGGTGAAGACGGTGAAGACGGTGAAGACGAACGATGAAGACGATGAAGACGGTGAAGACGATGAAGACGGTGAAGACGAACGATGAAGACGATGAAGACGGTGAAGACGATGGAGACGGTGAAGACGGTGAAGACGGTGAAGACGGTGAAGACGATGAAGACGGTGAAGACGATGAAGACGGTGAAGACGATGAAGACGGTGAAGACGGTGAAGACGAACGATGGAGACGATGAAGACGGTGAAGACGATGAAGACGGTGAAGACGAACGATGAAGACGATGAAGACGGTGAAGACGATGGAGACGGTGAAGACGGTGAAGACGGTGAAGACGAACGATGAAGACGATGAAGACGGTGAAGACGATGAAGACGATGAAGACGATGAAGACGATGAAGACGATGAAGACGAACGATGAAGACGATGAAGACGGGGAAGACGGTGAAGACGGTGAAGACGATGAAGACGGTGAAGACGGTGAAGACGAACGATGAAGACGATGAAGACGGTGAAGACGATGAAGACGATGAAGACGGTGAAGACGAACGATGAAGACGATGAAGACGGTGAAGACGATGGAGACGGTGAAGACGGTGAAGACGGTGAAGACGATGAAGACGGTGAAGACGATGAAGACGGTGAAGACGATGAAGACGGTGAAGACGATGAAGACGATGAAGACGAACGATGAAGACGATGAAGACGGTGAAGACGATGAAGACGGTGAAAACGATGAAGACGGTGAAGACGGTGAAGACGAACGATGAAGACGATGAAGACGGTGAAGACGATGAAGACGGTGAAGACGAACGATGAAGACGATGAAGACGGTGAAGACGATGGAGACGGTGAAGACGGTGAAGACGGTGAAGACGGTGAAGACGATGAAGACGATGAAGACGGTGAAGACGGTGAAGACGATGAAGACGGTGAAGACGATGAAGACGATGAAGACGAACGATGAAGACGATGAAGACGGTGAAGACGGTGAAGACCGTGAAGACGATGAAGACGGTGAAGACGATGAAGACGGTGAAGACGATGAAGACGGTGAAGACGGTGAAGACGAACGATGAAGACGATGAAGACGGTGAAGACGATGAAGACGATGAAAACGGTGAAGACGATGAAGACGGTGAAGACGATGAAGACGGTGAAGACGGTGAAGACGAACGATGAAGACGATGAAGACGGTGAAGACGATGAAGACGATGAAGACGATGAAGACGAACGATGAAGACGATGAAGACGGGGAAGACGGTGAAGACGGTGAAGACGGTGAAGACGATGAAGACGATGAAGACGGTGAAGACGAACGATGAAGACGTTGAAGACGATGATGACGGTGAAGACGATGAAGACGGTGAAGACGATGAAGACGGTGAAGACGATGAAGACGGTAAAGACGATGAAGACGGTGAAGACGATGAAGACTGTGAAGACGGTGAAGACGAAGATGAAGACGATGAAGACGGTGAAGACGATGAAGACGATGAAGACGAACGATGAAGAGGGTGAAGACGGTGAAGACGGTGAAGACGGTGAAGACGGTGAAGACGGTGAAGACGATGAAGACGATGAAGACGGTGAAGACGATGAAGACGGTGAAGACGAACGATGAAGACGATGAAGACGGTGAAGACGGTGAAGACGATGAAGACGATGAAAACGGTGAAGACGATGAAGACGGTGAAGACGGTGAAGACGGTGAAGACGAACGATGAAGACGATGAAGACGATGAAGACGGTGAAGACGATGAAGACGGTGAAGACGAACGATGAAGACGATGAAGACGGTGAAGACGATGGAGACGGTGAAGACGGTGAAGACGGTGAAGACGGTGAAGACGATGAAGACGGTGAAGACGATGAAGACGGTGAAGACGATGAAGACGGTGAAGACGGTGAAGACGAACGATGGAGACGATGAAGACGGTGAAGACGATGAAGACGGTGAAGACGAACGATGAAGACGATGAAGACGGTGAAGACGATGGAGACGGTGAAGACGGTGAAGACGGTGAAGACGAACGATGAAGACGATGAAGACGGTGAAGACGATGAAGACGATGAAGACGATGAAGACGATGAAGACGATGAAGACGAACGATGAAGACCAAGAAGACGGGGAAGACGGTGAAGACGGTGAAGACGATGAAGACGGTGAAGACGGTGAAGACGAACGATGAAGACGATGAAGACGGTGAAGACGATGAAGACGATGAAGACGGTGAAGACGAACGATGAAGACGATGAAGACGGTGAAGACGATGGAGACGGTGAAGACGGTGAAGACGGTGAAGACGATGAAGACGGTGAAGACGATGAAGACGGTGAAGACGATGAAGACGGTGAAGACGATGAAGACGATGAAGACGGTGAAGACGATGAAGACGGTGAAAACGATGAAGACGGTGAAGACGGTGAAGACGAACGATGAAGACGATGAAGACGGTGAAGACGATGAAGACGGTGAAGACGAACGATGAAGACGATGAAGACGGTGAAGACGATGGAGACGGTGAAGACGGTGAAGACGGTGAAGACGGTGAAGACGATGAAGACGGTTAAGACGATGAAGACGGTGAAGACGATGAAGACGGTGAAGACGGTGAAGACGAACGATGAAGACGATGAAGACGGTGAAGACGATGAAGACGGTGAAGACGAACGATGAAGACGATGAAGACGGTGAAGACGATGGAGACGGTGAAGACGGTGAAGACGGTGAAGACGATGAAGACGGTGAAGACGATGAAGACGATGAAGACGGTGAAGACGATGGAGACGGTGAAGACGGTGAAGACGGTGAAGACGGTGAAGACGATGAAGACGATGAAGACGGTGAAGACGGTGAAGACGATGAAGACGGTGAAGACGATGAAGACGATGAAGACGAACGATGAAGACGATGAAGACGGTGAAGACGGTGAAGACGGTGAAGACGATGAAGACGGTGAAGACGATGAAGACGGTGAAGACGATGAAGACGGTGAAGACGGTGAAGACGAACGATGAAGACGATGAAGACGGTGAAGACGATGAAGACGATGAAAACGGTGAAGACGATGAAGACGGTGAAGACGATGAAGACGGTGAAGACGGTGAAGACGAACGATGAAGACGATGAAGACGGTGAAGACGATGAAGACGATGAAGACGATGAAGACGAACGATGAAGACGATGAAGACGGGGAAGACGGTGAAGACGGTGAAGACGGTGAAGACGATGAAGACGATGAAGACGGTGAAGACGAACGATGAAGACGTTGAAGACGATGATGACGGTGAAGACGAAGAAGATGGTGAAGACGATGAAGACGGTGAAGACGATGAAGACGGTAAAGACGATGAAGACGGTGAAGACGATGAAGACTGTGAAGACGGTGAAGACGAACGATGAAGACGATGAAGACGGTGAAGACGATGAAGACGATGAAGACGAACGATGAAGAGGGTGAAGACGGTGAAGACGGTGAAAACGGTGAAGACGGTGAAGACGATGAAGACGATGAAGACGGTGAAGACGATGAAGACGGTGAAGACGAACGATGAAGACGATGAAGACGGTGAAGACGGTGAAGACGATGAAGACGATGAAAACGGTGAAGACGATGAAGACGGTGAAGACGGTGAAGACGGTGAAGACGAACGATGAAGACGATGAAGACGATGAAGACGGTGAAGACGATGAAGACGGTGAAGACGAACGATGAAGACGATGAAGACGGTGAAGACGATGGAGACGGTGAAGACGGTGAAGACGGTGAAGACGGTGAAGACGATGAAGACGGTGAAGACGATGAAGACGGTGAAGACGATGAAGACGGTGAAGACGGTGAAGACGAACGATGGAGACGATGAAGACGGTGAAGACGATGAAGACGGTGAAGACGAACGATGAAGACGATGAAGACGGTGAAGACGATGGAGACGGTGAAGACGGTGAAGACGGTGAAGACGAACGATGAAGACGATGAAGACGGTGAAGACGATGAAGACGATGAAGACGATGAAGACGATGAAGACGATGAAGACGAACGATGAAGACGAACGATGAAGACGATGAAGACGGGGAAGACGGTGAAGACGGTGAAGACGATGAAGACGGTGAAGACGGTGAAGACGAACGATGAAGACGATGAAGACGGTGAAGACGATGAAGACGATGAAGACGGTGAAGACGAACGATGAAGACGATGAAGACGGTGAAGACGATGGAGACGGTGAAGACGGTGAAGACGGTGAAGACGATGAAGACGGTGAAGACGATGAAGACGGTGAAGACGATGAAGACGGTGAAGACGAACGATGAAGACGATGAAGACGATGAAGACGATGAAGACGGTGAAGACGATGAAGACGATGAAGACGGTGAAGACGATGGAGACGGTGGAGACGGTGAAGACGGTGAAGACGGTGAAGACGATGAAGACGATGAAGACGATGAAGACGGTGAAGACGATGAAGACGGTGAAGACGATGAAGACGATGAAGACGAACGATGAAGACGATGAAGACGGTGAAGACGGTGAAGACGGTGAAGACGATGAAGACGGTGAAGACGATGAAGACGGTGAAGACGATGAAGACGGTGAAGACGGTGAAGACGGTGAAGACGAACGATGAAGACGATGAAGACGGTGAAGACGATGAAGACGATGAAAACGGTGAAGACGATGAAGACGGTGAAGACGATGAAGACGATGAAGACGAACGATGAAGACGATGAAGACGGTGAAGACGGTGAAGACGGTGAAGACGATGAAGACGGTGAAGACGATGAAGACGGTGAAGACGGTGAAGACGATGAAGACGGTGAAGATGGTGAAGACGAACGATGAAGACGATGAAGACGGTGAAGACGATGAAGACGATGAAAACGGTGAAGACGATGAAGACGGTGAAGACGATGAAGACGGTGAAGACGGTGAAGACGAACGATGAAGACGATGAAGACGGTGAAGACGATGAAGACGATGAAGACGATGAAGACGAACGATGAAGACGATGAAGACGGGGAAGACGGTGAAGACGGTGAAGACGGTGAAGACGATGAAGACGATGAAGACGGTGAAGACGAACGATGAAGACGTTGAAGACGGTGAAGACGATGAAGACGGTGAAGACGATGAAGACGGTGAAGACGATGAAGACGGTGAAGACGATGAAGACGGTGAAGACGATGAAGACTGTGAAGACGGTGAAGACGTACGATGAAGACGATGAAGACGGTGAAGACGATGAAGACGATGAAGACGAACGATGAAGAGGGTGAAGACGGTGAAGACGGTGAAGACGGTGAAGACGGTGAAGACGATGAAGACGATGAAGACGGTGAAGACGATGAAGACGGTGAAGACGAACGATGAAGACGATGAAGACGGTGAAGACGATGAAGACGATGAAAACGGTGAAGACGATGAAGACGGTGAAGACGATGAAGACGGTGAAGACGGTGAAGACGAACGATGAAGACGATGAAGACGGTGAAGACGATGAAGACGGTGAAGACGAACGATGAAGACGATGAAGACGGTGAAGACGATGGAGACGGTGAAGACGGTGAAGACGGTGAAGACGGTGAAGACGATGAAGACGGTGAAGACGAACGATGAAGACGTTGAAGACGGTGAAGACGATGAAGACGGTGAAGACGATGAAGACGGTGAAGACGATGAAGACGGTGAAGACGATGAAGACGGTGAAGACGATGAAGACTGTGAAGACGGTGAAGACGAACGATGAAGACGATGAAGACGGTGAAGACGATGAAGACGAACGATGAAGAGGGTGAAGACGGTGAAGACGGTGAAGACGGTGAAGACGGTGAAGACGGTGAAGACGATGAAGACGATGAAGACGGTGAAGACGATGAAGACGGTGAAGACAATGATGAAGACGATGAAGACGGTGAAGACGATGAAGACGATGAAAACGGTGAAGACGATGAAGACGGTGAAGACGATGAAGACGGTGAAGACGGTGAAGACGAACGATGAAGACGATGAAGACGGTGAAGACGATGAAGACGGTGAAGACGAACGATGAAGACGATGAAGACGGTGAAGACGATGGAGACGGTGAAGACGGTGAAGACGGTGAAGACGGTGAAGACGATGAAGACGGTGAAGACGATGAAGACGGTGAAGACGATGAAGACGGTGAAGACGGTGAAGACGAACGATGAAGACGATGAAGACGCTGAAGACGATGAAGACGGTGAAGACGAACGATGAAGACGATGAAGACGGTGAAGACGATGGAGACGGTGAAGACGGTGAAGACGGTGAAGACGGTGAAGACGATGAAGACGGTGAAGACGATGAAGACGGTGAAGACGATGAAGACGGTGAAGACGGTGAAGACGAACGATGAAGACGATGAAGACAGTGAAGACGATGAAGACGGTGAAGACGATGAAGACGATGAAGACGGTGAAGACGATGGAGACGGTGAAGACGGTGAAGACGGTGAAGACGGTGAAGACGATGAAGACGATGAAGACGGTGAAGACGGTGAAGACGATGAAGACGGTGAAGACGATGAAGACGATGAAGACGAACGATGAAGACGATGAAGACGGTGAAGACGGTGAAGACGGTGAAGACGATGAAGACGGTGAAGACGATGAAGACGGTGAAGACGATGAAGACGGTGAAGACGGTGAAGACGAACGATGAAGACGATGAAGACGGTGAAGACGATGAAGACGATGAAAACGGTGAAGACGATGAAGACGGTGAAGACGATGAAGACGGTGAAGACGGTGAAGACGAACGATGAAGACGATGAAGACGGTGAAGACGATGAAGACGATGAAGACGATGAAGACGATGAAGACGAACGATGAAGACGATGAAGACGAACGATGAAGACGATGAAGACGGGGAAAACGGTGAAGACGGTGAAGACGATGAAGACGATGAAGACGGTGAAGACGAACGATGAAGACGTTGAAGACGGTGAAGACGATGAAGACGGTGAAGACGATGAAGACGGTGAAGACGATGAAGACGGGGAAGACGATGATGACGGTAAAGACGATGAAGACGGTGAAGACGATGAAGACTGTGAAGACGGTGAAGACGAACGATGAAGACGATGAAGACGGTGAAGACGATGAAGACGGTGAAAACGATGAAGACGATGAAGACGATGAAGACGATGAAGACGGTGAAGACGATGAAGACTGTGAAGACGGTGAAGACGAACGATGAAGACGGTGAAGACGATGAAGACGATGAAGACGAACGATGAAGAGGGTGAAGACGGTGAAGACGGTGAAGACGGTGAAGACGGTGAAGACGGTGAAGACGGTGAAGACGATGAAGACGATTAAGACGATGAAGACGATTAAGACGGTGAAGACGATTAAGACGGTGAAGACGATGAAGACGGTGAAGACGAACGATGAAGACGATGAAGACGGTGAAGACGATGAAGACGATGAAAACGGTGAAGACGATGAAGACGGTGAAGACGATGAAGACGGTGAAGACGGTGAAGACGAACGATGAAGACGATGAAGACGGTGAAGACGATGAAGACGGTGAAGACGAACGATGAAGACGATGAAGACGGTGAAGACGATGGAGACGGTGAAGACGGTGAAGACGGTGAAGACGGTGAAGACGATGAAGACGGTGAAGACGATGAAGACGGTGAAGACGATGAAGACGGTGAAGACGGTGAAGACGAACGATGAAGACGATGAAGACGCTGAAGACGATGAAGACGGTGAAGACGAACGATGAAGACGATGAAGACGGTGAAGACGATGGAGACGGTGAAGACGGTGAAGACGGTGAAGACGGTGAAGACGATGAAGACGGTGAAGACGATGAAGACGGTGAAGACGATGAAGACGGTGAAGACGGTGAAGACGAACGATGAAGACGATGAAGACAGTGAAGACGATGAAGACGGTGAAGACGATGAAGACGATGAAGACGGTGAAGACGATGGAGACGGTGAAGACGGTGAAGACGGTGAAAACGGTGAAGACGATGAAGACGATGAAGACGGTGAAGACGGTGAAGACGATGAAGACGGTGAAGACGATGAAGACGATGAAGACGAACGATGAAGACGATGAAGACGGTGAAGACGGTGAAGACGGTGAAGACGATGAAGACGGTGAAGACGATGAAGACGGTGAAGACGATGAAGACGGTGAAGACGGTGAAGACGAACGATGAAGACGATGAAGACGGTGAAGACGATGAAGACGATGAAAACGGTGAAGACGATGAAGACGGTGAAGACGATGAAGACGGTGAAGACGGTGAAGACGAACGATGAAGACGATGAAGACGGTGAAGACGATGAAGACGATGAAGACGATGAAGACGATGAAGACGAACGATGAAGACGATGAAGACGAACGATGAAGACGATGAAGACGGGGAAGACGGTGAAGACGGTGAAGACGATGAAGACGATGAAGACGGTGAAGACGAACGATGAAGACGTTGAAGACGGTGAAGACGATGAAGACGGTGAAGACGATGAAGACGGTGAAGACGATGAAGACGGGGAAGACGATGATGACGGTAAAGACGATGAAGACGGTGAAGACGATGAAGACTGTGAAGACGGTGAAGACGAACGATGAAGACGATGAAGACGGTGAAGACGATGAAGACGGTGAAAACGATGAAGACGATGAAGACGATGAAGACGATGAAGACGGTGAAGACGATGAAGACGATGAAGACGAACGATGAAGACGGTGAAGACGGTGAAGACGATGAAGACGGTGAAGACGATGAAGACGGTGAAGACGAACGATGAAGACGATGAAGACGGTGAAGACGATGAAGACGGTGAAGACGAACGATGAAGACGATGAAGACGGTGAAGACGATGAAGACGGTGAAGACGAACGATGAAGACGATGAAGACGGTGAAGACGATGAAGACGGTGAAGACGATGAAGACGATGAAGACGGTGAAGACGAACGATGAAGACGATGAAGACGGTGAAGACGATGAAGACGGTGAAGACGATGAAGACGGTGAAGACGATGAAGACGGTGAAGACGATGAAGACGGTGAAGACGAACGATGAAGACGATGAAGACGGTGAAGACGATGAAGACGGTGAAGACGATGAAGACGGTGAAGACGGTGAAGACGGTGAAGACGGTGAAGACGATGAAGACGGTGAAGACGATGAAGACGGTGAAGACGATGAAGACGGTGAAGACGATGAAGACGGTGAAGACGATGAAGACGGTGAAGACGGTGAAGACGAACGATGAAGACGATGAAGACGGTGAAGACGATGAAGACGGTGAAGACGAACGATGAAGACGATGAAGACGGTGAAGACGATGAAGACCGTGAAGACGATGAAGACGATGAAGACGGTGAAGACGAACGATGAAGACGATGAAGACGGTGAAGACGATGAAGACGGTGAAGACGATGAAGACGGTGAAGACGATGAAGACGGTGAAGACGAACGATGAAGACGATGAAGACGGTGAAGACGATGAAGACGTTGAAGACGATGAAGACGATGAAGACGATGAAGACGGTGAAGACGATGGAGACGGTGAAGACGGTGAAGACGGTGAAGACGGTGAAGACGATGAAGACGATGAAGACGGTGAAGACGGTGAAGACGATGAAGACGGTGAAGACGATGAAGACGATGAAGACGAACGATGAAGACGATGAAGACGGTGAAGACGATGAAGACGATGAAGACGATGAAGACGAGTTTCTAAAAAAGCACCTTGAACGTTTGTTATTCCCCACTGGCCTGATGCGCTGCTTATTCGCTTAAGATAGGCTAACCGTTCAAGGGGACGTCTATTAGCGGCAATAAGCGCGTGATCTCCTATCATCATCACTCGATCTCGGTAAAGCAGAGATTCGAAGCTGATAAATTATCTTCGATATAGCCGCTTTTACGAGCGGCGACGACTATCGAAGGCGACTAGAAGACTCGTCGACTTTAGGCCAGCGACGCTAGTCTTCTTGCTCGTGTATTACTTGGTTGATCCTGCCAGTAGTTATATGCTTGTCTCAAAGATTCGGCTCGTAAATTTTGGTGACTCTGAATAAATAACGGCTGATCGCACGACCTATCGTCGGCGACAGATCTTTCAAGTGTGTGCCCTATCAACTTTCGATGGTATGTGATATGCTTACCATGGTTGTAACGGGTAACGGGGAATCAGGGTTTGATTCCGGAGAGGGAGCATGAGAAACGGCTACCACATCCAAGGAAGGCAGCAGGCGCGCAAATTTGTCTCATGATTGAACGAAAGATTTTTTAAAAACTTCATTTTTAAACATTTTTCACTGGCAATGAAATTTCACGCTAGGCCGAGATCCTCGCCGCTCCGGTCGAATGCGCGAGAAAACATGCTTTAATCGGCTTGGGTCCTATTGAAACGCGATTATAATCTGTAAATTTACTCTTAATTTTCTAAGACTTTCAAGTTTTTCAACGGCATCCGCCGTCGCATCTCCTATCTCCCTCGATGACCGCTCACTTAGTGTATTAACAACTCGTTTCGATCTTATCGTCTATTTATCGTAATTAAATTTTTTTTTGCTTTATTCACCCCCCTTAGTTAAGGAAAAAGGGTAGATATGACCCCGCGGGCAGTCTCCGGGAAACCAAAGATTTTTGATTCCGGGGGAAGTATGGTTGCAAGACGATGAAGACGATGAAGACGATGAAGACGATGAAGACGATGAAGACGGTGAAGACGATGAAGACGATGAAGACGATGAAGACGATGAAGACGATGAAGACGGTGAAGACGATAAAGACGATGAAGACGATGAAGACGATGAAGACGAACGATGAAGACGATGAAGACGAACGATGAAGACGATGAAGACGGGGAAGACGGTGAAGACGGTGAAGACGATGAAGACGATGAAGACGGTGAAGACGAACGATGAAGACGTTGAAGACGGTGAAGACGATGAAGACGGTGAAGACGATGAAGACGGTGAAGACGATGAAGACGGTGAAGACGATGAAGACGGTAAAGACGATGAAGACGGTGAAGACGATGAAGACTGTGAAGACGGTGAAGACGAACGATGAAGACGATGAAGACGGTGAAGACGATGAAGACGATGAAGACGAACGATGAAGAGGGTGAAGACGGTGAAGACGGTGAAGACGATGAAGACGGTGAAGACGGTGAAGACGGTGAAGACGATGAAGACGATGAAGACGGTGAAGACGATGAAGACGGTGAAGACGAACGATGAAGACGATGAAGACGGTGAAGACGATGAAGACGATGAAAACGGTGAAGACGATGAAGACGGTGAAGACGATGAAGACGGTGAAGACGGTGAAGACGAACGATGAAGACGATGAAGACGGTGAAGACGATGAAGACGGTGAAGACGAACGATGAAGACGATGAAGACGGTGAAGACGATGGAGACGGTGAAGACGGTGAAGACGGTGAAGACGGTGAAGACGATGAAGACGGTGAAGACGATGAAGACGGTGAAGACGATGAAGACGGTGAAGACGGTGAAGACGAACGATGAAGACGATGAAGACGGTGAAGACGATGAAGACGGTGAAGACGAACGATGAAGACGATGAAGACGGTGAAGACGATGGAGACGGTGAAGACGGTGAAGACGGTGAAGACGGTGAAGACGATGAAGACGGTGAAGACGATGAAGACGGTGAAGACGATGAAGACGGTGAAGACGGTGAAGACGAACGATGAAGACGATGAAGACAGTGAAGACGATGAAGACGGTGAAGACGATGAAGACGATGAAGACGGTGAAGACGATGGAGACGGTGAAGACGGTGAAGACGGTGAAGACGGTGAAGACGATGAAGACGATGAAGACGGTGAAGACGGTGAAGACGATGAAGACGGTGAAGACGATGAAGACGATGAAGACGAACGATGAAGACGATGAAGACGGTGAAGACGGTGAAGACGGTGAAGACGATGAAGACGGTGAAGACGATGAAGACGGTGAAGACGATGAAGACGGTGAAGACGGTGAAGACGAACGATGAAGACGATGAAGACGGTGAAGACGATGAAGACGATGAAAACGGTGAAGACGATGAAGACGGTGAAGACGATGAAGACGGTGAAGACGGTGAAGACGAACGATGAAGACGATGAAGACGGTGAAGACGATGAAGACGATGAAGACGATGAAGACGATGAAGACGAACGATGAAGACGATGAAGACGAACGATGAAGACGATGAAGACGGTGAAGACGGTGAAGACGGTGAAGACGGTGAAGACGTTGAAGACGGTGAAGACGATGAAGACGGTGAAGACGATGAAGACGGTGAAGACGATGAAGACGGTGAAGACGATGAAGACGGTAAAGACGATGAAGACGGTGAAGACGATGAAGACTGTGAAGACGGTGAAGACGAACGATGAAGACGATGAAGACGGTGAAGACGATGAAGACGATGAAGACGAACGATGAAGAGGGTGAAGACGGTGAAGACGGTGAAGACGATGAAGACGGTGAAGACGGTGAAGACGGTGAAGACGATGAAGACGATGAAGACGGTGAAGACGATGAAGACGGTGAAGACGAACGATGAAGACGATGAAGACGGTGAAGACGATGAAGACGATGAAAACGGTGAAGACGATGAAGACGGTGAAGACGATGAAGACGGTGAAGACGGTGAAGACGAACGATGAAGACGATGAAGACGGTGAAGACGATGAAGACGGTGAAGACGAACGATGAAGACGATGAAGACGGTGAAGACGATGGAGACGGTGAAGACGGTGAAGACGGTGAAGACGGTGAAGACGATGAAGACGGTGAAGACGATGAAGACGGTGAAGACGATGAAGACGGTGAAGACGGTGAAGACGAACGATGAAGACGATGAAGACGGTGAAGACGATGAAGACGGTGAAGACGAACGATGAAGACGATGAAGACGGTGAAGACGATGGAGACGGTGAAGACGGTGAAGACGGTGAAGACGGTGAAGACGATGAAGACGGTGAAGACGATGAAGACGGTGAAGACGATGAAGACGGTGAAGACGGTGAAGACGAACGATGAAGACGATGAAGACAGTGAAGACGATGAAGACGGTGAAGACGATGAAGACGATGAAGACGGTGAAGACGATGGAGACGGTGAAGACGGTGAAGACGGTGAAGACGGTGAAGACGATGAAGACGATGAAGACGGTGAAGACGGTGAAGACGATGAAGACGGTGAAGACGATGAAGACGATGAAGACGAACGATGAAGACGATGAAGACGGTGAAGACGGTGAAGACGGTGAAGACGATGAAGACGGTGAAGACGATGAAGACGGTGAAGACGATGAAGACGGTGAAGACGGTGAAGACGAACGATGAAGACGATGAAGACGGTGAAGACGATGAAGACGATGAAAACGGTGAAGACGATGAAGACGGTGAAGACGATGAAGACGGTGAAGACGGTGAAGACGAACGATGAAGACGATGAAGACGGTGAAGACGATGAAGACGATGAAGACGATGAAGACGATGAAGACGAACGATGAAGACGATGAAGACGAACGATGAAGACGATGAAGACGGGGAAGACGGTGAAGACGGTGAAGACGATGAAGACGATGAAGACGGTGAAGACGGTGAAGACGATGAAGACGGGGAAGACGATGAAGACGGTAAAGACGATGAAGACGGTGAAGACGATGAAGACTGTGAAGACGGTGAAGACGAACGATGAAGACGATGAAGACGGTGAAGACGATGAAGACGGTGAAGACGATGAAGACGGTGAAGACGATGAAGACGGTGAAGACGATGAAGACGGTGAAAACGATGAAGACGGTGAAGACGGTGAAGACGAACGATGAAGACGATGAAGACGGTGAAGACGATGAAGACGATGAAGACGATGAAGACGATGAAGACGATGAAGACGATGAAGACGAACGATGAAGACGATGAAGACGAACGATGAAGACGATGAAGACGGGGAAGACGGTGAAGACGGTGAAGACGGTGAAGACGATGAAGACGATGAAGACGGTGAAGACGAACGATGAAGACGTTGAAGACGGTGAAGACGATGAAGACGGTGAAGACGATGAAGACGGTGAAGACGATGAAGACGGTGAAGACGATGAAGACGGTGAAGACGATGAAGACGGTGAAGACGATGAAGACGGTGAAAAAGATGAAGACTGTGAAGACGGTGAAGACGAACGATGAAGACGATGAAGACGGTGAAGAGGATGAAGACGGTGAAGACGATGAAGACGGTGAAGACGATGAAGACGGTGAAGACGATGAAGACGGTGAAGACGATGAAGACGGTGAAGACGATGAAGACGGTGAAGACGATGAAGACGGTGAAGACGGTGAAGACGAACGATGAAGACGATGAAGACGGTGAAGACGATGAAGACGGTGAAGACGAACGATGAAGACGATGAAGACGGTGAAGACGATGGAGACGGTGAAGACGGTGAAGACGGTGAAGACGGTGAAGACGATGAAGACGGTGAAGACGAACGATGAAGACGATGAAGACGGTGAAGACGATGAAGACGATGAAAACGGTGAAGACGATGAAGACGGTGAAGACGATGAAGACGGTGAAGACGGTGAAGACGAACGATGAAGACGATGAAGACGGTGAAGACGATGAAGACGGTGAAGACGAACGATGAAGACGATGAAGACGGTGAAGACGATGGAGACGGTGAAGACGGTGAAGACGGTGAAGACGGTGAAGACGATGAAGACGGTGAAGACGATGAAGACGGTGAAGACGATGAAGACGGTGAAGACGGTGAAGACGAACGATGAAGACGATGAAGACGGTGAAGACGATGAAGACGGTGAAGACGAACGATGAAGACGATGAAGACGGTGAAGACGATGGAGACGGTGAAGACGGTGAAGACGGTGAAGACGGTGAAGACGATGAAGACGGTGAAGACGATGAAGACGGTGAAGACGATGAAGACGGTGAAGACGGTGAAGACGAACGATGAAGACGATGAAGACAGTGAAGACGATGAAGACGGTGAAGACGATGAAGACGATGAAGACGGTGAAGACGATGGAGACGGTGAAGACGGTGAAGACGGTGAAGACGGTGAAGACGATGAAGACGATGAAGACGGTGAAGACGGTGAAGACGATGAAGACGGTGAAGACGATGAAGACGATGAAGACGAACGATGAAGACGATGAAGACGGTGAAGACGGTGAAGACGGTGAAGACGATGAAGACGGTGAAGACGATGAAGACGGTGAAGACGATGAAGACGGTGAAGACGGTGAAGACGAACGATGAAGACGATGAAGACGGTGAAGACGATGAAGACGATGAAAACGGTGAAGACGATGAAGACGGTGAAGACGATGAAGACGGTGAAGACGGTGAAGACGAACGATGAAGACGATGAAGACGGTGAAGACGATGAAGACGATGAAGACGATGAAGACGATGAAGACGAACGATGAAGACGATGAAGACGAACGATGAAGACGATGAAGACGGGGAAGACGGTGAAGACGGTGAAGACGATGAAGACGATGAAGACGGTGAAGACGAACGATGAAGACGTTGAAGACGGTGAAGACGATGAAGACGGTGAAGACGATGAAGACGGTGAAGACGATGAAGACGGGGAAGACGATGAAGACGGTAAAGACGATGAAGACGGTGAAGACGATGAAGACTGTGAAGACGGTGAAGACGAACGATGAAGACGATGAAGACGGTGAAGACGATGAAGACGGTGAAGACGATGAAGACGGTGAAGACGATGAAGACGGTGAAGACGATGAAGACGGTGAAAACGATGAAGACGGTGAAGACGGTGAAGACGAACGATGAAGACGATGAAGACGGTGAAGACGATGAAGACGATGAAGACGATGAAGACGATGAAGACGATGAAGACGATGAAGACGAACGATGAAGACGATGAAGACGAACGATGAAGACGATGAAGACGGGGAAGACGGTGAAGACGGTGAAGACGGTGAAGACGATGAAGACGATGAAGACGGTGAAGACGAACGATGAAGACGTTGAAGACGGTGAAGACGATGAAGACGGTGAAGACGATGAAGACGGTGAAGACGATGAAGACGGTGAAGACGATGAAGACGGTGAAGACGATGAAGACGGTGAAGACGATGAAGACGGTGAAAAAGATGAAGACTGTGAAGACGGTGAAGACGAACGATGAAGACGATGAAGACGGTGAAGAGGATGAAGACGGTGAAGACGATGAAGACGGTGAAGACGATGAAGACGGTGAAGACGATGAAGACGATGAAGACGAACGATGAAGACGGTGAAGACGGTGAAGACGGTGAAGACGGTGAAGACGGTGAAGACGATGAAGACGATGAAGACAGTGAAGACGATGAAGACGGTGAAGACGAACGATGAAGACGATGAAGACGGTGAAGACGATGAAGACGATGAAGACGATGAAAACGGTGAAGACGATGAAGACGGTGAAGACGATGAAGACGGTGAAGATGGTGAAGACGAACGATGAAGACGATGAAGACGGTGAAGACGATGAAGACGATGAAAACGGTGAAGACGGTGAAGACGGTGAAGACGGTGAAGACGATGAAGACGGTGAAGACGATGAAGACGGTGAAGACGATGAAGACGGTGAAGACGATGAAGACGGTGAAGACGATGAAGACGGTGAAGACGGTGAAGACGAACGATGAAGACGATGAAGACGGTGAAGACGATGAAGACGGTGAAGACGAACGATGAAGACGATGAAGACGGTGAAGACGATGAAGACGGTGAAGACGATGAAGACGGTGAAGACGGTGAAGACGAACGATGAAGACGATGAAGACGGTGAAGACGATGAAGACGGTGAAGACGAACGATGAAGACGATGAAGACGGTGAAGACGATGAAGACGGTGAAGACGATGAAGACGGTGAAGACGGTGAAGACGGTGAAGACGGTGAAGACGATGAAGACGGTGAAGACGATGAAGACGGTGAAGACGGTGAAGACGAACGATGAAGACGATGAAGACAGTGAAGACGATGAAGACGGTGAAGACGATGAAGACGATGAAGACGGTGAAGACGATGGAGACGGTGAAGACGGTGAAGACGGTGAAGACGGTGAAGACGATGAAGACGATGAAGACGGTGAAGACGGTGAAGACAATGAAGACGGTGAAGACGATGAAGACGATGAAGACGAACGATGAAGACGATGAAGACGGTGAAGACGGTGAAGACGGTGAAGACGATGAAGACGGTGAAGACGATGAAGACGGTGAAGACGATGAAGACGGTGAAGACGGTGAAGACGAACGATGAAGACGATGAAGACGGTGAAGACGATGAAGACGATGAAAACGGTGAAGACGATGAAGACGGTGAAGACGATGAAGACGGTGAAGACGGTGAAGACGAACGATGAAGACGATGAAGACGGTGAAGACGATGAAGACGATGAAGACGATGAAGACGATGAAGACGAACGATGAAGACGATGAAGACGAACGATGAAGACGATGAAGACGGGGAAGACGGTGAAGACGGTGAAGACGATGAAGACGATGAAGACGGTGAAGACGAACGATGAAGACGTTGAAGACGGTGAAGACGATGAAGACGGTGAAGACGATGAAGACGGTGAAGACGATGAAGACGGGGAAGACGATGAAGACGGTAAAGACGATGAAGACGGTGAAGACGATGAAGACTGTGAAGACGGTGAAGACGAACGATGAAGACGATGAAGACGGTGAAGACGATGAAGACGGTGAAGACGATGAAGACGGTGAAGACGATGAAGACGGTGAAAACGATGAAGACGGTGAAGACAGTGAAGACGAACGATGAAGACGATGAAGACGGTGAAGACGATGAAGACGATGAAGACGATGAAGACGATGAAGACGATGAAGACGATGAAGACGAACGATGAAGACGATGAAGACGAACGATGAAGACGATGAAGACGGGGAAGACGGTGAAGACGGTGAAGACGGTGAAGACGATGAAGACGATGAAGACGGTGAAGACGAACGATGAAGACGTTGAAGACGGTGAAGACGATGAAGACGGTGAAGACGATGAAGACGGTGAAGACGATGAAGACGGTGAAGACGATGAAGACGGTGAAGACGATGAAGACGGTGAAAACGATGAAGACTGTGAAGACGGTGAAGACGAACGATGAAGACGATGAAGACGGTGAAGACGATGAAGACGGTGAAGACGATGAAGACGGTGAAGACGATGAAGACGGTGAAGACGATGAAGACGATGAAGACGAACGATGAAGACGGTGAAGACGGTGAAGACGGTGAAGACGGTGAAGACGGTGAAGACGATGAAGACGATGAAGACAGTGAAGACGATGAAGACGATGAAGACGAACGATGAAGACGGTGAAGACGGTGAAGACGGTGAAGACGGTGAAGACGGTGAAGACGGTGAAGACGGTGAAGACGATGAAGACGATGAAGACGATGAAAACGGTGAAGACGATGAAGACGGTGAAGACGATGAAGACGGTGAAGATGGTGAAGACGAACGATGAAGACGATGAAGACGGTGAAGACGATGAAGACGATGAAAACGGTGAAGACGATGAAGACGGTGAAGGCGATGAAGACGGTGAAGACGGTGAAGACGAACGATGAAGACGATGAAGACGGTGAAGACGATGAAGACGATGAAGACGATGAAGACGATGAAGACGAACGATGAAGACGATGAAGACGAAAGATGAAGACGATGAAGACGGGGAAGACGGTGAAGACGGTGAAGACGATGAAGACGGTGAAGACGAACGATGAAGACGTTGAAGACGGTGAAGACGATGAAGACGGTGAAGACGATGAAGACGGTGAAGACGATGAAGACGGTGAAGACGATGAAGACGGTGAAGACGATGAAGACGGTAAAGACGATGAAGACGGTGAAGACGATGAAGACTGTTAAGACGGTGAAGACGAACGATGAAGACGATGAAGACGGTGAAGACGGTGAAGACGATGAAGACGGTAAAGACGATGAAGACGGTGAAGACGATGAAGACTGTGAAGACGGTGAAGACGAACGATGAAGACGATGAAGACGGTGAAGACGATGAAGACGGTGAAGACGATGAAGACGGTGAAGACGATGAAGACGGTGAAGACGATGAAGACGGTAAAGACGATGAAGACGGTGAAGACGATGAAGACTGTTAAGACGGTGAAGACGAACGATGAAGACGATGAAGACGGTGAAGACGGTGAAGACGATGAAGACGGTAAAGACGATGAAGACGGTGAAGACGATGAAGACGGTGAAGACGATGAAGACGGTAAAGACGATGAAGACGGTGAAGACGATGAAGACTGTTAAGACGGTGAAGACGAACGATGAAGACGATGAAGACGGTGTAGACGGTGAAGACGATGAAGACGGTAAAGACGATGAAGACGGTGAAGACGATGAAGACGGTGAAGACGATGAAGACGGTAAAGACGATGAAGACGGTGAAGACGATGAAGACTGTTAAGACGGTGAAGACGAACGATGAAGACGATGAAGACGGTGAAGACGGTGAAGACGATGAAGACGGTAAAGACGATGAAGACGGTGAAGACGATGAAGACTGTGAAGACGGTGAAGACGAACGATGAAGACGATGAAGACGGTGAAGACGATGAAGACGGTGAAGACGATGAAGACGGTGAAGACGATGAAGACTGTTAAGACGGTGAAGACGAACGATGAAGACGATGAAGACGGTGAAGACGGTGAAGACGATGAAGACGGTAAAGACGATGAAGACGGTGAAGACGATGAAGACTGTGAAGACGGTGAAGACGAACGATGAAGACGATGAAGACGGTGAAGACGATGAAGACGGTGAAGACGATGAAGACGGTGAAGACGATGAAGACGGTGAAGACGATGAAGACGGTGAAGACGATGAAGACGATGAAGACGAACGATGAAGACGGTGAAGACGATGAAGACGGTGAAGACGGTGAAGACGATGAAGACGGTAAAGACGATGAAGACGGTGAAGACGATGAAGACGGTGAAGACGATGAAGACGGTAAAGACGATGAAGACGGTGAAGACGATGAAGACTGTTAAGACGGTGAAGACGAACGATGAAGACGATGAAGACGGTGAAGACGGTGAAGACGATGAAGACGGTAAAGACGATGAAGACGGTGAAGACGATGAAGACTGTGAAGACGGTGAAGACGAACGATGAAGACGATGAAGACGGTGAAGACGATGAAGACGGTGAAGACGATGAAGACGGTGAAGACGATGAAGACTGTTAAGACGGTGAAGACGAACGATGAAGACGATGAAGACGGTGAAGACGGTGAAGACGATGAAGACGGTAAAGACGATGAAGACGGTGAAGACGATGAAGACTGTGAAGACGGTGAAGACGAACGATGAAGACGATGAAGACGGTGAAGACGATGAAGACGGTGAAGACGATGAAGACGGTGAAGACGATGAAGACGGTGAAGACGATGAAGACGGTGAAGACGATGAAGACGATGAAGACGAACGATGAAGACGGTGAAGACGGTGAAGACGGTGAAGACGATGAAGACGATGAAGACGGTGAAGACGGTGAAGACGATGAAGACGGTGAAGACGAACGATGAAGACGATGAAGACGGTGAAGACGATGAAGACGATGAAAACGGTGAAGACGATGAAGACGGTGGAGACGATGAAGACGGTGAAGACGGTGAAGACGAACAATGAAGACGATGAAGACGGTGAAGACGATGGAGACGGTGAAGACGGTGAAGACGGTGAAGACGATGAAGACGGTGAAGACGATGAAGACGGTGAAGACGATGAAGACGGTGAAGACGATGAAGACGGTGAAGACGAACGATGAAGACGGTGAAGACGGTGAAGACGATGAAGACGGTGAAGACGATGAAGACGGTGAAGACGAACGATGAAGACGATGAAGACGGTGAAGACGATGAAGACGGTGAAGAGGATGAAGACGGTGAAGACGGTGAAGACGATGAAGACGGTGAAGACGAACGATGAAGACGATGAAGACGGTGAAGACGATGAAGACGGTGAAGACGATGAAGACGGTGAAGACGGTGAAGACGGTGAAGACGGTGAAGACGATGAAGACGGTGAAGACGATGAAGACGGTGAAGACGATGAAGACGATGAAGACGATGAAGACGGTGAAGACGATGAAGACGATGAAGACGATGAAGACGAACGATGAAGACGGTGAAGACGGTGAAGACGATGAAGACGGTGAAGACGATGAAGACGGTGAAGACGATGAAGACGGTGAAGACGGTGAAGACGAACGATGAAGACGATGAAGACGGTGAAGACGATGAAGACGGTGAAGACGATGAAGACGGTGAAGACGAACGATGAAGACGATGAAGACGGTGAAGACGATGAAGACGGTGAAGACGATGAAGACGATGAAGACGGTGAAGACGAACGATGAAGACGATGAAGACGGTGAAGACGATGAAGACGGTGAAGACGATGAAGACGGTGAAGACGATGAAGACGGTGAAGACGATGAAGACGGTGAAGACGAACGATGAAGACGATGAAGACGGTGAAGACGATGAAGACGGTGAAGACGATGAAGACGGTGAAGACGGTGAAGACGGTGAAGACGGTGAAGACGATGAAGACGGTGAAGACGATGAAGACGGTGAAGACGGTGAAGACGGTGAAGACGGTGAAGACGATGAAGACGGTGAAGACGATGAAGACGGTGAAGACGGTGAAGACGATGAAGACGATGAAGACGATGAAGACGGTGAAGACGGTGAAGACGATGAAGACGATGAAGACGGTGAAGACGGTGAAAACGGTGAAGACGATGAAGACGATGAAGACCGTGAAGACGATGAAGACGGTGAAGACGGTGAAGACGATGAAGACGATGAAGACGGTGAAGACGGTGAAGACGATGAAGACGGTGAAGACGGTGAAGACGGTGAAGACGGTGAAGACGATGAAGACGGTGAAGACGATGAAGACGGTGAAGACGATGAAGACGATGAAGACGATGAAGACGATGAAGACGGTGAAGACGGTGAAGACGGTGAAGACAATGAAGACGATGAAGACGATGAAGACGGTGAAGACGGTGAAGACGGTGAAGACGGTGAAGACGGTGAAGACGATGAAGACGATGAAGACGAACGATGAAGACGATGAAGACGATGAAGACGGTGAAGACGGTGAAGACGGTGAAGACGATGAAGACGATAAAGACGGTGAAGACGATGAAGACGGTGAAGACGGTGAAAACGATGAAGACGATGAAGACGGTGAAGACGGTGAAGACGGTGAAGACGATGAAGACGATGAAGACGGTGAAGACGATGAAGACGGTGAAGACGGTGAAGACGGTGAAGACGGTGAAGACGATGAAGACGGTGAAGACGATGAAGACGGTGAAGACGGTGAAGACGGTGAAGACGGTGAAGACGATGAAGACGGTGAAGACGATGAAGACGGTGAAGACGATGAAGACGGTGAAGACGATGAAGACGGTGAAGACGATGAAGACGGTGAAGACGATGAAGACGGTGAAGACGGTGAAGACGATGAAGACGATGAAGACGATGAAGACGGTGAAGACGGTGAAGACGATGAAGACGATGAAGACGGTGAAGACGGTGAAAACGGTGAAGACGATGAAGACGATGAAGACCGTGAAGACGATGAAGACGATGAAGACCGTGAAGACGATGAAGACGGTGAAGACGATGAAGACGATGAAGACGGTGAAGACGGTGAAGACGATGAAGACGGTGAAGACGGTGAAGACGGTGAAGACGGTGAAGACGATGAAGACGGTGAAGACGATGAAGACGGTGAAGACGATGAAGACGATGAAGACGATGAAGACGGTGAAGACAATGAAGACGATGAAGACGATGAAGACGGTGAAGACGGTGAAGACGGTGAAGACGGTGAAGACGGTGAAGACGATGAAGACGATGAAGACGAACGATGAAGACGATGAAGACGGTGAAGACGATGAAGACGGTGAAGACGGTGAAGACGATGAAGACGATAAAGACGGTGAAGACGATGAAGACGGTGAAGACGGTGAAGACGATGAAGACGATGAAGACGGTGAAGACGGTGAAGACGGTGAAGACGATGAAGACGATGAAGACGGTGAAGACGATGAAGACGATGAAGACGGTGAAGGCGATGAAGACGGTGAAGACGGTGAAGACGGTGAAGACGGTGAAGACGATGAAGACGATGAAGACGGTGAAGACGGTGAAGACGATGAAGACGATGAAGACGATGAAGACGGTGAAGACGATGAAGACGATGAAGACGATGAAAGGTGTTGGTTGATATAGACAGCAGTTAAAATAAAATTGTTTCAATCTTATCGTCTCTTATACGGCCTTATTTTCGTTTCACAAAAATTGAAACTCGATGTCTCACGCTAGTTAACTCTTGTATATTCTATAGGTATAGGCATGCTTCGAAACTCAAGATAATAAAGTTTCAAATGGCAACTCTTGTCAAATGAACTTATTTTGAGATTTTTCTCATGATTGAACGAAAGATTTTTTAAAATTTTTATTTTAAAAAATTTTCACCGGCAATGAAATTCCACGCTAGGCCGAGATCCTCACCGCTCCGGTCGAATGCGCGAGAAAACATGCCTTCACCGGCTTGGGTCCCATTGAAACGCGATTATAATCTATAAACGATTATAAAAAGACTGACCGATCAAATATTTTGAGCTCGAAACGAGTTTCTCAAAAAGCACCTTGAACGTTTGTTATTCCCCACTGGCCTGATGCGCTGCTTATTCGCTTAAGATCGGCTAACCTTTCAAGGGGACGTCTATTAGCGGCAATAAGCACGTGATCTCCTATCATCATCACTCGATCTCGGTAAAGCAGAGATTCGAAGCTGATAAATTATCTTCGATATAGCCGCTTTTACGAGCGGCGACGACTATCGAAGGCGACTAGAAGACTCGTCGACTTTAGGCCAGCGACGCTAGTCTTCTTGCTCGTGTATTACCTGGTTGATCCTGCCAGTAGTTATATGCTTGTCTCAAAGATTCGGCTCGTAAACTTTGGTGACTCTGAATAAATAACGGCTGATCGCACGACCTAGCGTCGGCGACAGATCTTTCAAGTGTGTGCCCTATCAACTTTCGATGGTATGTGATATGCTTACCATGGTTGTAACGGGTAACGGGGAATCAGGGTTTGATTCCGGAGAGGGAGCATGAGAAACGGCTACCACATCCAAGGAAGGCAGCAGGCGCGCAAATTTGTCTCATGATTGAACGAAAGATTTTTTAAAAACTTCATTTTTAAACATTTTTCACTGGCAATGAAATTCCACGCTAGGCCGAGATCCTCGCCGCTCCGGTCGAATGCGCGAGAAAACATGCTTTAATCGGCTTGGGTCCTATTGAAACGCGATTATAATCTGTAAATTAACTCTTAATTTTCTAAGACTTTCAAGTTTTTCAACGGCATCCGCCGTCGCATCTCCTATCTCCCTCGATGACCGCTCACTTAGTGTATTAACAACTCGTTTCGATCTTATCGTCTATTTATCGTAATTAAATTTTTTTTTGCTTTATTCACCCCCCTTAGTTAAGGAAAAAGGGTAGATATGACCCCGCGGGCAGTCTCCGGGAAACCAAAGATTTTTGATTCCGGGGGAAGTATGGTTGCAAGACGATGAAGACGATGAAGACGATGAAGACGAACGATGAAGACGATGAAGACGAACGATGAAGACGATGAAGACGGGGAAGACGATGAAGACGGTGAAGACGAACGATGAAGACGTTGAAGACGGTGAAGACGATGAAGACGGTGAAGACGATGAAGACGGTGAAGACGATGAAGACGGTGAAGACGATGAAGACGGTAAAGACGATGAAGGCGGTGAAGACGATGAAGACTGTGAAGACGGTGAAGACGAACGATGAAGACGATGAAGACGGTGAAGACGATGAAGACGATGAAGACGAACGATGAAGAGGGTGAAGACGGTGAAGACGGTGAAGACGGTGAAGACGGTGAAGACGGTGAAGACGATGAAGACGATGAAGACGGTGAAGACGATGAAGACGGTGAAGACGAACGATGAAGACGATGAAGACGGTGAAGACGATGAAGACGATGAAAACGGTGAAGACGATGAAGACGGTGAAGACGGTGAAGACGAACGATGAAGACGATGAAGACGGTGAAGACGATGAAGACGGTGAAGACGAACGATGAAGACGATGAAGACGGTGAAGACGATGGAGACGGTGAAGACGGTGAAGACGGTGAAGACGGTGAAGACGATGAAGACGGTGAAGACGATGAAGACGGTGAAGACGATGAAGACGGTGAAGACGGTGAAGACGAACGATGAAGACGATGAAGACGGTGAAGACGATGAAGACGGTGAAGACGATGAAGACGGTGAAGACGAACGATGAAGACGATGAAGACGGTGAAGACGATGGAGACGGTGAAGACGGTGAAGACGGTGAAGACGGTGAAGACGATGAAGACGGTGAAGACGATGAAGACGGTGAAGACGATGAAGACGGTGAAGACGGTGAAGACGAACGATGAAGACGATGAAGACAGTGAAGACGATGAAGACGGTGAAGACGATGAAGACGATGAAGACGGTGAAGACGATGGAGACGGTGAAGACGGTGAAGACGGTGAAGACGATGAAGACGATGAAGACGGTGAAGACGGTGAAGACGATGAAGACGGTGAAGACGATGAAGACGATGAAGACGAACGATGAAGACGATGAAGACGGTGAAGACGGTGAAGACGGTGAAGACGATGAAGACGGTGAAGACGATGAAGACGGTGAAGACGATGAAGACGGTGAAGACGGTGAAGACGAACGATGAAGAGGATGAAGACGGTGAAGACGATGAAGACGATGAAAACGGTGAAGACGATGAAGACGGTGAAGACGATGAAGACGGTGAAGACGGTGAAGACGAACGATGAAGACGATGAAGACGGTGAAGACGATGAAGACGATGAAGACGATGAAGACGATGAAGACGAACGATGAAGACGATGAAGACGAACGATGAAGACGATGAAGACGGGGAAGACGGTGAAGACGGTGAAGACGATGAAGACGATGAAGACGGTGAAGACGAACGATGAAGACGTTGAAGACGGTGAAGACGATGAAGACGGTGAAGACGATGAAGACGGTGAAGACGATGAAGACGGGGAAGACGATGAAGACGGTAAAGACGATGAAGACGGTGAAGACGATGAAGACTGTGAAGACGGTGAAGACAAACGATGAAGACGATGAAGACGGTGAAGACGATGAAGACGGTGAAGACGATGAAGACGGTGAAGACGATGAAGACGGTGAAGACGATGAAGACGGTGAAAACGATGAAGACGGTGAAGACGGTGAAGACGAACGATGAAGACGATGAAGACGGTGAAGACGATGAAGACGATGAAGACGATGAAGACGATGAAGACGATGAAGACGATGAAGACGAACGATGAAGACGATGAAGACGAACGATGAAGACGATGAAGACGGTGAAGACGGTGAAGACGATGAAGACGATGAAGACGGTGAAGACGAACGATGAAGACGTTGAAGACGGTGAAGACGATGAAGACGGTGAAGACGATGAAGACGGTGAAGACGATGAAGACGGTGAAGACGGTGAAGACGGTGAAGACGGTGAAGACGATGAAGACGATGAAGACAGTGAAGACGATGAAGACGGTGAAGACGAACGATGAAGACGATGAAGACGGTGAAGACGATGAAGACGATGAAGACGATGAAGACGGTGAAGACGATGAAGACGGTGAAGACGATGAAGACGGTGAAGATGGTGAAGACGAACGATGAAGACGATGAAGACGGTGAAGACGATGAAGACGATGAAAACGGTGAAGACGATAAAGACGGTGAAGGCGATGAAGACGGTGAAGACGGTGAAGACGAACGATGAAGACGATGAAGACGGTGAAGACGATGAAGACGATGAAGACGATGAAGACGATGAAGACGAACGATGAAGACGATGACGACGAAAGATGAAGACGATGAAGACGGTGAAAACGATGAAGACGGTGAAGACGGTGAAGACGAACGATGAAGACGATGAAGACGGTGAAGACGATGAAGACGATGAAGACGATGAAGACGATGAAGACGATGAAGACGATGAAGACGAACGATGAAGACGATGAAGACGAACGATGAAGACGATGAAGACGGGGAAGACGGTGAAGACGGTGAAGACGGTGAAGACGATGAAGACGATGAAGACGGTGAAGACGAACGATGAAGACGTTGAAGACGGTGAAGACGATGAAGACGGTGAAGACGATGAAGACGGTGAAGACGGTGAAGACGATGAAGACGGTGAAGACGGTGAAGACGGTGAAGACGGTGAAGACGATGAAGACGATGAAGACAGTGAAGACGATGAAGACGGTGAAGACGAACGATGAAGACGATGAAGACGGTGAAGACGATGAAGACGATGAAGACGATGAAGACGGTGAAGACGATGAAGACGGTGAAGACGATGAAGACGGTGAAGATGGTGAAGACGAACGATGAAGACGATGAAGACGGTGAAGACGATGAAGACGATGAAAACGGTGAAGACGATAAAGACGGTGAAGGCGATGAAGACGGTGAAGACGGTGAAGACGAACGATGAAGACGATGAAGACGGTGAAGACGATGAAGACGATGAAGACGATGAAGACGATGAAGACGAACGATGAAGACGATGAAGACGAAAGATGAAGACGATGAAGACGGTGAAAACGATGAAGACGGTGAAGACGGTGAAGACGAACGATGAAGACGATGAAGACGGTGAAGACGATGAAGACGATGAAGACGATGAAGACGATGAAGACGATGAAGACGATGAAGACGAACGATGAAGACGATGAAGACGAACGATGAAGACGATGAAGACGGGGAAGACGGTGAAGACGGTGAAGACGGTGAAGACGATGAAGACGATGAAGACGGTGAAGACGAACGATGAAGACGTTGAAGACGGTGAAGACGATGAAGACGGTGAAGACGATGAAGACGGTGAAGACGATGAAGACGGTGAAGACGGTGAAGACGGTGAAGACGGTGAAGACGATGAAGACGATGAAGACAGTGAAGACGATGAAGACGGTGAAGACGAACGATGAAGACGATGAAGACGGTGAAGACGATGAAGACGATGAAGACGATGAAGACGGTGAAGACGATGAAGACGGTGAAGACGATGAAGACGGTGAAGATGGTGAAGACGAACGATGAAGACGATGAAGACGGTGAAGACGATGAAGACGATGAAAACGGTGAAGACGATAAAGACGGTGAAGGCGATGAAGACGGTGAAGACGGTGAAGACGAACGATGAAGACGATGAAGACGGTGAAGACGATGAAGACGATGAAGACGATGAAGACGATGAAGACGAACGATGAAGACGATGAAGACGAAAGATGAAGACGATGAAGACGGGGAAGACGGTGAAGACGGTGAAGACGATGAAGACGGTGAAGACGAACGATGAAGACGTTGAAGACGGTGAAGACGATGAAGACGGTGAAGACGATGAAGACGGTGAAGACGATGAAGACGGTGAAGACGATGAAGACGGTAAAGACGATGAAGACGGTGAAGACGATGAAGACTGTGAAGACGGTGAAGACGAACGATGAAGACGATGAAGACGGTGAAGACGGTGAAGACGATGAAGACGGTAAAGACGATGAAGACGGTGAAGACGATGAAGACTGTGAAGACGGTGAAGACGAACGATGAAGACGATGAAGACGGTGAAGACGATGAAGACGATGAAGACGATGAAGACGGTGAAGACGATGAAGACGGTGAAGACGATGAAGACGATGAAGACGAACGATGAAGACGGTGAAGACGGTGAAGACGGTGGAGACGATGAAGACGATGAAGACGGTGAAGACGGTGAAGACGATGAAGACGGTGAAGACGAACGATGAAGACGATGAAGACGGTGAAGACGATGAAGACGGTGAAGACGATGAAGACGGTGAAGACGGTGAAGACGGTGAAGACGGTGAAGACGGTGAAGACGATGAAGACGGTGAAGACGATGAAGACGGTGAAGACGATGAAGACGGTGAAGACGATGAAGACGGTGAAGACGATGAAGACGGTGAAGACGATGAAGACGGTGAAGACGGTGAAGACGATGAAGACGATGAAGACGATGAAGACGGTGAAGACGGTGAAGACGATGAAGACGATGAAGACGGTGAAGACGGTGAAAACGGTGAAGACGATGAAGACGATGAAGACCGTGAAGACGATGAAGACGGTGAAGACGATGAAGACGATGAAGACGGTGAAGACGGTGAAGACGATGAAGACGGTGAAGACGGTGAAGACGGTGAAGACGGTGAAGACGATGAAGACGGTGAAGACGATGAAGACGGTGAAGACGATGAAGACGATGAAGACGATGAAGACGGTGAAGACGGTGAAGACGGTGAAGACAATGAAGACGATGAAGACGATGAAGACGGTGAAGACGGTGAAGACGGTGAAGACGGTGAAGACGGTGAAGACGATGAAGACGATGAAGACGAACGATGAAGACGATGAAGACGGTGAAGACGATGAAGACGGTGAAGACGGTGAAGACGATGAAGACGATAAAGACGGTGAAGACGATGAAGACGGTGAAGACGGTGAAGACGATGAAGACGATGAAGACGGTGAAGACGGTGAAGACGGTGAAGACGATGAAGACGATGAAGACGGTGAAGACGATGAAGACGATGAAGACGGTGAAGGCGATGAAGACGGTGTAGACGGTGAAGACGGTGAAGACGGTGAAGACGATGAAGACGATGAAGACGGTGAAGACGGTGAAGACGATGAAGACGATGAAGACGATGAAGACGGTGAAGACGATGAAGACGATGAAGACGATGAAAGGTGTTGGTTGATATAGACAGCAGTTAAAATAAAATTGTTTCAATCTTATCGTCTCTTATACGGCCTTATTTTCGTTTCACAAAAATTGAAACTCGATGTCTCACGCTAGTTAACTCTTGTATATTCTATAGGTATAGGCATGCTTCGAAACTCAAGATAATAAAGTTTCAAATGGCAACTCTTGTCAAATGAACTTATTTTGAGATTTTTCTCATGATTGAACGAAAGATTTTTTAAAATTTTTATTTTAAAAAATTTTCACCGGCAATGAAATTCCACGCTAGGCCGAGATCCTCACCGCTCCGGTCGAATGCGCGAGAAAACATGCCTTCACCGGCTTGGGTCCCATTGAAACGCGATTATAATCTATAAACGATTATAAAAAGACTGACCGATCAAATATTTTGAGCTCGAAACGAGTTTCTCAAAAAGCACCTTGAACGTTTGTTATTCCCCACTGGCCTGATGCGCTGCTTATTCGCTTAAGATCGGCTAACCTTTCAAGGGGACGTCTATTAGCGGCAATAAGCACGTGATCTCCTATCATCATCACTCGATCTCGGTAAAGCAGAGATTCGAAGCTGATAAATTATCTTCGATATAGCCGCTTTTACGAGCGGCGACGACTATCGAAGGCGACTAGAAGACTCGTCGACTTTAGGCCAGCGACGCTAGTCTTCTTGCTCGTGTATTACCTGGTTGATCCTGCCAGTAGTTATATGCTTGTCTCAAAGATTCGGCTCGTAAACTTTGGTGACTCTGAATAAATAACGGCTGATCGCACGACCTAGCGTCGGCGACAGATCTTTCAAGTGTGTGCCCTATCAACTTTCGATGGTATGTGATATGCTTACCATGGTTGTAACGGGTAACGGGGAATCAGGGTTTGATTCCGGAGAGGGAGCATGAGAAACGGCTACCACATCCAAGGAAGGCAGCAGGCGCGCAAATTTGTCTCATGATTGAACGAAAGATTTTTTAAAAACTTCATTTTTAAACATTTTTCACTGGCAATGAAATTCCACGCTAGGCCGAGATCCTCGCCGCTCCGGTCGAATGCGCGAGAAAACATGCTTTAATCGGCTTGGGTCCTATTGAAACGCGATTATAATCTGTAAATTAACTCTTAATTTTCTAAGACTTTCAAGTTTTTCAACGGCATCCGCCGTCGCATCTCCTATCTCCCTCGATGACCGCTCACTTAGTGTATTAACAACTCGTTTCGATCTTATCGTCTATTTATCGTAATTAAATTTTTTTTTGCTTTATTCACCCCCCTTAGTTAAGGAAAAAGGGTAGATATGACCCCGCGGGCAGTCTCCGGGAAACCAAAGATTTTTGATTCCGGGGGAAGTATGGTTGCAAGACGATGAAGACGATGAAGACGATGAAGACGAACGATGAAGACGATGAAGACGAACGATGAAGACGATGAAGACGGGGAAGACGATGAAGACGGTGAAGACGAACGATGAAGACGTTGAAGACGGTGAAGACGATGAAGACGGTGAAGACGATGAAGACGGTGAAGACGATGAAGACGGTGAAGACGATGAAGACGGTAAAGACGATGAAGGCGGTGAAGACGATGAAGACTGTGAAGACGGTGAAGACGAACGATGAAGACGATGAAGACGGTGAAGACGATGAAGACGATGAAGACGAACGATGAAGAGGGTGAAGACGGTGAAGACGGTGAAGACGGTGAAGACGGTGAAGACGGTGAAGACGATGAAGACGATGAAGACGGTGAAGACGATGAAGACGGTGAAGACGAACGATGAAGACGATGAAGACGGTGAAGACGATGAAGACGATGAAAACGGTGAAGACGATGAAGACGGTGAAGACGATGAAGACGGTGAAGACGGTGAAGACGAACGATGAAGACGATGAAGACGGTGAAGACGATGAAGACGGTGAAGACGAACGATGAAGACGATGAAGACGGTGAAGACGATGGAGACGGTGAAGACGGTGAAGACGGTGAAGACGGTGAAGACGATGAAGACGGTGAAGACGATGAAGACGGTGAAGACGATGAAGACGGTGAAGACGGTGAAGACGAACGATGAAGACGATGAAGACGGTGAAGACGATGAAGACGGTGAAGACGATGAAGACGGTGAAGACGAACGATGAAGACGATGAAGACGGTGAAGACGATGGAGACGGTGAAGACGGTGAAGACGGTGAAGACGGTGAAGACGATGAAGACGGTGAAGACGATGAAGACGGTGAAGACGATGAAGACGGTGAAGACGGTGAAGACGAACGATGAAGACGATGAAGACAGTGAAGACGATGAAGACGGTGAAGACGATGAAGACGATGAAGACGGTGAAGACGATGGAGACGGTGAAGACGGTGAAGACGGTGAAGACGATGAAGACGATGAAGACGGTGAAGACGATGAAGACGATGAAGACGGTGAAGACAATGAAGACGATGAAGACGATGAAGACGGTGAAGACGGTGAAGACGGTGAAGACGGTGAAGACGGTGAAGACGATGAAGACGATGAAGACGAACGATGAAGACGATGAAGACGGTGAAGACGATGAAGACGGTGAAGACGGTGAAGACGATGAAGACGATAAAGACGGTGAAGACGATGAAGACGGTGAAGACGGTGAAGACGATGAAGACGATGAAGACGGTGAAGACGGTGAAGACGGTGAAGACGATGAAGACGATGAAGACGGTGAAGACGATGAAGACGATGAAGACGGTGAAGGCGATGAAGACGGTGAAGACGGTGAAGACGGTGAAGACGGTGAAGACGATGAAGACGATGAAGACGGTGAAGACGGTGAAGACGATGAAGACGATGAAGACGATGAAGACGGTGAAGACGATGAAGACGATGAAGACGATGAAAGGTGTTGGTTGATATAGACAGCAGTTAAAATAAAATTGTTTCAATCTTATCGTCTCTTATACGGCCTTATTTTCGTTTCACAAAAATTGAAACTCGATGTCTCACGCTAGTTAACTCTTGTATATTCTATAGGTATAGGCATGCTTCGAAACTCAAGATAATAAAGTTTCAAATGGCAACTCTTGTCAAATGAACTTATTTTGAGATTTTTCTCATGATTGAACGAAAGATTTTTTAAAATTTTTATTTTAAAAAATTTTCACCGGCAATGAAATTCCACGCTAGGCCGAGATCCTCACCGCTCCGGTCGAATGCGCGAGAAAACATGCCTTCACCGGCTTGGGTCCCATTGAAACGCGATTATAATCTATAAACGATTATAAAAAGACTGACCGATCAAATATTTTGAGCTCGAAACGAGTTTCTCAAAAAGCACCTTGAACGTTTGTTATTCCCCACTGGCCTGATGCGCTGCTTATTCGCTTAAGATCGGCTAACCTTTCAAGGGGACGTCTATTAGCGGCAATAAGCACGTGATCTCCTATCATCATCACTCGATCTCGGTAAAGCAGAGATTCGAAGCTGATAAATTATCTTCGATATAGCCGCTTTTACGAGCGGCGACGACTATCGAAGGCGACTAGAAGACTCGTCGACTTTAGGCCAGCGACGCTAGTCTTCTTGCTCGTGTATTACCTGGTTGATCCTGCCAGTAGTTATATGCTTGTCTCAAAGATTCGGCTCGTAAACTTTGGTGACTCTGAATAAATAACGGCTGATCGCACGACCTAGCGTCGGCGACAGATCTTTCAAGTGTGTGCCCTATCAACTTTCGATGGTATGTGATATGCTTACCATGGTTGTAACGGGTAACGGGGAATCAGGGTTTGATTCCGGAGAGGGAGCATGAGAAACGGCTACCACATCCAAGGAAGGCAGCAGGCGCGCAAATTTGTCTCATGATTGAACGAAAGATTTTTTAAAAACTTCATTTTTAAACATTTTTCACTGGCAATGAAATTCCACGCTAGGCCGAGATCCTCGCCGCTCCGGTCGAATGCGCGAGAAAACATGCTTTAATCGGCTTGGGTCCTATTGAAACGCGATTATAATCTGTAAATTAACTCTTAATTTTCTAAGACTTTCAAGTTTTTCAACGGCATCCGCCGTCGCATCTCCTATCTCCCTCGATGACCGCTCACTTAGTGTATTAACAACTCGTTTCGATCTTATCGTCTATTTATCGTAATTAAATTTTTTTTTGCTTTATTCACCCCCCTTAGTTAAGGAAAAAGGGTAGATATGACCCCGCGGGCAGTCTCCGGGAAACCAAAGATTTTTGATTCCGGGGGAAGTATGGTTGCAAGACGATGAAGACGATGAAGACGATGAAGACGAACGATGAAGACGATGAAGACGAACGATGAAGACGATGAAGACGGGGAAGACGATGAAGACGGTGAAGACGAACGATGAAGACGTTGAAGACGGTGAAGACGATGAAGACGGTGAAGACGATGAAGACGGTGAAGACGATGAAGACGGTGAAGACGATGAAGACGGTAAAGACGATGAAGGCGGTGAAGACGATGAAGACTGTGAAGACGGTGAAGACGAACGATGAAGACGATGAAGACGGTGAAGACGATGAAGACGATGAAGACGAACGATGAAGAGGGTGAAGACGGTGAAGACGGTGAAGACGGTGAAGACGGTGAAGACGGTGAAGACGATGAAGACGATGAAGACGGTGAAGACGATGAAGACGGTGAAGACGAACGATGAAGACGATGAAGACGGTGAAGACGATGAAGACGATGAAAACGGTGAAGACGATGAAGACGGTGAAGACGATGAAGACGGTGAAGACGGTGAAGACGAACGATGAAGACGATGAAGACGGTGAAGACGATGAAGACGGTGAAGACGAACGATGAAGACGATGAAGACGGTGAAGACGATGGAGACGGTGAAGACGGTGAAGACGGTGAAGACGGTGAAGACGATGAAGACGGTGAAGACGATGAAGACGGTGAAGACGATGAAGACGGTGAAGACGGTGAAGACGAACGATGAAGACGATGAAGACGGTGAAGACGATGAAGACGGTGAAGACGATGAAGACGGTGAAGACGAACGATGAAGACGATGAAGACGGTGAAGACGATGGAGACGGTGAAGACGGTGAAGACGGTGAAGACGGTGAAGACGATGAAGACGGTGAAGACGATGAAGACGGTGAAGACGATGAAGACGGTGAAGACGGTGAAGACGAACGATGAAGACGATGAAGACAGTGAAGACGATGAAGACGGTGAAGACGATGAAGACGATGAAGACGGTGAAGACGATGGAGACGGTGAAGACGGTGAAGACGGTGAAGACGATGAAGACGATGAAGACGGTGAAGACGGTGAAGACGATGAAGACGGTGAAGACGATGAAGACGATGAAGACGAACGATGAAGACGATGAAGACGGTGAAGACGGTGAAGACGGTGAAGACGATGAAGACGGTGAAGACGATGAAGACGGTGAAGACGATGAAGACGGTGAAGACGGTGAAGACGAACGATGAAGACGATGAAGACGGTGAAGACGATGAAGACGATGAAAACGGTGAAGACGATGAAGACGGTGAAGACGATGAAGACGGTGAAGACGGTGAAGACGAACGATGAAGACGATGAAGACGGTGAAGACGAAGAAGACGATGAAGACGATGAAGACGATGAAGACGAACGATGAAGACGATGAAGACGAACGATGAAGACGATGAAGACGGGGAAGACGGTGAAGACGGTGAAGACGATGAAGACGATGAAGACGGTGAAGACGAACGATGAAGACGTTGAAGACGGTGAAGACGATGAAGACGGTGAAGACGATGAAGACGGTGAAGACGATGAAGACGGGGAAGACGATGAAGACGGTAAAGACGATGAAGACGGTGAAGACGATGAAGACTGTGAAGACGGTGAAGACAAACGATGAAGACGATGAAGACGGTGAAGACGATGAAGACGGTGAAGACGATGAAGACGGTGAAGACGATGAAGACGGTGAAGACGATGAAGACGGTGAAAACGATGAAGACGGTGAAGACGGTGAAGACGAACGATGAAGACGATGAAGACGGTGAAGACGATGAAGACGATGAAGACGATGAAGACGATGAAGACGATGAAGACGATGAAGACGAACGATGAAGACGATGAAGACGAACGATGAAGACGATGAAGACGGGGAAGACGGTGAAGACGGTGAAGACGGTGAAGACGATGAAGACGATGAAGACGGTGAAGACGAACGATGAAGACGTTGAAGACGGTGAAGACGATGAAGACGGTGAAGACGATGAAGACGGTGAAGACGATGAAGACGGTGAAGACGGTGAAGACGGTGAAGACGGTGAAGACGGTGAAGACGATGAAGACGATGAAGACAGTGAAGACGATGAAGACGGTGAAGACGAACGATGAAGACGATGAAGACGGTGAAGACGATGAAGACGATGAAGACGATGAAGACGATGAAGACGATGATGACGGTGAAGACGATGAAGACGGTGAAGATGGTGAAGAAGAACGATGAAGACGATGAAGACGGTGAAGACGATGAAGACGATGAAAACGGTGAAGACGATAAAGACGGTGAAGGCGATGAAGACGGTGAAGACGGTGAAGACGAACGATGAAGACGATGAAGACGGTGAAGACGATGAAGACGATGAAGACGATGAAGACGATGAAGACGAACGATGAAGACGATGAAGACGAAAGATGAAGACGATGAAGACGGGGAAGACGGTGAAGACGGTGAAGACGATGAAGACGGTGAAGACGAACGATGAAGACGTTGAAGACGGTGAAGACGATGAAGACGGTGAAGACGATGAAGACGGTGAAGACGATGAAGACGGTGAAGACGATGAAGACGGTAAAGACGATGAAGACGGTGAAGACGATGAAGACTGTGAAGACGGTGAAGACGAACGATGAAGACGATGAAGACGGTGAAGACGGTGAAGACGATGAAGACGGTAAAGACGATGAAGACGGTGAAGACGATGAAGACTGTGAAGACGGTGAAGACGAACGATGAAGACGATGAAGACGGTGAAGACGATGAAGACGATGAAGACGATGAAGACGGTGAAGACGATGAAGACGGTGAAGACGATGAAGACGATGAAGACGAACGATGAAGACGGTGAAGACGGTGAAGACGGTGAAGACGGTGAAGACGATGAAGACGATGAAGACGGTGAAGACGATGAAGACGGTGAAGACGAACGATGAAGACGATGAAGACGGTGAAGACGATGAAGACGATGAAAACGGTGAAGACGATGAAGACGGTGAAGACGATGAAGACGGTGAAGACGGTGAAGACGAACGATGAAGACGATGAAGACGGTGAAGACGATGAAGACGGTGAAGACGAACGATGAAGACGATGAAGACGGTGAAGACGATGGAGACGGTGAAGACGGTGAAGACGGTGAAGACGGTGAAGACGATGAAGACGGTGAAGACGATGAAGACGGTGAAGACGATGAAGACGGTGAAGACGGTGAAGACGAACGATGAAGACGATGAAGACGGTGAAGACGATGAAGACGGTGAAGACGATGAAGACGGTGAAGACGAACGATGAAGACGATGAAGACGGTGAAGACGATGGAGACGGTGAAGACGGTGAAGACGGTGAAGACGGTGAAGACGATGAAGACGGTGAAGACGATGAAGACGGTGAAGACGATGAAGACGGTGAAGACGGTGAAGACGAACGATGAAGACGATGAAGACAGTGAAGACGATGAAGACGGTGAAGACGATGAAGACGATGAAGACGGTGAAGACGATGGAGACGGTGAAGACGGTGAAGACGGTGAAGACGATGAAGACGATGAAGACGGTGAAGACGATGAAGACGATGAAGACGGTGAAGACAATGAAGACGATGAAGACGATGAAGACGGTGAAGACGGTGAAGACGGTGAAGACGGTGAAGACGGTGAAGACGATGAAGACGATGAAGACGAACGATGAAGACGATGAAGACGGTGAAGACGATGAAGACGGTGAAGACGGTGAAGACGATGAAGACGATAAAGACGGTGAAGACGATGAAGACGGTGAAGACGGTGAAGACGATGAAGACGATGAAGACGGTGAAGACGGTGAAGACGGTGAAGACGATGAAGACGATGAAGACGGTGAAGACGATGAAGACGATGAAGACGGTGAAGGCGATGAAGACGGTGAAGACGGTGAAGACGGTGAAGACGGTGAAGACGATGAAGACGATGAAGACGGTGAAGACGGTGAAGACGATGAAGACGATGAAGACGATGAAGACGGTGAAGACGATGAAGACGATGAAGACGATGAAAGGTGTTGGTTGATATAGACAGCAGTTAAAATAAAATTGTTTCAATCTTATCGTCTCTTATACGGCCTTATTTTCGTTTCACAAAAATTGAAACTCGATGTCTCACGCTAGTTAACTCTTGTATATTCTATAGGTATAGGCATGCTTCGAAACTCAAGATAATAAAGTTTCAAATGGCAACTCTTGTCAAATGAACTTATTTTGAGATTTTTCTCATGATTGAACGAAAGATTTTTTAAAATTTTTATTTTAAAAAATTTTCACCGGCAATGAAATTCCACGCTAGGCCGAGATCCTCACCGCTCCGGTCGAATGCGCGAGAAAACATGCCTTCACCGGCTTGGGTCCCATTGAAACGCGATTATAATCTATAAACGATTATAAAAAGACTGACCGATCAAATATTTTGAGCTCGAAACGAGTTTCTCAAAAAGCACCTTGAACGTTTGTTATTCCCCACTGGCCTGATGCGCTGCTTATTCGCTTAAGATCGGCTAACCTTTCAAGGGGACGTCTATTAGCGGCAATAAGCACGTGATCTCCTATCATCATCACTCGATCTCGGTAAAGCAGAGATTCGAAGCTGATAAATTATCTTCGATATAGCCGCTTTTACGAGCGGCGACGACTATCGAAGGCGACTAGAAGACTCGTCGACTTTAGGCCAGCGACGCTAGTCTTCTTGCTCGTGTATTACCTGGTTGATCCTGCCAGTAGTTATATGCTTGTCTCAAAGATTCGGCTCGTAAACTTTGGTGACTCTGAATAAATAACGGCTGATCGCACGACCTAGCGTCGGCGACAGATCTTTCAAGTGTGTGCCCTATCAACTTTCGATGGTATGTGATATGCTTACCATGGTTGTAACGGGTAACGGGGAATCAGGGTTTGATTCCGGAGAGGGAGCATGAGAAACGGCTACCACATCCAAGGAAGGCAGCAGGCGCGCAAATTTGTCTCATGATTGAACGAAAGATTTTTTAAAAACTTCATTTTTAAACATTTTTCACTGGCAATGAAATTCCACGCTAGGCCGAGATCCTCGCCGCTCCGGTCGAATGCGCGAGAAAACATGCTTTAATCGGCTTGGGTCCTATTGAAACGCGATTATAATCTGTAAATTAACTCTTAATTTTCTAAGACTTTCAAGTTTTTCAACGGCATCCGCCGTCGCATCTCCTATCTCCCTCGATGACCGCTCACTTAGTGTATTAACAACTCGTTTCGATCTTATCGTCTATTTATCGTAATTAAATTTTTTTTTGCTTTATTCACCCCCCTTAGTTAAGGAAAAAGGGTAGATATGACCCCGCGGGCAGTCTCCGGGAAACCAAAGATTTTTGATTCCGGGGGAAGTATGGTTGCAAGACGATGAAGACGATGAAGACGATGAAGACGAACGATGAAGACGATGAAGACGAACGATGAAGACGATGAAGACGGGGAAGACGATGAAGACGGTGAAGACGAACGATGAAGACGTTGAAGACGGTGAAGACGATGAAGACGGTGAAGACGATGAAGACGGTGAAGACGATGAAGACGGTGAAGACGATGAAGACGGTAAAGACGATGAAGGCGGTGAAGACGATGAAGACTGTGAAGACGGTGAAGACGAACGATGAAGACGATGAAGACGGTGAAGACGATGAAGACGATGAAGACGAACGATGAAGAGGGTGAAGACGGTGAAGACGGTGAAGACGGTGAAGACGGTGAAGACGGTGAAGACGATGAAGACGATGAAGACGGTGAAGACGATGAAGACGGTGAAGACGAACGATGAAGACGATGAAGACGGTGAAGACGATGAAGACGATGAAAACGGTGAAGACGATGAAGACGGTGAAGACGATGAAGACGGTGAAGACGGTGAAGACGAACGATGAAGACGATGAAGACGGTGAAGACGATGAAGACGGTGAAGACGAACGATGAAGACGATGAAGACGGTGAAGACGATGGAGACGGTGAAGACGGTGAAGACGGTGAAGACGGTGAAGACGATGAAGACGGTGAAGACGATGAAGACGGTGAAGACGATGAAGACGGTGAAGACGGTGAAGACGAACGATGAAGACGATGAAGACGGTGAAGACGATGAAGACGGTGAAGACGATGAAGACGGTGAAGACGAACGATGAAGACGATGAAGACGGTGAAGACGATGGAGACGGTGAAGACGGTGAAGACGGTGAAGACGGTGAAGACGATGAAGACGGTGAAGACGATGAAGACGGTGAAGACGATGAAGACGGTGAAGACGGTGAAGACGAACGATGAAGACGATGAAGACAGTGAAGACGATGAAGACGGTGAAGACGATGAAGACGATGAAGACGGTGAAGACGATGGAGACGGTGAAGACGGTGAAGACGGTGAAGACGATGAAGACGATGAAGACGGTGAAGACGGTGAAGACGATGAAGACGGTGAAGACGATGAAGACGATGAAGACGAACGATGAAGACGATGAAGACGGTGAAGACGGTGAAGACGGTGAAGACGATGAAGACGGTGAAGACGATGAAGACGGTGAAGACGATGAAGACGGTGAAGACGGTGAAGACGAACGATGAAGACGATGAAGACGGTGAAGACGATGAAGACGATGAAAACGGTGAAGACGATGAAGACGGTGAAGACGATGAAGACGGTGAAGACGGTGAAGACGAACGATGAAGACGATGAAGACGGTGAAGACGATGAAGACGATGAAGACGATGAAGACGATGAAGACGAACGATGAAGACGATGAAGACGAACGATGAAGACGATGAAGACGGGGAAGACGGTGAAGACGGTGAAGACGATGAAGACGATGAAGACGGTGAAGACGAACGATGAAGACGTTGAAGACGGTGAAGACGATGAAGACGGTGAAGACGATGAAGACGGTGAAGACGATGAAGACGGGGAAGACGATGAAGACGGTAAAGACGATGAAGACGGTGAAGACGATGAAGACTGTGAAGACGGTGAAGACAAACGATGAAGACGATGAAGACGGTGAAGACGATGAAGACGGTGAAGACGATGAAGACGGTGAAGACGATGAAGACGGTGAAGACGATGAAGACGGTGAAAACGATGAAGACGGTGAAGACGGTGAAGACGAACGATGAAGACGATGAAGACGGTGAAGACGATGAAGACGATGAAGACGATGAAGACGATGAAGACGATGAAGACGATGAAGACGAACGATGAAGACGATGAAGACGAACGATGAAGACGATGAAGACGGGGAAGACGGTGAAGACGGTGAAGACGGTGAAGACGATGAAGACGATGAAGACGGTGAAGACGAACGATGAAGACGTTGAAGACGGTGAAGACGATGAAGACGGTGAAGACGATGAAGACGGTGAAGACGATGAAGACGGTGAAGACGGTGAAGACGGTGAAGACGGTGAAGACGGTGAAGACGATGAAGACGATGAAGACAGTGAAGACGATGAAGACGGTGAAGACGAACGATGAAGACGATGAAGACGGTGAAGACGATGAAGACGATGAAGACGATGAAGACGATGAAGACGATGATGACGGTGAAGACGATGAAGACGGTGAAGATGGTGAAGAAGAACGATGAAGACGATGAAGACGGTGAAGACGATGAAGACGATGAAAACGGTGAAGACGATAAAGACGGTGAAGGCGATGAAGACGGTGAAGACGGTGAAGACGAACGATGAAGACGATGAAGACGGTGAAGACGATGAAGACGATGAAGACGATGAAGACGATGAAGACGAACGATGAAGACGATGAAGACGAAAGATGAAGACGATGAAGACGGGGAAGACGGTGAAGACGGTGAAGACGATGAAGACGGTGAAGACGAACGATGAAGACGTTGAAGACGGTGAAGACGATGAAGACGGTGAAGACGATGAAGACGGTGAAGACGATGAAGACGGTGAAGACGATGAAGACGGTAAAGACGATGAAGACGGTGAAGACGATGAAGACTGTGAAGACGGTGAAGACGAAC
>OX030958.1:10886125-10911125 GCA_943735955.1 Piscicola geometra | reverse complement strand
GAAATGAATGTAAAAATTGAAACAATTACAGTAACCAAGACGAAGCTTCTATGGGAGTTTTTGTGCGATCTTTTGAAGGCTGGAGAGGGCGAGCTGAAAGGTTTAGACACATTTGAAGACGGGAAGGTGAGGGAGGTCAAAAAGGAGAAAAAATATAGCAGAGTGGTGGAGTGGGAGGAGAAAGAGCTGGGAATTTTTCGGATCATTGAGCCGAAGAAGGTGGCAGAGTTGTGGGGCAGTCACAAGTCGAGCAGGAGCATGAGCTTCGAGAAACTGACCAGAGCCCTCAGGTTCGAGCATTTTTGAAATTCAAAAAGACTCAACCCAAAATAAATACCACTTGGAGATGAGATGGAAACACTTAATTCGGATGATTAGCATTACTTTCAACTTTATAAAGTTTCACTTAGAATCCTTAAAAGCATAACTTATTATTTTGTCAGATGGTGTAAAAAAGATTCTAAAACAATGGCTGAACTTCCCAGCAACAAGGTCTATCCTAGACGCTGCTACAGGTTCGGTCCCAGAGCCTTAAAGTGGAGAGAGTTGACCAGATGACAATTTCTGACATTAGAATCATTCCATTGAATATTGCATTGAAACTCTTTCTTATAAAATTATAAACATTAAAGACTTTGTAAAATATTTGTTTTAGAAACAAAAAAACGAACAAAATGTTTGTTTGTATTATAAATTATGAGCAAGAAAATCAAGAACATTCTGCTGATTGTTAAGTTACCTTTTAGTTCACGAGGTTGGCCAAATGTGAGTGATCTTCATATATTCATATATGATTAGCTGACCACAGAAATTAAGCAACTCACTTCTGGGATGAACGTATTAAGAACTCTAAGAGCGCACTGGAAGAAATCTGTGTTTGCGACCTGTGTCGCCGCTTATGCAGTCAACTACGGCAAAGGAAAATATGAGTGAGTTCATTCTATAAACTTTATACAAATGGCTCAAATGAAGTCAGTTGTAGTTTTATTGCTATCCTGCAGGGAATGGATCTTGATGAAGGAGTACTGCTTGGAGGCCAGGGTTTGAGCTTTGATTTGAGAGCTTGAACCTTAGCATAGTATTCACCATAACACATTGAATTGTAGTAACCAAACCACTTTAGATATGCAGTTTTCTTCAGTATTTTTTCATATTTCCAAAGCAACAATTCCTTGCAAGTTCCATCCCCCACAGAGGCATGGCAGAGAGGCTCTGAAGCAGACGAGTTCTCCCAGGAAGGTCGCAGTGCTTTTGAACCCCGCCTGCAACAGAGGGTGCTTGCTTGCTTTTTCTTCTTCGCTTGCTTGTCAGCTTGGATGAATTTGCTGCTGCAGCCGTTTGATGCGAATAATTAACAAGTTGTGTTGCATCATGATGTGTTGCATGTTGACTGGATGAGGAACGATGCATATTGAATGTCGCAATGGTTTCAACACTGATGACACCCAGGGGGGGCAGGGAGTTGTTCAAGCAGAAAGTCGCTCCACTTCTCCACTTGGCTGCCCTCGACGTCGACATCCTCTTGGTACTCTTTCCTGTTATCCTCCTTGTACTCATCTGTTTCCTGTTATCCTCCTCGTACTCATCTGTTTCCTGTTGTACTCTTTGTACTCAACTGTTTCCTGTTATCCTCCTTGTACTCATCTGTTTCCGGTTGCACTCATTGTACTCATCTGTTTCCTGTTGTACTCCTTGCACTCATCTATTTCCTGTTATCTTCCTTGTACTCATCTGTTTCCTGTTATCTTCCTTGTACTCATCTGTTTCCTGTTGTACCCATTCATCTCTTCACTTCCTCTTGTACTCATTTTTCTTCATTGAGATGTTGATGTTTATGCTTCAATTATAATATTATTATTATATTATTACAATTATTCGACTTTGCAACTTGATGCCTTCAAGCACTATGCATCCATCCATCCATCCATTCATCCATCCATCCATCTATACCATCCATTCACATCCTGCATCCATCCATGCAGACGAAGCACGAGGGACATGGCAAGAAGTTGGCAGGGGAGTTGCAGGAGACGAGTGCTGTCCTCGTTGCAGGCGGAGATGGCACTCTTTCCGAGGTCTCACTTCACCTCATCTCGCTTCACTTCATCTCACTAACCCTCACTTCCCCAGCCTAGTCTAGTATAGCCTGTTGATTGATGCCTAGAAGGCTGAATGATGAATTAGTTGATCAAATGTGCTTACAAACGGATGAGGGACAAAACAGACTTTAACAAAAATATAATTGGCAATTTTTTGAGATATATTTTTTTCAAATACTAGTATTTTCATGCGTCTTTTTGTCTAGATCTGTATTTTTAGAACTTTGAGTGATGCACTTTCTTCTTCTTTTCCACAGGTGGTGACTGGAATGTTGAAGAGAGCAGACGAAGTTCGTTTGTTTCGCTGTGCTGCTGTGGCTGCTCGCGTGCCATCCAACACAACCTTCCACCATCCCCACCACTTTCCCCCACCAGCGTCACCTACCATCATCTCACAACCCTTTCCCACCACCAGCCTTACCTACCACAACCATCATCACCCACCACTACCACCACCATCTTCACCCACTTCCTTAACCCACCACCACCACCACTCCTCCAATCCTACAGCACGTCTTCTCTCAAACACCCCTCTGCATCGTTCCCTTGGGCAGAACCAACACCCTGGCACATCTTCTCAACTCCTCCCTCCTAAAGAACACCCAGTCGGTCACACACACACACACACACACACACACACACACACACACACACACACGCACACACACACACACACATACACACACACAAACGCATACACGCACACAAAAACGCATACACGCACCCACAAACGCATACACGCACCCACAAACGCATACACGCACACACAAACGCATACATGCACACACACGCACACATAGATTCATCGCGGAGTCAGTGATGTCTCTTGTACGGGCTTCTGCTCTCAAGTATGTTGACGTCTTCAGTGTGCAGGTGAGTCACATGCACAAATACACGCGCGCACACACACACACACACACATACACACACACACACACACACATACACACACACACACACACAAAGGCAGAACAGGACAGGATGGTGTACGGGGTGGCAGGCTTCTCGATAGGAATCTTCACTGATTCTAACATCAAGAGGAAGTGAGTGGTGCACATGGGCTTCACGCTTGAGTTGTTTTGACCATCTCCTCAGTCAACTCCACCAGTTCGAACATTGCCATTATCATTGTCATTACACCAGACTACGCTTTCCCTTTCCACCGCACCACACTACACCTCTTCACCACACCACACCACCACACACTACTTCCACCACACACCACACCACCACACGCCACTTCCACACCACGCCACCACACCACCACACGCCACCAGCACCTGGTTCTACCGACTGCTCGACGGACGTGTTGGCTACTTCTTGACTTCGTTGTTTGGCTGGCAGGACCTCCTCGACTCCTCTTGCTCCTTCTCGGACACTTGTGGCGCCTGCAGAACATGCGTGCCTCCCCCTGTGCTGCCGCTGCAGAAGCCCTGGTGGAGCAGACTGCTCACTTCTTCCAAACAACAAGCCCCTGCCGCCTGTATGCTATTTTTTTGCTTATCATGCGCTGTTGACTATACTATGTGTTGCACCCTCATTGTTTTGCATTCAACCACCAGAACTTCCACAACTACTTCAACAACCACTTTAAATGCCAAAACCATCTCAACAACCACTACCTCGACCATCTCAACAACCACTTCAATCACATCCACTTCAATCACAACCACTTTTAAGCTTCAGCTGCCCAGCACCAGAGGGACTTCTCGAGGGTGTTCAATAGAGAGTGTGGACTGCCTCAGCATCTCAAGCAAGCATCCTCCCAGATCGACCTCATCGCCAACGTGCAGGTTGCAGTTCATAGGCAGTTATTGATGCTATTATTATTATGGTTATTATAATAATTATAATAATTATATTTTATATATATATTTTTTTCTGTTGTACTTATCCTTGACAACAACAGCACCACACCTCCTTGACAACCATTACACCTCCATGATAACAATAACACCACACCTCCTTGACAACCATTACACCTCTATTACACCTCCATGACAACAACAGCAACACACCTCCATGATAACCAGATGAACAGCCTGATGGCCCGCTTCATCGACAGTCAGCTCAGCCAGCGAGAGTACCTCAGTCTGGGGTTCGTCTGCTCTTCTTCATCTTCTTCGTTTTTTGGCATCTCAATGCGGCTTCAATACGGCGTCAATGAAGTGTCGCGTGTGAGCCACACCAAGCTTCGGCTTGAGAGAAGACATTGCTTGCCTGCCTGCATCAAAATCATTCGTCGTCATATCTCCATAAGAATCATTATCACTCCCTCATCATCATCGTTATAATCATCATCATCATCACCTTTGCAGACCTCAGAGGCGCTCAAGTGAGCTTCCACAAAAGGTTCAACAGTACAGCGTCAGTAAATTCAAGCTGGAGAACTTGGTTGGTGGTGATGATGATGATGATGCTGGGATGAAGATAATGATGATAATGATGATGATGATGATGTTGGGATGAAGATAATGATGATTATGATTATGATGTTGAGATGATGATCATGATCATGGTTGACCACCACGACGGCAGGACGAGCGGAGGCTGCAGATCGACAGTGAGACTTACGACGGCTGCAAGAGCCTCTCGATCAAACTGCTGCCCAACAAACTCAAGTTCTTCTACACACCAAACTGCCCTCAACCCATTTGAAACTGCCTTACTTTTAACGATATTCCTTTATAGAAAGCCTTTCTAAATCTAAAGTTGGTTTGAAGTTTTGAACCGATGCCATTCCTAGATAAAGTTTAATCAACATTTTCCCATTCAAATGATGTAACTTGTTATTTAGGTGGTTGTAAAGTTCCGTAATAATTTATGGAATAAATCAACTTTTCAAAATCTTAAATTAAATTAAGAACTTACTATATTAAACGAATGTGGACTCTTCTTCGTCTTTCCGCCGAGGGGAGAATGAACTTTTCAATTCATTGTGAAAATCTCACTTGTGCATCTACAGGATACAAATTTGATTATTACCTTCACAATTCAGAGCCTGAAAGATGCAAATGATTCACAGCTTTCATGCAGCATGCTCGTGTTGGAGGAAGCATTCAACAAGTTTCCATCGGGCACCATTCATAGGGATTGTACATTTTGAAGAAAGTGACAAGTTAAGGAATATGCTGCAATGCATTGTTACAGCAGTTAAAAATTAATTAGTCACCATTTCGACACAAAGAAGACTCCGAAAAGTTGAAGCATGTTTCGAGGAGTTTGAGAAATGCGTTTGAAAAAAAATTGTTGAAAAAAATTACCTCCATTGTTAGTGACCGATGTCTATTTATGTTGCCAAAGAATCAATTACCTCAGGAAGTGTCAGAGTTCCCAAGTATTTCATCAAACAAATGATTTTCTCAATCGTGCTTGTCTTAATTACGTGAGTATTTGAGCTGGTAGAAGAGAATGTAGGCATGCTCGTCAACGATTCCCTCTTTGCACCTTTCTTGTACACTTCGAGAGGGTTAAATGTGAAGTTATTCACATTCCAAATTAAAAATTCAAATACTTGTTGAAATTTAAATAAAATGAGTCAAATCTTTAAATTTTTAAGTACAGAAAATTTTAATCACTGCTGTTTCAACTGTCTCATTTTGAACTCTCCTCAACCACGCCCGCCCACTCACACGTCATCATTGAAGCAGTACCACTTGCCATCCTCCTTGTTCTCGACAGTGGCAGTGTAGTGGCCCTGGTCAGGCGTGCCATAGTGACTTACCACTGCGTACAGGTCGTAGTGCAGGTCACCTGGGAGATTTCAATGTTGAGGATGATTTTTTTATTTAATATAGCGCCAAGCAACTAAGATAAATTTTTGTTGATTTAGTCAGCTGGAGAGATTGAAGTTTCAAAGGAATAGAATGGCAATTGGCAAAGAGGTACTTTGTGAAGGAGCGAAGTGGTCGAAGTGCAGCTGCTGCATCGGACACTGCACCATCGTCTCCACCTTCCTTCTCAAGTCGTAAGAGAATCTGTTGAGGTCTGTGGGCAATGATGGTCTCACGTGGTCTCGGAAAAATCTCGCTTCTTACAGTTCTACTTTTGCATTCATAACTGATTACTCGTTCTGACTGAAAAGTTCATATTATATTGATACAATCCCAAACACAACTTACGTATAACGAATACCTTGGGGAACTTTTGAATGGAAACACTTTTGGTTGCTTTTGATTCTGTTTTACACTTCCCACATGTCTTCAAATATATTGTTTAAAAATTATTAATTCATCGAATGTTGGTGTAGGAAAGATATTTGAAGTATTAAATCTATTTTTGAAGTACTGAACGAACAAGGGCAAACTGACAATGGTGAGGTGCTCTTCTCTGAAGTACAGTTCGATGCAGGCCTCCAGTGAAGTGCTCTTTTGTCTTTCCTGCCCGCGTGGTTGTGGTGACAGTGGTGTGGCATGAAGATGGCATGAAAACACAGACGAATGTGATGCTTGCAACGCGCATGAGCTCTTCAATCTAAAATTCAAAAAGTTGAATTTTTTCAAAGCACACTAAATACTGATGTTATTTTGAAGATGTCAGTTGCACCAAAGACTCACCGGCAAGGGCAAGGTCAAGCCCATGATGGGGTCGAAGGTGTGGGAGGTGGAGGAGCAAGAAGAGCAGGTCAGTGTGCTCTTCAGCTGTCCCATGAAAATGTCTGTGTTGCATGGATGTGAAGGCAGTGTGGGTGAAAGAAGAAGTAAAAGACTTGATGAATGATAAGAGGCAGTGACTCAGTGGCTACAAAGACTGCAAACAAATATGCTACACTTCACAACGTGCTTATAAATCGATGACTAAATATCATGAATATCATGAGATACTTTTTTTAACGATACAATAAGGTCCTCTATTCATATAACCATTCAAGATGACACTGTACCAATAAATACGAAGAAAAACTTTCTTTCTTGACATCAGAAGCGACTATCTCAAACCCAAAAGCTTCTCATTCTCAACCCAGCGAACAGCATGCAGCACTCACCCACTATGGCGGAGTTCTCAAAGTCGAGGTACTTTTTCCACGCCTTGTCTGCCCTCCTGTCTCTCGTGTTGAACAGCCGCACTGAATTCTTCTTCGTTGAAGCTTTTTTGGTGGTTGTCAGGGCATTATTGGTGGTTGTCAGGGCAATATTGGTGGTTGTCAGGGCAATATTGGTGGTTGTCAGGAGAATATTGGTGGTTGTCAGGGCAATATTGGTGGTTCTCAGGGCATTATTGGTGGTTGTCAGGGCTATATTGGTGGTTGTCAGGGTAATATTGGTGGTTGTCAGGGCATTATTGGTGGTTGTCAGGGCATTATTGGTGGTTGTCAGGGCTATATTGGTGGTTGTCAGGGTAATATTGGTGGTTGTCAGGGTAATATTGGTGGTTGTCAGGCCAAGTTTGGTGCTTGAGTCTTTTTCATGCATGCGAATTATGGTGCAACAAATTAGTGAACTAAGCTTCTGCTTTAAATGCAATTCTTGCTTACACACGCCATTTCATGTACACTTCTTGAATGGTTGGATGTAAATTAGAAGATGGTGATGTCTCAACGAGTGATGTCTCAACGTGAAGGTGCATAGTGGAAAAGGCGGCATTTGGGAGAGTCGACAACGAAGGCACCTGACTGCTTGGACAGGTCGCTGCTGAGTCCCTGCAGCAGAAACATCAAGAACTCCTGCGCGTCTTCCTGCCTTTGGAAGTGCTGTGCTGCATGCTTCGTCATCATCACCAGTATCATCAGCATTATTGCATGCATAACCATGGGTGAGGTGACCACCGTCATCATCATCATCACTCACTCAGCAGGGTCATCATCATCATCATCACCACCATCACCACTCACTCATCATCATCATTCACTTAGCATAATTATCGGCAAGGTAATCATCATCACCACCATCACCATCATCAACAAGGTCATCTCCATCTCCATCTTCATCATCATCATCATCATCACTCACTCAGCACTGTCGTAGCACTTGAGGTTCCTCTTCTTCATCTGCTCCTTCAACTTGCCTGCACTGGCAGTCGTCGAGGAGGCGGGAGACCTCAGCTCCCGAATCAGCGAGCAGAAGGCTGTGAAGGGTTAGTGGTGGTGGTGGTGGTGGTGGTGGTGGTGGGGGTGGGTGATTCAGTGGTGGTGATAGTGGTGGTGGTTGTGATGATTAGGATGATTAGCATGATGATGATGGTTAGGATGATGATGATGGTTAGGATGATGATGATGGTTAGGATGATGATGATGACGATGATGATGTTGATGATGATGATGATGACGATGATGATGATGATGATGATAGAACCCCTCACTAGATAAAAGATCTTTCTTGCTTCTTCTGCGCACAGAGGCATCGTCAAGACGACACATCTCCGCAATGCAAGGAGTGTGTGCTAGGCACTGTAACACACAGTTCATGTAGCACTGTGTGTGTGTGTGTGTGTGTGAGTGTGTGTGTGCGTGCGTGTGTGTGTGTGTGTTTGTGTGTATGTGTGTGTGTGTGTGTGTGTGTGTGTGTGTGTGTGTGTGTGTGTGTGTGTGTGTGTGTGTGTGTGTGTGTGTGTGTGTGTGTGTGTGTGTGTGTGTGTGTGTGTGTGTGTGTGTGTGTGTGTGTGTGTGTGTGTGTGTGTGTGTGTGTGTGTGTGTGTGTGTGTGTGTGTGTGTGTGTGTGTGTGTGTGTGTGTGTGTGTGTGTGTGTGTGTGTGTGTGTGTGTGTGTGTGTGTGTGTGTGTGTGTGTGTGTGTGTGTGTGTGTGTGTGTGTGTGTGTGTGTGTGTGTGTGTGTGTGTGTGTGTGTGTGTGTGTGTGTGTGTGTGTGTGTGTGTGTGTGTGTGTGTGTGTGTGTGTGTGTGTGTGTGTGTGTCTGTGTTTGCTTGTGTTTTTATGTGTTTTAGTGTGTTATAGCATGTGTTTCAATTCATAACTATTCAGATTATTTTCATAACTTTGAAAGGAGCTACTCAGATGAGACCCACCCACCGTGTTGCCGAGGTTCAAGAGACCAACACAGTTTGCTGGCTTGCTCTGCTTTGCAGCCTTCACAAGCATTAGATAAAGTTACAGTCAATTCAATGAGTCAGATGCAGTATTTGATGGGCAGTTCTGCTCTCATACAAAAAATATAAATAAATAAAATAATACGTATTTATAATGCGCCAAGGCACGCAACAGAAGCGCCACTCACACGACATAAGTCGTGAAACACCGCATCATATATACTAGGTATATGATAGCTCACGGTTGGCTCAACGGGGATTTGAACTGGCGACCTTTAAGTTGCAGGTCCAACGACTTTACCATCTAAGCCAACCCGCTCATGCCAAACTTCGACAGTGATCTCCACCTCTTTTCCTACTGTTAGTGAACAGAAAGCTCTCGATCGGACACAAACTGAATGCGCACCTGCTGTGACTGCTGGGGCTCTTGCTGGCAGACAGGCATTCTGCTCCTGTCGATGCAGACCCTCGGGAAGGAAGTGTCCCACTCTGCGATTGAACTCAGACAACTTTTGTTGTTTTGGAGAGTGAAATAGCCGAAGGGAAGTTGGTTGTGCTGGTCGTGCAAACGAGGCACAGTTCTGTTGGAAGCAGTGAGGAGAGCAGTGGGGTGTGTGTGCAGCTGTGGTTGTTGTTGCGAGAAATAGAAAAGCTGTTGTTCTTGTTGTGGTTGGAAGAAATTGAAGTGTTGTTGTCTGAGACCATTCGTCTGCTGTTGATAGTGCAGTCTGGACAGTTGTCTGGATCCATCTTGTCGCTGTTCCATCTAAACTCTTGCAAGCCGAACTCTTAGAGACTTAGAATATGCCTACTACAATATGTGTAAATTCAATTGCGTTCCAAAGAGTGAGATAGTTCAGTTAAGTGTCAAAAGTTAAACTGGATTGCCTACAACTCAGTTGTCCAATCACCTGCTCACGTTGTCTCTATTAATAGACTTCACGCTTGAGTGAACCTCTCCAAGGAATGGAGGGTAGAATCTAAGGTTCAAGCAAGTTTAATCTCCTAACAGCTGTGCCTATTCTTTTGGAAATTGAATTTGATTTGAAAAATTAAAGTATTTTTGAAACATCGTGGAACTGCGAGGTTATTTAAACACCCTTTCTTGGGCATTCCAAAACAAAGCTGTTCCTAATATTTATTTCTTGTTCGCTTTGGTGCGCCACGGTGAAGCTACAACAAGTTATTACGCTTCTGAAACTTTAAATGTTGGTGTAAGTACATAAAGTAAAAGTCTGCAGTGCTCTTCACACGGCTCCATCACTTCTCCATCACCAGCTCGAAAAAGATTTGAACTGGAAGATTTTAAATGCTGGAAGACAGCAAGAAAAATGCTTCAAAGTGCAATCTCTTTAGAACAATTTTCTAAGTTTAACTTTTTTTCTACTTCGACAACATTGTTTAGGTTTGTGATTTTGCAAAAAACCGCGGTATTTTTCGAACTTCAGTCGATCTACAGATGGAAAGCTGCAGAATCGCTGCTCTTCAAAAGTGCCTTCGTCAGATGTTGAAATTGAAATCATACAAAATCTCTCATTCCTTTGTGACACACTTTCTTCTTCTCCTCTTCAGACAAAACGCTTTCCAGGTGCCTAGTAACTTTTTGAGAGTAAGACCAGAGTGTCTCCGTTTCAACGATGGCAACTTCCTTATGGATGATTTGTTAGAGCCTGATGAGACGGGAATTCATTCTGCAAATTTCTGGTGTTAGCAAATTAATAGTGGCAAAGATATTACTTACTGGTTTGGTTTTCTTAACTATTTTTTACTTTTTCTATTTGCATTAATGCAAAATAATTATCTTGGCTTTTGTTTAGTGATCCCAGACTGAAAAGCAACATAAAAAGATATTTTTAAGCAAAAAATGATTTGTATCTTCTTTTTAAAACGGCTAACTTGCTAGGTTTCCATTGACATGAACTCTACCAATGCTAGGACTTGAACCCACGACAGAAAATCTCATTTTTATCTTCCAAACCATAGTCTCATAGTAGATTACTTTTAAATGTAAAAAATTATAATTATAAGTAATTTATATGGAACTTATAATATAATATAATTAAAAAGTACTAAATAATAAACTTTTTGAAAGTTTGTTAGCTTGTGCGAAATTCGAAGCTCCATTTAATAGCTGTCTAAGTACCCTGATTACAGTCTATTTTTAAAATTGTTTCTTTCGATCGGTTGAGGAGAATTTTTGTCAAAATTAATGGAGTTTAGAATTTTCGAATACTGAAAATTGCAATTTAAGTTGTCGAAATTTTGTTTACGGGTTGATAAAATCAACTTTTACCAAGTATTACCTTTCATTTATTTACTTTTTAAACTTTAAAATTTAAAGTAATTATTAGAAATACTTAAAATAATTATTATTAATACTTTATTAACTTATTATCATCATCTCTCAAATTAATTCAAACGTATTACTAAAAAAACTTTTATTAAATTTATAAATTTCTCCAAATGTGCTTAATTGGCAATTAATTTAGTGAAAAATAATTATTTTTATTTTTTTACAACTAAAATGTAGTTACTAGATGAAAAAGCCTTAAAGACTAGATAAATTGCAGATTTATTTTGTTTTCAAACTGTAAAAAAATTAAACTACTCATAAGTATCACATAATTATGAAAGATGCAAGATTTTTTGTGAAAAAAATTAAAAGCATAGATGGATGAAAGAACCAAATAAGCTTTACATTTCTTTATTTCATTAATTAATTCTGGAATATATTTTTATTTCAAAGAAAATAGTAGACAGTTATTGCTGGTATAAATAATTGCCTGGCTCACAGCTGTTGAGATGTTTAATTGTTATGATAGTCAGGTCAGAGTTGCTGAGATCTTCCAATTCTCTGGTTAGTCTCTGCCTGCAGGGAGAAGGATTTCTGAGGGTTCATCCAAGGCATGCTTGAAGGCATTCAGATTTGTTGATGGTGATGTGGAGTGGTGTCAGGTGGTTTCATCATTCTTGGATTCTTTAGGCTGAGCTGTCACATGTTTTTGAAAATATTGTAGTAGGGAGCAGTTTTAGCTATGGAGCCAAAGTATAAAATCAACGAATCTGTATGTCCCTGATGAGCACCTCTCTTTTATTGCTCTTTGTCTCCAGCTTGCAAACTGCTGTCTTACTAATGTGATGAAATACACCTCACTTGATGTTTCCGCTGCTTTTTATGTATTTATTTAGCAATGGCTGCTTGAATTTGGAATATAAAAATCCTAAAATGTTATTTTATTTTTATATTATTGAGCTAATTCTTACTTAAAATTTCTTCAAAACGGATAAATATTAAATTTCAGGTACCATTATTGACTCATCAATTATAAAGGAATGTATTTACAGATGGCCATTTTCATTCCTGGAACCTGCCTCATCCTATATAATACGCATAGATGCATATTAGATCTAAGAGTTTTATTTTAAATAATATTTTGCAATTTTAAGTGAATATTTCTCATGCATTCATATTCATTTTCACTCCTAGAAAGAATAATTTATGATTTTTTATATTTTTCACTAAGTGAATGACGACATAGAGCGCCCATTAAGCTATTCTTAATGCAGAAGTATTTTTATTAATCTCAGAAGGCATAATGTTTAGTAGTTCAATATTGAAAAGAGTTTAGACTTCAGTGAATATTTCGGAATTCAATTACAAGAATAATTCAGCCAGCGCATCTTCGAACTCTTAGCAATCTGTCCCGGTTCTCATCTCAGCGTCTTTCACGCAACATCCACTCTTAACATTCTCATTACGAGTCCTAATGAACTGACGCAATATTTTAAATACTTTTAGACTTAAAGTCCTTCCTTATCGATTTATTCATGTTTTTGTTTGGTTTATTATTATATTTAAAGCGAATATTTTATTATTTATATATATTTTCTTTATTTAAATGGAGCTTAGGATTGAGTTGCGTTTTCGAATAATTAGACTCACAGATTTCTCATGAGGTGACATTGAAGCTCAAGAACCATTTGGGCATTTTTATTTTACTACAAGCTGCCTTTTTAAGTCTCAAGAGTTTAGTATTTGCAAAGATATGTTCATCTCAATATGGAAAATCAGTGAGTTTTGAGATCAGATAAATGTCTAAATGTTATTTTCTAAATAATACTTGTGGCATGCCTGCTCACTTAAGTTGTTTCTAGCCAGACAACTAAAAATCGATCAATCTAATTGACTTTCAAAAATACTTTATACCTAATTTTTTAACACTTCTGTGCTGAGTATATTGCGATATCATTTGAAAGGACAGGCGCAGGCATAATTGAGCTCATCAGCGTGTCATTATCGTTTGCAACAACACGTCATTTGCGAGCTGAATATCTATTCTCCTATAAACTTCTTGCATCTAGGCCTGTTTCATGCTCACGGTGCTTCTGATTTCCGTTACTTTCTTACAAGCGCTCCAGCTGTATGCAGACAAATTTGAAAATATTCACAATAATTCGATAGCTAGGCTCAGAAATATGAGACTGCCATAAAGATAAAGTCTTCATGGAAGACCCAGAAGAACTTGTCTAGAATGATTTTAGACGTCCTAAACTCAGGAAAGTTGTTTTCAGTTGTCTTCTTAAGCTGGAACGGGGGCCAATTCTATTTCGTTCCGAGGCTGCACGTCTCCGCTGCACTTGAATTGAGATGGTGGATCGAACAGAACTTTGACTCGTAACGACAGAACATCAGCTCAAAATGCTGCACACCAACATTGTTCGATTGTTTAAACTCGATTCGCCTTGTCCTTGTCCACCCAGTTGACTGCCTTGATTAGTAACTTGTTGACGTTTCTTCCATAAAAACTCTTTTTACAGTATAACATTTCGGCAAAACTTGATTTGCTAGAATGGTAGGATCTTTAAAAATAATTGACCTTTTGACACCTTTCAACTCACCTTTGACTTCCGACTTATTTTTCGCAAAGTCACTGCAAACATTTCGACCTTGACATTGCTATGTGAACGATTGATTGACAGTTTGTGGACTGACGCACGCTTACTTGATTGTTGTTTCACGGGTATGAACGCTTCACCAGTGTTTGTATGCACTCAGCTGTTCGGGACCTGGAAGCATTTTTTAGATTCACTTAAATATGTTCGCAATAAGAATATTATATTGCATCGTGAGTGCAAGGCTTAGAATCGACGATCATGCACTCACCACTTCCACCACCCACCCTCCAGTTTCACCACCCTCACCACCACCACCCTCCAGTTTCATCACTCCATCACCATGGGCTGCACCTCATCCAAGCCGAAACGAACCAAAAGCATAGAGGAAATTAACGGCAAGAAGGTGCTCTTTGCCTTGCTTTTTTGTCTCTTTTATTCTCGATACAAATAATAATAAAGTAGGCGATTTAGGCTTATTTACCGAGTACGCTCACCATCAAGGGACCAGACGTCTTGAGACAGAGCAACGGGCAGGTGCCTGCCACTGCCGAGAAGAAGACCAAGTCCTTCCTGGCGCCTGACGACATCCCCTTCATCGACGAGGACGAGGCAGCAGCGGACCAACAACGATCTTCCTCGCTCGCCCTCGCCAAGAAGACCGACAGCAGTGCCTTGTCGCCTCAGAGCAGGAAGGAGGTGGTGGTGGTCGAGGCGCAAAGCCATCAGCCTGGTGAGCATTGCTCCTAACTTGCCTACTAACCCTAACCTTAACCTTCTTCTGAACGATCGGCATAGAAAGTATTTGTCATATTTTCAAAAACATTCACACTTAAAAGTAAGTTTACCAAACTCTCATTAAAGTATTGCCACTGCTCTTTCCAGAACAAATTCCAGAAGCCGCCAAGCCACTCCCACAACAAGTAACACGAGTTTATTACCCTGTAAATATGAAGCCATTAAAGCATTAGGCTTTTAGATCGACATTTAAATTGGCTCGTTGGGTGCATGCGTGAGGAGGGGGGAGGGTGATTGCATGCACGCACCCTCCAGCCACCCACCACCAGCACTGCACAGGCAGTCCCGGACCTCCAGCCACCCACCACCACCACCACCACTGAACAGGCTGCCTTGGACGACCAGCCACCCACCACCACCACCACTGAACAGGCTGCCTTGGACGACCAGCCACCCACCACCACCACCACCACCACTGAACAGGCCTCCTTGGACGACCAGCAGGCAGCGACACGCATCCAGGCGGGAGTGAGGGGCTTTATCGAACGCAAGCGAGTGCAGGCTCTCAGGTGAGGCTATTTGTCTTTCTGCTTGTCGTTCTGTTTGTCAGTTTGTTTGTCTTGCTGTTTGTCTTGCTATTTGTTGGGCTGTTTGTTATTCTGTTGGTCGTTCATTGCTGAACTGCTTTGCTCATGTGAAGTCACCACCGACAGAGAGGACAAGATGAAGCAGACGAGAAAGGAGCAGCAGCTGCACGAACAGGCGAAGGTTTTCGAGCAGTATTATTATTCTTATTTCTATTATTATCATTATTATTATTATTGCTATTGCTATTGACCGTGCACCCAGCCACTGCACCATCACCACTTCAGCTGCAAGAGGAACAGGCAGCCACCAAAATACAGGCTCGTTACCGTGGTTACGCCACCAGGAAACACACGCAACTCGCAACCTGCCAATGAAAGACCAAAGATCCTTAATCATTCAACATTATGTTACAGTGAATAGTTAGTATATACATACATATATCTGTATGTTTTTATGTGTGGGTGGGTGTATATGTGTGTGTGTGTGTGTGTGCGCGTGTGTATGTGCGTACGACAAAGGATGAAGGATTTCTCAGTTGCCACGATTCCCAGGCACCTAATCGTTTCCTTGATGCATTTCGAATGGTGGCTTCCTGACGCATGCGCACGAGGCACCATCCATGGCGGCGGCAGATGTTCTAGGGCTTTACTTGTTTTTGATACTTGTGATTTTGTGGAAGGGCTCTAGGTGGAAGGTTCTTTATGTTGATCAACTCCTCAGTTAAGTGCGCAAGGCGATTAATCAGTGAGTAGACAAAGTTGAGCCACCCATGCTTGCAGACGCTTCAATTTCAGGCTTCGAGGGCATTTTACTGCTTGGAGGCTTGCGTTTTTGAAACGGTATGAACGATGATTATGATGACGAATTCCTTAGTTGCAACTTTGTAGCAGTTCCTCAGGCTACGTATTTGTATGTCCCATGTCTTATTTGCGAGGGATACTTTCAGTACTTTGAATACGCCTCAATCAAGAAGACACTTTTAAGATGTTGCATCGTTGATTTCTTAAGATTTACTCTTCCTTGTTTGATTTAAGTTACTTTTTGTTGATTATTTGACCCAATAATGAGATGATTTTATCCGCTTCACCCCATATATTTTTTACAAATAAACTTAGAATCTGTTATTCGTAATGGGGGAGTCTGTCAGGCAGGCTTAATTATGGTTAGGCTGCCTATCCTACCCAACCTTGACCAGAACTAAACAACTCATTTTTCGATGATGCATGATGGAAATATACATAAATAAACCTGCAATCATTAGCGATCACAAGCGTGAACAAACCGCGTGTAACTTCTTTTTTTGCATATTAATGCAATATCCAATTAAAAAATTTACACGGGATCACGCACTTGACACCATCATCGACTCGACATAACCACAGTCTCAAGAGAGCTTCAATGGCGCCTCAGGTGGTGAGTTGCTCGTCTGGCTTGTACTTGATGAGCTTCTTCGCCACCAAATCAGGCACCTCGACCGCCAGCCAGGGACCCAGCTGTGGAGTTCAAGTGCGCAGTTGTGGGACATTATGGCGGGAGATCTCCTCAGGTTGGTTTCATTAGTAAATTCATTTGATTATAAATAATTAATTAAAACAAAATAGAAAATAACTACGCGAAAATATTTGGAGAAAAAATGAAGTAATGACGACAACAACAGTAGTAGCAGCAACAACACTTACCCCCAGGGCGAGTGCGTGACCGATTCCGAACTTGGGCACGTTGCGAGCCCACAATGGTTTGAAGTGGTCAGTCAGGCATATCTTGCCGCCCCTGTAATGTGCAAGCCGTCTATTAAACACACACACAAACACACATACAAAAAACAAAAACACATATACCCACACACACCCACCTGTACATCTTGGCAGTTTTTCCATCCAACTCTGGGATGGCAATCTCAGGAGCGATTGTGGGGTAAAGGACAGGGATCTGGGTGGTGGTGAAGATGTGTGTTTGGGAGAAGGGTGGGTGATGGGTTAAGTGTGGTGTGAGAAGTGGGTGTTGATTGGAGGAGTGTGTGGGGAGAGATGAGTGATTGGATGGGCGGATGAAGAGAGGGATGTTCTTGGTGATACGAGTCAAGTGAGTTAAAGCTAACATTTCAAAATGAGTAAATAATCATTTCAAATTGATAAGGCAGAAGAGTGGGGGTGTGCTAACGTCAAACTCAATGTCGAACTCGTACTTGAGAAGTTGGTGCACAAAGGAGCACTTGCCAAACCATCTAAGTTCACGCCACGTTAATAATATTCGTCATTGTATTTTAATATATTGCATTGTATTGTATTGTACTGTATTGTACTTTATTGCATAGTACCTAGTGCCCTCCTTGTTTGACTCGAGACGCAGCCAGTCGTTGTCCGCCGCCTTGTTTGACTGCACATACTGGAGTGTGGCAGTGAGGTGTTTGTGTGACTTCAGTATGGTAGCAGCACAAAAAGAACAAGAGAAGAACATGAAAAGAGCACAACAAGAATTCAAGAAAACAAGAGGACACCTTGATGAGGGCCTGGTACTCTTCCTTCAGCCTCTGCACCCATAACTCTCCATCCTTCGGGCCTGTGTAGATGTCGTGTGGGTGATTGAGTGATCAATGTCAAGTTGATGAAGTTAAAAGATGGATCAGACAAAAAAAATTCAATTTTAGACCTGCCTTGGTGTGAAGCAGTGGAATTGAAGCCAATTGCTTCTTGGTCACTTCGTCAACCATTTCAACAGCTGGTGAGTAACGAAAATTGAAGAATGATCTGTGGGGAACTTTTTTAGATAAACAACTTCAGTTATTTTTTATTTTTTGAATAATAAATGAAAATATATGTTTATAATTATTTTGTAGTTAAAAAGTATGACTTTTCTATAACTATCTCACATTTTTGAAATCTAATAATTTATATATTCTTTTATTTAATTTTAATTATTTTTTTACAATCAGAAATAATTTTATCAGCCTATAAATAAAATATAGTATTTATCTTTGTATGAGTACTCTGTTTTCGCTTTTAATTTAAAATTTAAATTTTAAATTATTTAAATTTTAAAAGCAAATATAGTATCCAAATAAATTTAATCAAATCTCTTAGAAAAGTATATGTTTAATTAAATTTGCAATATTTGAAAAAAATTTATGGCTAACTAGTTTTCCTTCTTAATAATTTTGCTTTAATTATTAAATTTTTACAATTCATCTATTAAATTTTTGATTTTTTGTGCAGAACATCTTTGATAACAGTACTCCTGGCTGAGAGCAGATGAGTGACACTGAGGATCCAGATGTGGCGACCACAGTGCTCACTGGCTTCCTCTTTGGCAACATCGACAAGCAGGGAAGGCTCGAGAATGATTTCCTTGACCAGGTCTTCCATTCCTGCATCTTCTTCACTTTTCTCTTCTTTATTTTTCAGTATCAGAAAAGTTTTAATGTAATTTAAGGAATTATTTGTCTCTTGGATCAGTCTTCGATAGGAACGACCACCACTACACAGGAGACCTGCAAGAGGATCTCAACCCTTGCCACCCTCGGAGTGGGCTCGTTTGTGGACGAGTTAAAGGAGGATGGTGATGCATACGACGGAGACGCCTGCAGTGAGTGGGTGAAGTTTTGGTGGGAAATATTGATAAGTACATGCGCCCTTCAGCTTGCATGCGTCTTTCAAATGCATACATCATGCTTGTGAGCATCTTCAACTAGGTGAAGAGTCTGTAGAATTGCATCTCTTGAGGCATTCTCTGCAGTCTCAATCTCTTGCTGCCATCATGCTTCCTAATACTCTCCCCTATCATAGCCTCCAACCATGCAACAACAGGGGACCAGCTGGAGAAGGCGTCAGACGCTGTTGACTACTTCAACATTGAGACTGTTGAGGATGACTATGAAGGTGTCTTGTGTGGTTGATGGGTGTTGTATAGGTGGTGTTTTTGTAGTTATGTGGTTTGCTTATGTGGTGTGGTGTGGTTGTTCATGTAGGGTGGTTATCTGTTGTGGTGTGGTTGTGGTTGTATTTGTGATGTGGTGTGGTTATGTGGAGGGATAAATTGTGAGGCTCTATAGTCAAACTCGAATGTAATTTTAAAACATTTACCTAATTTCCAGTTTTTCCTGTGCCTGCCAGCAGCATCAACAACAACAACAATTTCAACAACAACAATGGTGGTGACCGTGCTCAAGTCACCTTGCACATTGAAGCAGCACCACAACAGCAGGATGGAGAGGGCAGTGATGATGATGATTACGACGTTGAGGTTGCCAAGGAGACAAGTGATGGACATCCTCAACAACAACAACAACAACCTGCCGATGTTCAAACCACAACACAACCAACAACATCAACAACAACATCAACAACAACAACAACAACGGGGAATAGGAAGAGAAGGAGGCACAAGCGGAAGCAGACGTTAGACACACCATTGGGTTGCATGCTGCCCTCGAGACTCGCGCATGTTGACGTCACCAAGTACTTCCCCCACTTCAGACGCAACAAGGTCTTCTCTTTCGCTCCATGTTGTTGCGTTGCTTGTTGCTTTGGTAATTCTCTTGTAACTGTTGTTTTAAAAATTTTATGTTGTTATTGATGTTGTTGTTAATGTTGATGTTTTTTAAAATATTGATGTCATTGTTGTTACCGTCGTTGTCATGTTTATGGTTGTTGTTGTTTCTTCACTTGTTGTTTTCAACGTTATCATTGTTGTCATGGTGCAGGTGCTGCGCTTCCTGAAGCTCTTCAAGCCAGCCTACTCGTGCTCTCTGTGGAGGAAGAAGAAGGCACGCAGTCTGCAGCAGCAGCAGGGAGGAGGAGGAGGAAACAGAGGAGGAGGAGATAAGCCCCGCCTCCTCTTTAAGCACCAGTATGCCACCGATCATCTGGTTCGTTTATTGTGAGGTGGTGGCTTGCTGGTCATGGTGGTGTTGTAGTGGTGATGGTGTTTTGGTGGTCATGGTGGTCATTGTGGTGTTGTGGTGGTAATGGAGTTTTGGTGGTGGCTTCATGGTGGTCATGGTGGTGTTGTAGTGGTAATGGTGGCTTGGTGGTCATGGTGGTTTTGTAGTGGTAATGGTGGCTTGGTGGTCATGGTGGTGTTGTAGTGGTAATGGTGGCTTGGTGGTCATGGTGGTGTTGTAGTGGTAATGGTGGCTTGGTGGTCATGGTGGTGTTGTAGTGGTAATGGTGGCTTGGTGGTCATGGTGGTGTTGTAGTGGTAATGGTGGCTTGGTGGTCATGGTGGTGTTGTAGTGGTAATGGTGTTTTGTTGGTGACTTCATGGTGGAGTTGTAGTGATTTTTCCATCCACATCACCACCATCACTTCGCATTCACCATCATCATTTCACCACTTCCACCATCACCACCAAGGACTTGTTTGAAGAGCAGGAGGGTGCCACCGAGGACCAGGGAGAGGTGGGCGAGAGGGGCAGAGAGAGGGGCAGAAGGGAGTGGGAGGAGTGGAGGTTCGGAGCGGCCAAACTCTGGTACGACCGCATCAACCTCTCAACCAACCAACACTGCGTCTCTGAATATGCCCTCAAGATGAAGCAGGTGTGTGTGTGTGTGTGTGTATGTTTGTTTGTGTGTGTGTTTGTGTGTGTATATATGTGTGTGTGTTTGTGTGTGTGTTTAGTTTCCTTGACACACACCCAGGGTTCTCAAGCAGCGAGGAACTCTTCTGAAACGGGTGCGTTTGTGCTTTTGATGGCTGCTTCACATTGTTGCCTACGTCATTCGCCTTCTTCGACAGAGGGACTGACCAGAAAAGCAGTCGCTTCCATTCTCCCCTGCAAGCCTGACATTCCTTCTGCACTTGACCTGGCCTTGACTCCTGACCTCTTTTCAGATCCTGACCTCACTTCGGCCTCTCTTGACTCCTCATCCCTCGAGACCACCCACTCAACATCAGAACAGATCTTTTCAACTGTTCCAGGCAGGACTCGTGATGATGATGATGATGATGCTGAGATGGCGATTCCTGCAACTTCTGATGAACAAACTACAGCTCTTTCCACCACCGCTTCTACCACTAAATCCATCAACATTTCCAGCTCCCATGCCGCAGCTTCTACCCCCACAGCTTCGACCACCCCTGATACTTCGACCACTGTAGCGACCAGCCTCTACGTGCCGATGGTGGTGCAACAGCGTTGGGAGGACTTGATCATCTGGAATGGCGAGGAGGTGCGTGAGAAGGTGGTCAGGGAGCTGCCCATGAAGCTGGCCAAGGTGGGCTGGCTGCCCCACAACAACGCCAGGACCTTCCAGGCCTCCCTGCAACACCGTTTGTAACGTAGTTTGTCAAATCTTATTTTAGTTTTATGGGCATCCCCACTTACGTCACAACCACAACATTTCAAAATTACAACACCACAACATCCACACCACAATACCACAACAACATCCACACCACAACAACAACATCCACACCACAACAACAACAACATCCACACCACAATACCACAACAACAACATCCACACCACAATACCACAACAACAACATCCACACCACAATACCACAACAACAACATCCACACCACCACAACAACAACATCCACAACAACATCAACATCCACAACACAACAACAACAACATCCACACCAACAACAACATCCACAACACAACAACAACATCCACACCACCACAACAACAACATCCACAACAACAACAACATCCACACCACCACAACAACAACATCCACACCACAACAGACAACATCCACAACAACAGACAACCACCTGCAAACACTCGACTTGAACGGCAACATCTACCCACGTGAGAGTTCCCTCCTCGCCTCAGGCAACTGGCTCAAGAACATCATCTGGAACTGCGAGGTTTATTCTGTTGTCTGTTCATGTTGTCTGTTCATGTTGTCTGTTCATGTTGTCTGTTCATGTTGTCTGTTCATGTTGTCTGTTCATGTTGTCTGTTCATGTTGTCTGTTCATGTTGTCTGTTCATGTTGTCTGTTCATGTTGTCTGTTCATGTTGTCTGTTCATGTTGTCTGTTCATGTTGTTGTTGTTGTTGTTTGATATTGCTGTAGGTTTTTATGAAGCATTTTCACTCCCTCTATTCATCCCACGATTCACCTCATCACTCCTTGGTCATTATCAATCTTTTTCACCGTCTCTCCTTCACTATGTCTCATGTTTTTTACTTTCCTCGCAACCGCCACAACCACCTCTACTACAACCACCACCACAACAACTACAACAACCACAACCACCTCTACTACAACCACCACCACAACAACTACAACAACCACAACCATATCTACTACAACCACCACCACAACAACTACAACAACCACAACCACCTTTACTACAACCACCACCACAACAACTACAACAACCACAACCACCTTTACTACAACCACCACCACAACAACTACAACAACCACAACCATATCTACTACAACCACCACCACAACAACTACAACAACCACAACCACCTCTACTACAACCACCACCACAACAACTACAACAACCACAACCACCTCTACTACAACCACCACCACAACAACTAAAACAACCACAACCACTTCTACTACAACCACCACCACAACAACTACAACAACCACAACGACCTTTACTACAACCACCACCACAACAACTACAACAACCACAACCACAACGACCACAACGATCTTTACTACAACCACATCTACTACAACCACCACCACAACAACTACAAGAACCTCAACCACCCATCTTCACAGCACATGGCGGCCTTCCTGACTCCTCAGTCTCTTTCCATCTCCTCCTTCGACCACTCCTCCTCCTTCACTCTTCCTCCCACCGATGACGACCTCAATCTCGAAGAAGACAAGGAGGATGTCAGCAAGAAGGTGATGATGATGATGATGTTGATGAGAAGGAGGAGGATGATGATGATGATGATGAGAAGGAGGAGGAGGATGATGATGATGTTGATGGGAAGGAGGAGGAGGATAAATATGATGATGATGAGGAAGAGGAGGAAGATGATGATGACGATGGTGATGATGATGATGATGATTGTCTGGCATTGACACTGACACAGGAGTTGAAGAAGGCGAAAAGCAGTGGCAAGAACATCGCTGTGAAGGAGGAGGTGCTTGTGAAGGTGTGTGTGTTGTTGTTGTTGTTGTTGTGGTGATGTTGTTGTGTGTGTGTTGTGTATGGTGTGATATGATATGATGTGGTATGGCTTGCTCTTGTTAGGACTTGCTAAGTCAATATCAATTTACACACACACACACACACACACACACACACACACACGCACACACACGCACACAAACACAAATACATGCAGAAGGAGGAGGAGATGGAGATGGTGGGCATGATGATGGCAGACGATGATTTCTACGATCCTGAACTCAGCACTGAAAACGCTCTTGGCAAAAACGTCTGCTCCACTGTGCTGCAGGTGCTGTTGTTGTTGTTGAGGTGTTGTTGTTGCTGAGGTGTTGTTGTTGTTGAGGTGTAGTTGTTGTTGAGGTGTTGTTGTTGAGGTGTTGTTGTTGAGGTGTTGTTGTTGTAGAGGTGTTGTTGTTGAGGTGTTGTTGTTGTTGAGGTGTTGTTGTTGTAGAGGTGTTGTTGTTGTTGAGGTGTTGTTGTTGAGGTGTTGTTGTTGTTGAGGTGTTGTTGTTGTTGAGGCATTGTTGTTGTTGAGGTGTTGTTGTTGTTGAGGTGTTGTTGTTGTTGAGGTGTTGTTGAAGTGTTGTTGTTGAGGTGTTGTTGTTGAGGTGTTGTTGTTGTTGAGGTGTTGTTGAAGAATACATCAAAGAGTCTCCACCTGCCACAGCACGCGACTCCTGCAGTGGAGTTGAGGGCGGTGCTGTTTCCCTGCCACCTGAGCATCACCAAACTGCGCAACTTCCACCGTCCCCACCTCAAGAAGTACTCTCACGGCCTCATGACTTCTCCAGGCCCCCACCCCGTCCTGCCCCTCGCCAAGCAGATCCGTCGCAAGCAGAAGGTCCTCGTTGTCGTCGTCGACATCATTGTCGTCGATGGCCATTTCATCCTCGTCATCATCAACAACACCTCATCAACAACAACACCTCATCATCAACAACACCTCAACAACAACACCTCAACAACAACAACACCTAAACAACAACAACACCTCATCATCAACAACACCTCATCAACAACACTTCATCATCAACAACACCTCATCATCAACAAAACCTAAACAACAACACCTCAACAACAAAACCTCGTCAACAACAACACCTCATCAACAACAACACCTCATCATCAACAACACCTAAACAACAACACCTCATCAACAACAACACCTCATCATCAACAACACCTAAACAACAACACCTCATCAACAACAACACCTCATCATCAACAACACCTAAACAACAACACCTCATCAACAACACCTGAACAACAACAACACCTCATCAACAACAACACCTCATCATCAACAACACCTCATCATCAACAACACCTAAACAACAACAACACCTCATCATCAACAACACCTCATCATCAACAACACCTCATCATCAACAACACCTCATCATCAACAACACCTAATTATCAACAACATCTCAACAACAACACCTCATCATCAACAACACCTCATCATCAACAAAACCTCATCATCAACAACACCTCATCATCAACAACACCTAAACAACAACAACACCTCATCATCAACAACACCTAATCATCAACAACACCCCAACAACAACAACAACACCTCATCATCAACAACA
>OX030958.1:10876125-10881125 GCA_943735955.1 Piscicola geometra | reverse complement strand
TGTGTGTGTGTGTGTGTGTGTGTGTGTGTGTGTGTGTGTGTTTGAGTGTGTGTGTGTGTTTGAGTGTGAGGGTTTGATTGGCAGGTGAAGAGGATGGGCAGATGGGAGGTGATCGACATGGTTCGGAAGGTGTCCACTGAGAAGGCCAGACATGCCGAAGATGGTACTCCTCCTTCCATCCATTCTTCCTTCCATTTATTCATTTTCTATTCTTCCTTCCATTTATTCATTCATCCATCTTATTATATATCTCAACCACCACCACGACACAACTACCATCACCACCATCACTACCACTATGACCACCACCACCACTACTATGACCACCACCACCACTGTCACTACCACCAATACTACTACCATCACCACTACCACTACTACCACCACGACACTACAGGTTCGTGGGTGAACAAGTTTGCGAGGGGCAACAAGTTGTCGCAGTTGGAGCATCTGGAAAGGTATAAGCAGGAGTGCCAACGCATCTTCGACCTCCAGAACAGGTGTGTGTGTGTTTGTCCGTGTTTGTCCGTGTTTGTGTGTGTTTGTGTGTGTGTGTGTGTGTGTGTGTGTATGTGTGCATGTCTCTGTATACTTATATACAAACAATGGCGGCCTGCATGAAACTTATATATTTTTGAAAAAATTATTATTTGATTATTTTGCATAGGTGCGCTTCTTATGCGCGCAATATTTTTTCAAATTAGTAGCCTGCTCAAGCTTAACAAACACACATTTATTCACTTACACCCACGCACACACACACACACACACACACACACACAATACAATACAACGACGAGTATTATTAACGTGGCGTAAACCCGGACGGGCTTCAAGACCACTTAGTTATTACGCACAAAGAAACGAAATATCTTACCTATTTCTGCAGCATAACTTATTTAAACATTAATAAAAGATAAAAAAATGGCGATTTCATCGTTTTGGCACTTTTGTTCAGTGGAAAGCAGATAGGAGATTCAGTAGTGTCTGCTATATTCTCTCACCTAGTTGAAAAACTGGAAATAAAGACGTTCGTCACCTTGCCCCGTTCATCATTTTGTCCCGTTCGTCATCTCGTCCCGTTCATCATCTCGTCCCGTTCATCATCTCGTCCCGTTCATCATCTCGTCCCGTTCGTCATCTCGCCCCGTTCGTCATCTCGTCCCGTTCATCATCTCGTCCCGTTTATCATCTCGTCCCGTTCATCATCTCGTTCCGTTCATCATCTCGTCCCGTTCGTCATCTCGTCCCGTTCATCACCTCGCTTCGGTCTCTCCTACTTATAATAGGAGAGGTGGCATAAATAGGCAAAAACGTGGAAAATCAATATGTCATTTTGGTTCATTGAGTTATTTCAGTGGTAGTTTCATCTTTTTTTTAACATTCGTTTGTGAATTTTTAATTTTCAAAGTGTATCAACAAACTTTTCGTGCTTGCAAATCGTTTATTAGAGAAATCAAATATGAATGTGATGAAATTAGTTTATATATTTGAATTTTTTCTGACGCTCGTTGAAGAGCGAGGCTGTCACTAGCCATACCTGCAGTTTCGCTGATAATGGATGGTGCCGTTCTTTTCCTCCTCTTCTTTTGCGCTTGCATGAATGGTACACATGCTGAGCGGCTCCGATGGGCTCCAGTCAAGCCCCTAGCAACGTTCGCAGCCCATCGTTGTGCATTTATCCTTACACTTCTCGAGAGTTTTCAACTTAGGATAAACCTCACCACCCAGTGAGTGTATATGCATGATTTTGTCGTACACTGGAAGGATGGTTTCAAAATACATTAGCGAAATGAATTTGAACGTAGTCAGTATGGTAAATGATTGTTGAGTGTTTTAGTTATATTCTTATGAAACCGTCATGCCATGGAGACACGGGCGTATCATTTGGTTCCCACTCAAGGCTTGGCCATCTTGAGCATTCATCGTCATTCGGCTTCGGCGAACATGAAAAATTGATCGAAAAAGTAGTTGCAAGTGTGCCAGTAATCTTCGAAAGTTTTTTTAAAATAATATTTTTTCCTGTAGAGGAAAGTAGTGTTTTATGGAATACCCATTACTTTTTGCTAAATAACTCAATTAGTTTTAGAAAATAATATTTAAAACTTTATTAGTATATAATTTAATCATTTGTAATGATATGTCATTTGTAAAAATTGATGTTATTTATTTTTTTATATTAACAAATAATAATTTTAAAAGTGTTGCAAGTGGAGGCTGATACAAAATAGTAATGTAATATGGGATAGGCGGTTGGAATTAATTAAAAAGCAATAAGACGTCATAAAACTGTTAATAATTTTAATTTTTGAAATTTAAATTAATAAAGAAGCAACAAAATGTTGTGAAACTTTTATTATTTTTCATTTTTCAAAGATAAAACCATATTTTTAACCCTTAATGAATAAGTAATGAAACTTCTCAAAAGCTCTTGTTGAAAAAAAATTTGAATAAGATAATTCTATGATTACAATATATAATTATTTTAACAAGAGTATTGCATGGTTTGTGAAATGCTACATTTTTTTGTCGGCTAATATCTAGTGTCTCATATTAGCCGACACGTTATCTAGACAATGTTAACCGTGTTAACATTTATTTTCAAATTCTCAAAAATATGTTTATTAAAACTTTATACACGACTTTTTTCTATATTATGTAAAGGACGATCTTTTCTGAATATTGCGGAATTGAACTTTTTTCGGTATATTATGTAAATGAACGACCTTTTTTAATGGTATATAAAAAAATTGAACATTTAAAAATAAATTGTGTTAAATTATGTAATTTTTTTATTGAGTTTTTCAAAATATAAACTACCCCCCTTTCACTTGGGGCTGGATACGCCTATGGATAGAAAGTAAAATGTAAGAATTATGGCGGGTAAAGGTGGCTTACAGATTTCTTCTCTCTTTCCACACTGCACCAGAGCCACGAAAAGAGCAAATGCCAGAAAACACTTCATTGCGACGTTTGAACTAAATTTGAAAAAGCGCATATATCAAATTGTTCAGTTAAAATAGACTTTCTTATATACCATTTCAGGCTATTTTACATTAAGTCATTGAATCAATGAAAGTTGCATTCTTAGTTCAAGATCATTAACGCACATTTCCTTTAAAAGAACTCTTTTTAAATAGTGAATTTAATTTTGTCAGTTTTTCTTCAATTTCTCTACCTGACCTGTCCTTAATTATTAATTCCATGTCTACATCTACCTGTTCTCTTGACATAATTCCAACTTATTTGATTAAAGAATTGTCTGATATTTTTTACCCTATAATTCTTTTCATTGTTAATCTGTCTCTCTCTACATCTAAATTTCCGACTTTATACAAAGCTTCTGTTATCATACCTACTTTAAAAAATAATTCATTAGACCCTACTCAAATTTCTAACTATAGACCTATTTCCAATCTAACATTCATATCTAAAATAATAGAAAAGGTAGTCTATCAACAAATCTATTCATATTTAAATGCTAACTCTCTTATACCTTATTCACAATCTGGTTTTCGTTTAGGTCATAACTGTGAATCATCCCTCTTAAAACTCTATAATGATCTTATTTACGCTTTTGATAATAAAAAATGTTCTGTACTTGTTTGTTTAGATTATTCGGCCGCTTTTGACACTGTAGACCACTCCTTATTACTACTATTACTAAAAAATAAGTTCAATATTAATGATTCCTCGTTTTTATGGATTAAGTCATATTTATCTAATAGATCTGTTTATGTTTCTTTAAATCACTGTACCTCTACCCCATCTACTTACTCATATGGTGTTCCTCAAGGTTCTATTCTTGGTCCTTTGTTCTTTATTCTATACGTCTCTGAATTATCTTCTATCATTTCCTCTCATTCTCTCAACTCCCTATCCTATGCTGACGATTCGCAGTTATATGTCAGCTTCGATACATCATCATATAATACTGTTATGTCGTCTATATCTTCATGTCTATTATCTATTGAAAACTGGTCTAGCTCAATGTCTCTAAAATTGAATCCACTAAAGTTTGAACTTATATTTTTTGATAAAAATGGTAAACTAATTAATGGCCCATGTAATTTCGCCACTCATACTATTGTTCCATCTAATCATATTCGTAGCTTAGGATTTATTTTCGACTCAAAATTAACCTTATCAAACCAAATTCTATCAGTCACTAAATCTTGCTATTTTCATCTCAGACGTATCAGACAATTATTACCTTACTTAGATGACCCTTCTTTAAAGATGTTAGTCTCTGCACTTGTTTTATCTCGAATTGACTATTGTAACTCACTCTATTATAATTTACCTGAAACTACTTTAAAACCATTAAATAAAGTATTTAATTATGCTGCTAGAGTCGTTAGCCGTACTCCTATTTATCACCACATTACACCCTCTCTCATCTTATTACATTGGCTCCCCATCAAATTTAGGATTATATTTAAAATCTGTGTTTTTATGTTTAAATTACAAAACTCCCCAGTATCCCCAATATACCTCAAATCATTAATAACTCACCCTCATAGAAGGAATTTAAGATCATCCACTCAAAATCATTATTTCATCCCTTCCATTAATAACTCTTTTGCTAAACGTTCTTTCCATTATGCAGGTCCATATATTTGGAACTCATTACCTCCTTATTTAACTACTTCTAAATCATTATTTACTTTTCGTAAGGATCTGAAGACATATCTGTTTAACAAATTTATTTACGAGCGCTCTTGAATTTGAAGAAAGAGCGCTATAGAAATCTATTTGATTGATTGATTGATTGAGTGAAATTGTATAATTCAGATGAATTTGCATTTTCCCCGTTGAATTCAACTTAAGACCGTGTAAGTTCATCTAGGATTGATCTTTTACCGGAGAAGAGCGATAAGTTAATAGGAATATCGTCGATACTTCTTACATCTATTGAGTCTAACATTTGAAAATTGTGTGTGTGTGTGTGTGTGTGCGTGTGTTTGTGTGTGTGTGTGTGTGTGTGTGTGTGTGTGTGT
>OX030958.1:10633625-10873625 GCA_943735955.1 Piscicola geometra | reverse complement strand
GGATGAGGAGGAGGGTGGTCGTGATGATGATACTGCCCACTCGCCACAACTCAAGAAGAAGAGCAAGCTCGAGAAGCTGAACAAGAACCAAAAGGTGTCTTCTGCTGTTCATGTCTCAAGGACTGTCGTACGTGCGATGTTGCCAGCTGTCAGATTGCCATGTTGAACTCAACGTCGTTTCAGAAGCGAGCTCTCAGTGCAAGATTCCCGTTGAATTTAATCCATCGAACTTTTTTGATTTTCTGGAGGGCATTTAACGTGCACTACAGATCTGTTTGATCAGACCACCACCACTCGACCACCACCACAGCTGACTTGCGGTGCGTGTGGCAGGACAGGTCACATGCGCACGAACAAGGAGTGTCCCATGTTCAACAGGTAGCCACGGGTACCCGAGTCATTATTATCATTATTATTATTATTATTATTATTATTATAACAGGGCTGCTGAGGCCGACATTAAGCCACCTAAGCCACAAGCCACTGTCGTGAGAGAGAAGAAGGAGGAGGAGGAAGAGGAGGAGGAAGAGGAGTTGGTGAATGTGGAGGGAACCAAGGTCACTCTTTCTAAGCAGATCGTCAAGCAGTCAGTCGTGTGATGTGGTTGTGTGATGTGGTTGTGGTGATGTGGTTGGGGTGTATTGTGGTGTTTGTGGTGATGTGGTTGTGTGATGTGGTTGTGGTGTAATGTGGTGGTTGGGGTGTATTGTGGTGGTTGTGGTGATGTTTAGTTGTGGTGATGTGGTTGTGTATTTTGGTGGTTGTGTTTTGTGGTGGTTGTTTATTGTGGTGGTTGTGTATTGTGGTGGTTGTGTATTGTGGTGGTTGTGTATTGTGGTGGTTGTGTATTGTGGTGGTTGTGTATTGTGATGGTTGTGGTGATGTTTGGTTGTGTATTGTGGTGGTTGTGTATTGTGATGGTTGTGGTGATGTTTGGTTGTGTATTGTGGTGGTTGTATTTTTGTTGTGGTTGTGGGCTGTGTGGTGTGGTGTGGCATAGTGTTGTGCTGTTGTGGTGTTGTGTTGGTGGTGATGTTGTAGTAGTGTGGTGTTGTGTTGGTGGTGATGTTGTAGTAGTGTGGTGTTGTGTTATGACGCAATGTTGACTGGTTGAACGCGTGGCACAGGGCAGAAGACTTGAAGCGCAAGATGCTGTTGCTGAAGCTGCCAGGAAGGAAGGAGGAGAGGAGGAGGAAGATGTCCTCACAGGATGACTACCTAGTCGTGAGTGCTTTTTGTCTCTTTCGTGCAGTTGTTGTTGTGCTGGTTGTTATACTTGTTGCGGTAGTACTTTTTGTGTGTTGCAGTTGGACTGTATCAGTTTGTTGTGGATGTTTATATATCTTGTTGATTTGATAATACAGTGGGGTGTCACACACACTATCTCACATGCACGCCATGTCACATTTAGCAATCGAAACAACGACACAGAAGCCTCGCAAGGTGCTGAAGCGATGCCGGGCAGACCCTGTGGTCAGCTTCGTCAGCGTGCTGGAAGGCGTTCTCAACGAGATGCGAGAGATGCCCATCTCGACGCAGTTCCTCCAGCCCGTCAACAGGTCTCTTCCGTTGAATCTTCATACTCGTTGAGTTTTTCTCGTCTAATTTAAGTTTTCACCGCCTAGTTCAAAGCAAATGTTGAGATGTCTTGACCTTTCGTTTGCAAACAGTCTCACCACCCATCCTCCATCACAACCCATTGACTGCCACAGTACTTCTCAAGTTGCCTCACACTTGCACCACACTTGCACCACACTTGCACCACACTTGCACCACACTTGCACCACACTTGCACCACACTTGCACCACATTTGCACCACACTGCACCACACTTGCACCACACTTGCACCACACTTACACCACACTGCACCACACTTGCACCACATTTACACCACACTTGCACCACACTTGCACCACACTGCACCACACTTGCACCACACTTGCACCACACTGCACCACACTTGCACCACACTTGCACCACACTTGCACCACACTTGCACCACACTTGCACCACACTGCACCACACTTGCACCACACTTGCACCACACTTGCACCACACTTGCACCACACTTGCACCACACTTGCACCACATTTGCACCACACTGCACCACACTTGCACCACACTGCACCACACTTGCACCACACTTCCACCACTCTTGCACCACACTGCACCACACTTGCACCACACTTGCACCACACTTGCACCACACTTGCACCACACTTGCACCACACTTGCACCACACTTGCACCACACTTGCACCACACTTGCATCACACTTGCACCACACTTGCACCAAACTTTCACCACACTGCACCACACTTGCACCACACTGCACCACACTTGCACCACACTGCACCACACTTACACCACACTTGCACCACACTTACACCACACTGCACCACACTTGCACCACACTTGCACCACACTTGCACCACACTTGCACCACACTTGCACCACACTTGCACCACACTTTCACCACACTGCACCACACTTGCACCACACTTGCACCACATTTGCACCACACTGCACCACACTGCACCACACTTGCACCACACTGCACCACACTTGCACCACACTTGCACCACACTTACACCACACTGCACCACACTTGCACCACACTTGCACCACACTGCACCACACTTGCACCACACTTGCACCACACTGCACCACACTGCACCACACTTGCACCACACTTGCACCACACTGCACCACACTTGCACCACACTTGCACCACACTGCACCACACCGCAGCAAAAAGGTGCCAGACTACTACAACATCATCAAGAAGCCGATGGACCTGCAGACTCTCAGAGAGGTTCTTGTGCCGTCTGCGCAAGCGAATTTCATAAAATAGAAATCAATAAAATTTAGAATTCAAAAGCATTTGTTCGAAAGGATTTTAGGCATTTAAATCTCCAATTAAAATCAATCGCTACGGATTATAAGTTGACTTGGAATGATTCGAATAACAGCATCATCATCAACCGCATCATCAACCGCATCATCAACCGCATCATCAACGGCATCATCAACGGCATCATCATCAACCGCATCATCAACCGCATCATCATCAACCGCATCATCATCAACCGCATCATCATCAACCGCATCATCAACCGCATCATCAACCGCATCATCAACGGCATCATCATCAACCACATCATCATCAACCGCATCATCAACCGCATCATCATCAACCGCATCATCATCAACCGCATCATCAACTACATCATCAACGGCATCATCATCAACGGCATCATCATCAACCGCATCATTATCAACCACATCATCATCAACAGCATCATCAACAGCATCATCAACCGCATCATCATCAACGGCATCACCACCTCCCCCAGAACCTGAGGGACCGCAACTACACGTGCAGGGAGGCCTTCCTGAAGGACGTCTACCTGATCGTCTCCAACTGCAGACTCTACAACGGAGACGCCCACCCACTCACCGCCAGTGCTCAGAGACTCTTCGACCACTGCCTTCAACGCATCGCCGAGGTACGCAAACACACACACACACACACACACACAAACACACACCATACATACACATCACACACACACACACCACATACGCACACACAAATACACACCATACACACACACACACACACCATACATACACATCACACACACACACACAAATACACACCATACACACACACACACACACACACAAACACACACACACACAAACACACACCATACATACACATCACACACACACCACATACGCAAATAAAAGCAAAACACACACGGCAAAACATACACAAACATAAAAACACGCAGAGGGAGGAGAAGTTGATGAAGCTGGAGAAACTGATAGACCCTCTGTTGGACGACGACGACATGGTGTCGCTGGCCTTCATCATCACCAGCATCATCGAAGACCGCCTCAAAGTGGTCGATGGCGTACGTGGGGTTGGGTGTGAGTTCGAGAGTGCTACTGTGGTTGTACTGTGTGGTGTGGTCCGTGTTGTATTGTGTGGTGTGGTCCGTGTTGTACTGTGTGGTGTGGTCCGTGTTGTATTGTGTGGTGTGGTCCGTGTTGTATTGTGTGGTGTGGTCCGTGTTGTATTGTGTGGTGTGGTCCTATGCTACTGGGTTGATGCGGTAGTATAATGGTGAGAACAACAACACGACGATCACACAGTCGGTTCAGTTCCATGCGCCAGTCAACCGGAAGCAGTACAAGGACTACTATGACGTCATCCAAACACCCATCGACCTCAAAAGCATGCATACGGTAGAGATGAATATGATGATGATGATGATGATGATGATGATGATGATGATGATGATAATATTTATTATTATCATATTCATGATAAGGATGATGGGGATAATTTTTATTTTGATGATGATAGTAATAATGAAGGTAATGATGATGAGATGATGATGATGATGATGATGATAATTATGATAATGATGATGATGATAATGATGATGATGATGATGATTATGGCAATGATGATAATGCTGGCAGAAAGCTCAGGAGAGGAAGTACCACAACAGACAGGAGTTTCTGAAGGACATGGAACTGCTGGTGTGTCCTCCGCGCATCTCACTCTTCACGCCCTGGCTGCCACATTACCCCATTATTTTAGCATTTCTATGGAATCTCTTTTATCCATTAGAATTTAATTTATTTTTCACAAATTTATGAATATCAATAATTTTACCAAGTTTATTTACTTAATTATTAATCTCTGTCAGTAAGACTTTTAAATACTAGCGACAGAAAATTATTTTTATTGTTAAACAAAAAAACTTTAAACAAGAAAGCAATATAAAAGCTAAATTGTTGCTAAAATATTTTGGTATTGAAACCAATTATAAAATTGAACTTTTCGCTATTGGAACACATCCACACAGGTGAGCAACTGCACGCTGTACAACGGAGCTCACAGCTCACTCACCACCACAGCCAACCTCCTGCTCGATAAGTGCAAGGCTGCTCTCAAGGAGGTGTGTGTTTGTGTGTGTGTGTTTGTGTGTGTGTGTTGTGTGTGTGTGTTTGTGTGTGTGTGTTTGATACTGTGTGTTTGTGTGTGTGTGTGTTTGATACTGTGTGTTTGTGTGTGTGTGTGTTTGATACTGTGTGTTTGTGTGTGTGTGTTTGATACTGTGCGTTTGTGTGTGTGTGTTTGATACTGTGCGTTTGTGTGTGTGTGTTTGATACTGTGCGTTTGTGTGTGTGTGTTTGATACTGTGCGTTTGTGTGTGTGTGTTTGATACTGTGCGTTTTTGTGTGTGTGTTTGATACTGTGTGTTTGTGTGTGTGTGTGTTTGATACTGTGCGTTTGTGTGTGTGTGTTTGATACTGTGCGTTTGTATGTGTGTGTGTTTGATACTGTGCGTTTGTGTGTGTGTGTTTGATACTGTGCGTTTGTGTGTGTGTGTGTTTTATACTGTGCGTTTGTGTGTGTGTGTATGTTTGCGTGCCTGAATCAATAATTCTTTACGAAATCACATGACTTCCTGCTTGCACACACACACACACACACACACACACACACACACACGAACACACACACACACATAGCAAGAGGAAACATTGGACATCCTGGAGGAGAACATTAGACAGACTCAAGAGGAGGTGCTCTATGATGACAACGACTCTGTCCTCACATCCCTAACCGGTCTGTGTGTGTTTGTGTGTGTGTGTGTGTTTGTGTGTCTGTGTGTGTGTGTGTGTGTGTGTGTGTGTGTGTGTGTGTGTGTGTGTGTGTGTGTGTGTGTGTGTGTGTGTGTGTGTGTGTGTGTGTGTGTGTGTGTGTGTGTGTGTGTGTGTGTGTGTGTGTGTGTGTGTGTGTGTGTGTGTGTGTGTGTGTGTGTGTGTGTGTGTGTATGTGTGTGTGTGAGTGTGTGTCTGAGGGCATCTTGCCACATGTGCAGGCGATGCAGACGGTGACTGCAGCAGAGGCAACAACAACAACGCCTCAGTCCTCTTCTCCTCTGAAGCAGCCAAGCACTCCGCCATGGTTGCACCTCCTTCCCCCTTTCTCATTACATCCATCTATCCACTTCATCCATCCATCCCTCCATCCACTTCATCCATCCATCCCTCCATCCATCCCTCCATCCACTTCATCCATCCCTCCATCCACTTCATTCATCCATCTATCCATCCACTCCATCCATCCATCAATTTCATCCATCCTTCCATCCATCCATCCATCCATCCATCCACTTCATCCATCCATCCATCCACTCCATCCATCCACCCATCCACTCCATCCATCCATCCATCCATCCACTCCATCCATCCATCCACTCCATCCATCCATCCATCCATCCATCCATCCATCCATCCACACCATGACAGGAGAACGAGGAAACATTGCTTGATGTGGAGGGAGACAAGACAGATGCAATGGTGGAAGAGGAGGAGGATGTTGATGATGATGATGTCGATGATGATGATGATGATGATAAGGTGTTTGCAAGTGATGAGAACACCAAGTTATCAATTGATAATGAAGCTGAGGAAGATGATGATCGGGCTGGTGCTGCTGCTAATAAGGATGATGGAGAGGAAGATGATGATGTTGATGGTAGGAGAGGAGATAATGAGGAAGAGGAGAAGGAGGAGGGAGATGACGATGATAATGATGGTGGTAATAATGAGAGAATGGGTGGTACTTTCGAGATGGGAGGAGAGGTGGAAAGAGAGGGGGTAGGAGGAGAAGGGGGAGGAGGGGAAGGGGGAGGAGGGGAGGGGGTCTCAAAGGAAGGTGAGTTTGATCCTCAAGACTTCTTCAACTCACTCCTGCATCAGAACAACAACAACAACATCGCCTATAGCGACGACGACGATGATGATGATGGTGATGAGACTAGTGGTGTTGATAATGATACTGTTGGTGGATGTGATGATGATGATCCTTACAACATAACCAAGTTCTCTATTGCGAACAACAGAAACGCCCCTATCGAACACGCCAGTGGTGATGATGATGATGATGTTAGAGGTGCTGATGATGATACCTGTGGACATGACGAGGCACTCACAAAAATTGAAGGTTTGATTTTTATTGATGGATAAATAGATGTTTTCACGTCACACAATACTACATTCACCACACAACCACTAACAAACACAATACTACACACACACATACACACACACACACACACATACATACACACACACACATACATACACACAACATACACACACACAAGGCTCTGGCAACCTAGAATATGACCTTCAACTCTCCGACTCTGACCAATCAGACAAGCAAGATGCCGATGCTTCCTAATATAGCTCATGAATAAATTGACGGTGCTGATGATGATGCTAGTGATGATTCTGGTGATGATAATGATGCTGGCATTGATGGTGATTATAATGATGTTCGTATTGATAATGATGTTAAGGAATCAATGACTATGTCCAAACACGAATCTTTGACTTGGTTGAGTTTTTTATATCGAGTGATTAACGACTCTTTACGTTTTTTATGTAAATGAATAAATTGGGGAGTGTCATTTTTTAAGCATTTAAAGTCAATTATATTTTTAAAATCTGTTTCGAATATTTTAAGTTAAGAAAAAATAAATTAAACTTTTACAGGTCTTTCTTGAAAATATCAATCCCACTCGAATATCCCCGAGATTGGATAACTTTTTCCGAATCTACAAAAGTTAATTTAATAAAAATATAATTCTTATTTTTTTCTCTTTAAATAAGTAAAAATCTAGAAATTTTTTTGCTCTATAATACTTTATTTTTTATGTCATTTAAAAAAAAATATATACTTAAATATACTTCTTCAACTCCACTTTTGATGTTTCAATTAGAATCACGTGACAGACTTTATGGCAACTTACACTTCCCCTTTGATGGTGACTAAAAAGCGTTTGAAGAAATTGAAATTTTATTTCAGAAAAACCTTCTTAACGAAATGGAGATTTCTCGTAAGCACTTAATGTGAAAAGATGGTCTGGCTGTTTGTCCTGGTTTCTAAAAATAAAGAGTTACGCGTCAATTGGTTTGTTTAAGCCATGATGAAAGTTGCTGGAAAAGTGTTCCAAGTCGACCCGAATGATGCCACTCCACCCACTGCAAACTCTGCCACACTCCTCAATGTGCTTCCTCAATGCTGGGAGGTACAGTGCAACGAATGAGGAAGCAAGCCTGTTTCCGCGTGGTACGATCGGCAGCTGGGCAGAGTTGGAACTGGTTGAGCATTAGTAGAAGCTGTCGGCTGGTAATTCTTGCAATCCAGGCGACTGACTGAAGGCTGCAGTGCAATTAAATGTTTTTTTAAAATTATTTTTGCGCAATTCATCCAAAAGTTTGACGGACACACGTCTCAGAAGCGCTAAAGTGGCTCGCTTGACCATTGAGAAGTCAGTTGAAAAGTTAAACCAGTGGAAAAGACGATGATGATGATGATAATGAGGATGATGATGATGATAATGATGATGATGATGATGACTATTAATATTATGACGAAGAAGATATGTAATACTGAAGATTTTAAGTTATCATTGGTTTTGTTTTTTCTTTTATTCTGCATTTGCAGAGTCTGTTTTGTGTATTCGATTTGATTTGTGCATAGAAACTGTTAGGAGGTCCCAAAAAAACATGTACAAAAAAGCTTTAATAAAATTTTAAAATTTTGCAAAAATATCAAAGACGAACTTTTTAGTTTTAATTTCACCTCAACACTGCCCCATTAAATCACACATTAGCGTCTGACGGAACAGTCTCCAAACAAGTTCAGCAGTCTTGGAAGTCTTCATCAAATAAAACATTCCTTCAAATTATTATTTCAAGTTTAATTTTTAATTCTATTGTTATTAAGATTATAATTTTTAATCTATAATTAATTTTTCAATTAACTCTTTCGGTTTTAGTTTTCTTGCATTGTCGTAAACTATGAAGCAGTTTCCATTATGGCCTAGAGACTCAAAAGCACTTCGATAACCTCCTGAAATTCATTTCTCGTGGTGGTTGCTCTTGTTAAGGGACCCTTCCTCCCAGCTCTAAATCTCCCAGTGCAGGCGCGCCAGCTCAAGTAATAAAAGTAATAAATTGTCTGTGAAAGACGATAAAACGCTTCGGAAATTATGAGTTTTGGAAATTCAATAAAAATACTTCAAGTAGCTCCGAAAAGCAGTCTGAAAAGAGAATTGGATTCGAATTTGTACTGCACTGAGATCTTTAAATGGAGTGATTGCGGCACTGAGGTTGAAAGGTCTGGAATCGATGGTTTGGCATGAATGAAGGTTTCAATCCTGGATGATCACGCCACCATGAGGCATTTAATAACGACTTCTGAGCAGCTTCTTCAAGTCTTCAACTCATACTTTTAGTTGCACAAGAGCTCTGTGTACAACCACAGATATTCAAAAAATGCACGCACAAAAAGCTTGCTTGTGTGGGAATATGAATATTTGAAGCTCAAACACTCCTGTATACTTTCTAGTTTACTGTACACATCTGTGCAGAACGTATTTATGGCATATATCTTCATGTACACTGCATATGCTCTTCATACGCACGTATACATCTGCGTGTAGTAGATAATTATTGTAAGTGTAGCTGGAATCTATAGAAAGTCGTTACAATTGCCATTTATATTTTTTCGTGTTGTGTCTAGATCTAGGCCTCTTGCAAGAATCGAATACAACCATTTAAATAAATAAAATTATATTTTTTTCACCTAAAAACTTTTTAAAACGAATTGAAGGTATTACGTTAGGAAGAAGAGTTGATGAGGCCCAAATACGCCGTTTGTTTCGGCCTCGGTCGATTGATTATTTTGGTGCATCACGTAATCACTCGCTCTAACCCTGGATCGCATATATGTATTTGTTCAATGAAGACACTCAGTGTGCATATGGTGCCGCTATGCAGCGATCAGATGCTTAAATAGAGGGGCAGAAGTTGGTTTTTGCTACAGAGTCTGCCCCGACATTGCTCCATCGTCCAATGATCTTTATCTTCATCGTGACTTCGTGATACATCGAGTACTTAGCGATTACATTTTCAAAAAAGTTTGAACTCAGTGAGGTAGTTGTGGTTGTGATCCTTCTACAGAGACCCTATGTGCAAGCTCACAGGTTAGTGTTTCACTTGATTCAGAGTTTTTCAACTTTATTGTCTATAGAGTCGTTTGCTGTTTGTAAAATCCAAAAGCTCAAAAATAGCATCAAAAGATATGCATATAAAACAATAATACTACACTTGAGAAGTTTGAACATGTAAAATATGCTTTTATTACAGCATAAAACATTGAAGAAGCATAAATGGTTTGCAGTAGATAATTTAATACGCTAATGCGATGACGATTCACAAGACAGAAATGATTCACCTCGGCATGCGACAGTTGTGTGTGCTCTTGTCACATGAGCCCCATCAGGACGCCAGCAAATATGATGTGAATCCGTTTGCTCTTCACTTTGTGTTGAGTGCCCCTGCATTGAGGCATTTAGGCATGAGGCATGAGGGGGGCTTTGGACGATTCAAAGATGGAATGGGAATCTCATACAACACAAAGGCCGTTGGTTTTTCGCGCTGGTGAGATTGAGAAGAAGTAAGAAAAGAATAAGACAAAGTAGAAGATGAAAACAAACTACAACTTCTAAAGAATAAAATCGAATAAAGAGAAAAGTAAAAAAACGTCATCCCAAAGAGCTTGGTGACCATATTAGAAATCAATCTTGCCGATCTGACACTTCGAATGTCATTCCAGCCAGCAACTCGTTAATAACGACGATATTAATTCGCATTAAGGATAATAGTTATAAGATTATTGAGTCAATATTGAGAAAATGTTCTACTCATGGAGCCAGTGTTCAGGAAATAAGCTTATCAAGAAAACTGTTGAAAGGCCTTATTTGTCATTTTTTTGTAAAAAATTCATCTGATTAATTTGCCTAGCTTGGTTGCCTAGTTACAAAGCGTTTAATTGAAGAGATATCGAGAATTAGCGCTCACAACAACCTCCCTCTAAACCTCTCAAGGAATTTGAACATTTGTAGTTGAGCTGAAAACTAAAAACTTCCAAAAACAATGGAAAGATTAAAAACTCGCTAGTTCTGATAAGAATTAAGGATTTAAAAATTGTGTGACATTCTTGCCGAGCTAAAAAAACATTTCTACAAAACTCTAAACACCAGCCTCACAAGTGTCCTCCCCGTGGGCCGGTCGAGAGAATCGATTGCAAGACAAGCTTGATTAAAATGGTCGTGTGCCTATTAACATGCGCAAGTGACGTTGTCTGCTTGCACTGTTAGAGCAGAAGAAAGCTTCGATGGAATGAAACACCGGCGTTTTTGCGCCTTTCATCTTCACAAAGTCGGATCAATGATTGGAAGGGAGACTTCACGACTTGCTGCTTACTGCTTCTTTAGTGATCAGACGTTAGGAGTCAGAGCAATTCCAGGAGATAATAAATATGCTTTTGTTGTCTAAATGGCACGAAACATGAGATCCAACAATGTGGTCACTGGCAATTCAACTCATCAAAAGTTTAGTTTCTACATGCAGCTAAAAAAGCATCGCATCATAACGATATGTATTGAAAGGAAACTTAATCAAACGAAAAATACAACGCAACGCAGAGTGCAATTAAAATGTAATTATTAAACACAATCAAGGCAAAGCAGCGCGATAGAATAGAAAAGAATGGCCAGATGCCTCAATCATGCAACAAATTCCGATCATTCTTCGAGTGCACTCAGGCCTAGATAGTTCTAGCGAGGATTTTCTTTTTATTAATTTATCAAATGACTTTTTAAAATCATTAAATGGCACTTTAAACTTTTAAAATCTTGCTTCATTACAATGGTTACAGCAAATAGAAACCCCTCGACTCATTCATTTTCAAACCAACTGCAGACGTTCAAAATGAAAATCGATAAATTCCTAGATGAAAAAGCGCCACAAAAAACAAATGCCAGTCAGCAAACAAGGGTGGTTCTGATGGCAACACTGATGGTGGTGACTGTTACTACGGCACTGACTTGTGGTTTGCTGAGAAGTTCAAATCTCCTCTTCAACCACCCCACTCCGTCCCTCAACGACTCTCTTCAAATGCAACATCTAACTGCCGATAGACAATCACACAAGCATGATAGCCGCAGTTTAGAAGGTGAAATAGAAGTAGAATATGCTGGTGGAGGTGTCTTAAAAACACAAACGAAACTTAAGGTTGAAAAAAATATCGAAGAAAAGTTTAATGAAGAGAAGAAAGTGAATCATGACAGAGCTGGAAAGCGTGGTGTGGATGCGAGGAGGAAGGGTGGAGAGGCTTCCAGAGTGCACATGAACCAGCACCGACTCTCCAATGTGGCTCCTGCAAGAGATGCTCGAGTTGGAGCTGAGAGAAGGAAAATTGATGAAGAAAACCGAAAGGAAGTTGATGCCAAGTTGAACAAACGCTCCAAAAGGGACTCTGAGCGGCAACGCCGAAGCAGCAACAACAACGCTGCAGACGCATCGTGCTGCGGCTTCCAAGACGTGGTGAAGCGCTCGCGTCTGGAAGACATCAAGAGCGACATCCTCAGCCAACTGCGCCTCTCGGAGCCGCCCAAGGTGGCTTCCATCGACCGGTCCTTCGTGCAGTCGGTGGTCGGCAGCAGCGACGACGTGACGACATTGACGTACCGGGAACACATGGGCCCTCTGGTCGAGGACCCCCTCTTGCTGAGGGCAGACGACGATGCCTCCCTCACGAACCGAGCTTTCTTCTTCTGCGAAGGTTCCCCCATCACTTCTTCTTCTTCGTGCAAACGCTCATGCCCTAACCAGTGGCGCATCAGCAGCCAAGCCGCTTTTGAAGTGTATTTTTATTGCTTAGTTAGGACATATTTATTATTCTTTAAAAAAATTGTAAGAGCGCTAGTATGACTAAAGAAAGATTTATTGAAAAAGAGTTGCATAACTTATTTAAAACAATTTTTTCCATTGTTAAACATTTTAGCATTAAAAAATCTACCAAACAATTGTGTCACCTCCTAAAAGTCCAACGTAAAACATTTCTAAGTTTCAAACTGCGCTTCTTTTCCATTACTCGTCACTTTTTATTTATTTAATTAATTTTAACATATTTTTTTATGTTTTATTGATTGATTGAGATTGTTTCCTAATCAATTTTAAATTATACTTTTTTAGTGAAAATATTAAATTAGTTGTAATTGGTTATTATTTTTTATATTGATTTTTAAAAAAATTGATTAATTAAAATTTTTCTTTCCTTCAAATTAAGTCCACAACATTTTTCATTTATTTAAAATTATTTGTTGAAAACGATGAATTAATTTGGAATTATAATTTATATTTAAAGAATTATTTTTCCCATTTTCATGCTTCAACCTTGAAATAATTACTGATTTAAATTAAGCTGATAAACTTCAGCTGGTTCCCGAACGATTTATGATTTAACGCTTCTTTACTGCATCCCCTCTCCCCCTAAATCACTTCAAAATATCATTTTTTAATACGCATCTTGTATTTTTATTTATTATTCAAAAACTTCAAGTTTGCGAAATTCATTGAGAACCCAGACAAGTGTGCGGCATTGCGCTTATTCTGCGACGTTAGAAGAGGCTTCTGGAGAAGACTGACAACTGACTGACCAGTGCATGTGAGGCGAAACCACCAGTTGAAGACCATACGGTTTGGTGGCAGTTGCACTCTTGAGCACTTGAAGCGAAAAACCATCGAATCATTGCGTTGCTGTTAAGTCAATCAATCAATCAAATAGATTTCTATAGCGCTCTTTCTTCAAATTTGTGAATGAAGTTTAAGATTCCGTGTCAGCAAGAAGACTTTGACTACTGTAGTACCAGTATCTCTTGCAGAGATCAGCCACTGGACTTGGTAGAACACTGGCAGGGGTCTGGAGGATGAGTGGAAGACGCTAAGAGAGAACGGAAGAGATGTCAGATTGTTTGGGGATCTGAGGTTTGCATGATTCAAGCATCTTGCTATTCAGACTTTCGTAAAAGCTCTTGTTTAAATTATTTTTACAAATTTAATACAAATATGCATATAATTTAAAAAATATAAAAATGATAAGCACATTAAAGTGATGGATCATCAACACTTGAACTGCTGATGTTTTGAAATGTAAGTTTTGACAATTAAAGCGTTTAACAGCTAGCAAAGTTGAAGAAAAGTTGTCAGAACAGCAGAAATACTGTTCCAGAGAATGGTTTTGTTCTGTTTCTAAACCTTGTTTCTTAAAAATTAATTTTAAAAAAATCATTTATTCTTTTCCAACACTTTCAGAATATTTGTTACTTTTCTATATGACTATCATACTTTTGTCTTTCTGAAAAGTAACTGAGTTAAGTATAAAACTTATTTTCCTCTATACGCCAAAAACAAAATTTTATTAATTTAATGATCTACGAGATTTTATGGTTCACACACCGTCTTTAAATTGATAAAAAGCCCATATTTCATTATTCTTGTTACTGAGAAGATGAAAACATTCTGAAAGGACCCCCCTAAGACCACAACTTATTTTGCAGATCCTCCACACGTGCCTCAAGCGAACAATTCGCAGCACTTCTACTGCTACTTCAGGCTAAACGAGGTGCTCAGGAAACACACGCTCAGGAACGCAACCCTTGGCATCTTCATCAAGAAACAAACATCTTCTTCTTCGGACGCATCGAACCAACACGGAGAGGGCGTCTCGATTGAAAGCCTCAACGCTGACCACTCACTCACTCTGGTCGAGAAAAAGTCCTCAATCTGGGAAGCAGATGGTGCGTTCATGTGGGTGGAGTTCAACTTGACTGCGAAGATCGTGGCCTGGCAGAATGACCCTGCCAGCAATGAGGGCTTAAAGGTCAGTGTTTCAACGACCTCCCCCCTCAACCACGCCCTGCCCTCGTTCCTCCTGATATCTCCCAAAAACAACGATGAGCCTCAACATGTGTGTTCATCCTTTCTTTGATTTTAACTACTTTTATTGTTTTAATTCTTATTAATGTTATTATTTATTTTATTTTGATGCTGTCACATCTGCAAATGTGTTTACGTCATCTCTGGAGGGAGTGTCAGCAAGTAGGAACTGCAAAGAGTGACGCATGCGGCATTGGTCTTGTGCTGTGGCGTTGAATTGAACTCGATGGAATGGAAACGTGTTGTGTGGATTCCTTTTCACCGGAGTTCAATTTTGCTTTGGGAAAATGTGTTGAAATACATTTCAATGAGTACAAATGGCCAGCCCTTAATTAGTATTTCCATACTTGAAGAAGAAGCTTATCTGAAGCGACAATGAAGCCTTCGCACAACACCTGCACTAGTGAACAACCCCCCCCCCCCCCACAGAGACCCTACCTGGACCTGCTGTTGGTGGAGAAGGAGGTGAGGGAAGGGAGGGAGGAGGGTGAGGGCAGGACCAAGAGGAGGGTGCATCCTGATGATGATGACCTGTGCGACGAGCACTCCTCCAACACGTCGTGCTGTCGCTTCCCTCTGCTCGTCAACTTCACTGAGATCGAGTGGAACTTCATTGTTCAACCTCTCCAGTTCGTGTCTTTGTGTGTGTGTGTGCTTGTGTGTGCGTGTGCGTGTGTGTTTATACATGTGTGTATATATATTTGTGCGTGAGCATATGTTTTACAGACAGACAATGTGTAAGACAGACATTCACATAAACAATCCACCACGACAGATACCAAGCGTACTACTGCGCTGGCTACTGCGGCACAGGCGCCCAGCAGACGAGCATGTACAGCCACGTGGTCGAGCAGACGATCCGCTCCTACTCTGACGACCCCAGCACCAGTGGACTCTGCTGCGCTCCTCGCTCCTTCGCGCCTTTGAAGATCGTCTACGTTGACGAGAACAAATTCGCGCTGACTGAGGTGGTCAGCTCCATGGTGGTGCAGCGGTGTGGCTGCTACTGAAGTGCCCATTCTTCGTTGAATCTATCTTCTGTTTGACATGCACCTCATTTTTTCATCTGCCTACCTTCCCTTACTGACCTTCATTCATGATCACCAGCAACAAACACAATGCAACAACACTTCATCTCTAATCTGTCTGCACGCATGCCATCCACCATGCAATTCCTCCGTGCACCACCCTGCCTTTCAGTCTAACTTCTACGCACCATCAACGCAAATACATCTTCGCTGCAGCATTCTCCACATTCGAAGTAGAGTTTGTTGGGAAGGTGGTGGGCAGGTAACTGCAACATTCATCCATTGTTGCTACTCCATGCCACCATCCCACCGTCAACAACAACAACAACAACAACTCAAATCCTCTTCGGATCATGTGATTTCTAAGCTCTCGCAAATCGTGTGGCGCCCTTAAAGTTTTAAAGGTTTTCTCGATCATAAGCATGATGATGATGATGATGATGATGATGATGATGATGATGATGATGATGATGATGATGATGATGATAATAGGCAGTTCCTTTTCTATTAAGCAGTGAACTGGAACGGCCAGGAAATCTGAAAATCTTCAAGGTGCAGAGTTCCATCAAATGGCTGCTGCTTCCCTCACGCCCTTCTTTCCGCCTGCAAACTACTTTTCGCACATTTCTTTAGCAATTTCAAAGAGTTTTCGCTTTAAAACATTCAAACCATTGATTTTTCTTAGGAAATAGAAGCTATTTGTTTTCAAAAAAGGATATATTTTTCAATGTGATGTTTTATTTATTCAAAGTATTTGTTAAATTACAAACTTTTTCGTTTGTATTTAGGTAAATTATCTAAAAAAATGAACATATATGTGTACCATTTGAAAGTGACTTGAAAAGAATTTCTATTTAAAAAAACACCTGCGCCTCTTTGTGGAACATTATTTTAAACGTAAGTTGGAACAGCACAGCAGCTTGTCATCAGCATCATTAACTTCTATCAACTTTTGAAAAACTTTAACAAATGTTTTTAAACTATGCTATTTCAAATATTGATTAATTCAGAGTTTTGAATACTTTTGCTGATATATTCATTTGAATCAATGTATTTAAAGTTTTCATTCATCCAATTAAAGGTTATTGTATACTCGGTCACCTTCTGACGCCTCCTTCGAACCACTACTGTACCTCATTTTTTGATTTTGCCTGAATAAAAAATGCATCATAATTCTTTTTTTAGTTCAATATACTAAATACTTGAAATAAAAAAACAAAGTTTTAGATAAATATTGATATCTACCAGAATGTTGTGTACCGTAGAGAAAAAAAATCTTTAAAAGCAAGGCATTATGGCACAACTTCAGAAGGCTTCTTTTGCTTTGCATTCAAAAGGCATTACTACATCAAATGTTATTACAATTCTCTAAAGCAGAGATTTTTTCAAAACCATATTTTTAAATTTCAATGATAAAAATACTTAAAAAATTAATTTAAATATTATTTTGTTTATTTAGTTGTGCGCCTGAGAGTTTATCCGTTTTTAAAAGTTAATTTCATTTTTAAATGTGTCATAAAAAAGTTTCATTTAATAACTTTAAATAAATATTTTCAGAATATTAATTATTTCAAACAAAAATTGTAAAATATGTCATGGGCAACGGAGTTCCCAGAAGAACTTTTAAGAAAACCGACGGGGTTTGTATTGTTTACAGGGCTGGCCATTGCCACCAACCCCACACATAAAGCTATTTGGGAGGCTTTTTCTCTTAACAGAAAATTAGATAGCCCGCCATTGCATTTCAAACTTCAAGAACTTGACTATGAATTTCCTCCAAGCAAGCAAAAAGTCAGACATATTGAAACTAAACTCAATTCTATTTATTTTTCAATAAATACATAAATGCATGGTAAAATTGTTTTTCAAGCCCTTAATTTATTCATATAATTAAACTCCTTGAACTATAATTGATTGACATCTGAATAATCTAGTTATCAATCAATCAATCACTAATGATTTGTATAGCGCCCTTTACTAAGTGAACAAAGGCGCTCTTCAAATAAATTTGTTAAATAAAACGGTTTTTAGACCATTACCAATATATGTATATATATAAATTAAAATATATATATAAACACACAATCAACCTCAATAATCCAACCTCACCCACCCCACCGTGACAATCACCGCCAAAAAAGCACTATCACCATAAATAAAAAATTCTTTCATCACCACAATACCAACACTCATACCACAGCACAATCATCACCACATCATCCTCAAAACACAATCATCATTCTTCTCAATTTTCTGTCTTGCCACTGGTGCCGAGGCTGCGAAAGAGGGTGAAGGAGAAGTCTTTGCCAACGCTGGTACTGCTGCTGCTATGGAAAGCTTTCTTCTTTATCCTTTCTCCTTGAGCGCTTTGATTCCCTGCGGCCATCTTGGTCTGCTGCGGCCATTCTCGACAGATTCAAAACAACCAACATTTGCACTAAAAACATTCTAATTAATTTAATTTAATTTTTATTTAGACTTCAGATTCTAAAGTTTTAATATATTATACCCAAAACCGTTTATTCCACAAATTTATTTGAGCGGCTGCCAAAATGGCAGCCGCTAACCAAAACCTGAATATAGTTATATCACTTTTTAATCGCATTTTGTTAAATAAATTTTTTTTCAAAAAGAATTATTATAAAACATCTTTTAGAAGGCTAAAAATAACTTCATTTTGTTAAAGAATACTGATAGAAATTCAAAAGTAGGAGGAGTTTAATGACTGTATATATTAAGGGCTAACAAAACAATTTTACCTAAAAGCATGCAAATTAATTTTTTTGTTTTGAATTTTAAATATCAAAAACTTTGATTGAAACTGGCTCAAGTTCATGTGACTTTGTGAATTTGGAGACTTTAATCTTGTGTTGCATACCTTCATCAATGCAAGTGCAAACACCCACCCAACAGAGGCACACATACGACTGGTACATTCCGAAGGGGCTGCTGAAGACAGGCTGGATGAGGAAGCATCTGGAGGTGATCCCCTCCCTCGTGGTCGTCTTCATCGACTGCGACTGGGACGACCCATCCTGGAAGAGCAAGCGCCTCGAGTGCGCCAACAGAGTGAAGTTCATCCGGTTTGTGTGGTTTTCCAAATGATCTTCAACCCTCATAGCATGATGAATCGACTCCATTTGCGTCTTCTAACCTTCTCTTCACCTTTACCCTCCTCACTCCCCTTCACACCCTCACTCCCACAGCAACCAGTTGAACGGCAGGAGCACCAAGGTGGGACTGGTGCTGGTGCAGAGGAGTGTGCCACTGCCGCCTGGGGAGGACCTGGTCGCCTCCGAGAGGGCTTCCAGTCTCTGCCACATCTGCGACCTGCCCAACGAACTCCTCTTCGTCTTGCCCGTCACCGACTCCTTGCTCGGTTACACTGTCAGGTGGGCGTAATATGACCTCGTTACACTGTCAGGTGGGTGTAATATGACCTCATTAAACTGTCATGTGGGTGTAACATGACCTCGTTACAATGTCAGATGGGGGTGTTGACACAGTTATGACATCATAATGCACCTCCACCGCAACTCCGACAGACTGGAGAACGCCTTCTCGGACTTCTCGAAGACGTACTACCACAACGAGGGGAGGCGAGTGAAGGCGCACAAGGACCTTCTGAACAAGACCACGCATGCCGTGAGTGCTTCATTACTTTTCTTCTTTCCTCCATTCTTTCCCCTCCTTCTTTTGGCACTTGCATGCTTGATTGCCTTTGAAAGACACCTCGCTATTTGAGGTCTGATTATGCTCAAAGTGGTCAACCAATCTCATGTTTTATTGAAGTAATTGCTTTGGTAACCAGTCACATGACCTCATGCCTTCCCACAGTTGTTGTTCGTGAGGCACCAGTTCAAGAGCGCCTTCTTCTGCGAACTCAAGCAGGACCCGCTCACTGCCCTTAAGTAGCCCCTCCTTTTCTTCCTTCTCATTCTCCTCCTCCTCCTCCTCCTCTTCCTTCTTCTCCTTCTTCTCCTTCTTCTCCTCCTCCTCCTCCTCCTCTTCCTTCTCTTCCTCCTCCTCCTCCTCTTCCTCCTCCTCCTCCTCCTCCTCCTCCTCCTCCTCCTCCTCCTCCTCCTCCTCTTCCTTCTCTTCCTCCTCCTCCTCCTCCTCCTCCTCCTCCTCCTCTTCCTCCTCTTCTTCCTCCTCCTCCTTCTCCTCCTCCTCCTCCTCCTCCTCCTCCTCCTCCTCCTCCTCCTCCTCCTCCTCCTCCTCCTCCTCCTCCTCCTCCTCCTCCTCCTCCTCCTCCTTTTCCTCCTCTTCCTCCTCTTCCTTCTCCTCCTCCTCCTCCTTTTTCTCTTCTTCCTCTTCCTTCTCCTCCTTCTCCTCTTCCTCCTTCTCATCCACTTCCTCAATACTCTTTTATTATTACTTCATTGTTCGTTTAAGGTTATAATAAATAATAACAAAATAATAATGATCACGAGCATTATTATAGTGGCGTATAAAGCGAATGGGCTTCAGACCACTTGGGCTGCATTGTTTTGTCATTCATGGCCACTGAGACATCGGGTGCACCCAACCAACAGACACTACAAGCAGGCGTATGCCTACGTGCAAGAACTCAGACTGCTCAACTTCTCTGTCTTGGAGATCAAGATCATCGCTGGCTTCGTCAACTACAAGGTGGTTATAGTAGAAGAAGTAGTAGAAATAGAAGTAGTAGTAGTAGAAGTAGTAGTCGTAGAAGTAGTAGTCGTAGAAGTAGTAGTAGTAGAAGTAGTAGTCGTAGAAGTAGTAGTAGTAGAAGTAGTAGTAGTAGAATTAGTAGTAGTAGAAGTAGTAGTAGTAGAAGTAGTAGTAGTAGAAGTAGTAGTAGTAGTAGCAGCAGTAGCATCACCACGACAACGACGACGACACAGATCTGCAAGTTGAGCTTCAACAAGATGCCACTGGACGCCATCTCGCAGTTCCGAAGGCACGTTGACTGCTTCAAGACGAAACTCGGCAACCCCGAACTCAACTTCGAGCACATCGCTTGGATGGCGAAGCAGTGCGTGTTGTTCTTGTGTGTTTACGTCGAGTACTTGACCAAATTCAGCCTTTTTAAAAACCATTTAATCCATTTTTGTAACCCATTTAATTTCTCTTTTGACCCAATTCATCCCTTTATTTTACCCGTTTCATTCCTTCTTAACCCAGGTTTCAGATGTTTGGCGACCTGTTTAGTGAGGCCATAAAGCAAGGCTTGGCGGCCATTTTGACCCAGCACCCAGGCATCTACTACCAACAAGCGGCCCACCATGCAGCCAACCGGAGAAGCGTCAGTCAAGTCACGTGCCAGGTGTTGCTACTGTGGTGCTGTAGTGTAGTGTGGTTGTCGGGGTTTGTGTTGGTGGTGCTGTAGTGTGGTGTGGTTGTTGGGGTTTGTGTTGGTGGTGCTGTAGTGTAGTGTGGTTGTTGGGGTTTGTGTTGGTGGTGCTGTAGTGTGGTGTGGTTGTTGGGGTTTGTGTTGGTGGTGCTGGTGTGGTGTGGTTGTTGGGGTTTGTGTTGGTGCTGCTGGTGTGGTGCTGCAGTGTGGTGTGGTGCTGCAATGTGGTGTGGTTGTTGGGGTTTGTGTTGGCGGTGCTGGTGTGGTGTTTTTTGGATTTCTTTTTGTTGTGTGCTCGCATTTTTGCATTGGTCCTGAGGTTTGTTCATGGTGGGTGGGTGTGTCTCAATCGAAAGCTACTCCAAGCACCATGAACTCTCCACAGCGGGTGAGTGGCGTCCCAGACCCCTCTTTCGTGGCCAGCCTGAACACCCTCGACTACTATGGACAGAAGCCCTGGCGGCAGGGACAGCAGTGTAAGGGGATGTGGTTCAGCCGGGTTTTATCGATCGTGTTGTTGCTCGATGCAGTGATCGGCGTTATTGCAGTCGTATAATAATCGCCCACCCACCAACGACCACCCACCAACGCCCACCCACCAACCCCCACCCACCAACGCCCACCCACCAACGACACCTCAGCGATCGAAGCTCCCGACGTCTCGAAGGAGAAGGAGGGCATCTTGATGCTGCAGCTGCTCGAGAAGCAAGTCGACCACTCTGTCCGTGCCTCTCTTTGTCTTCTTCTTTGTCTTCTTTTTTGTCTTCTTTTTTGTCTTCTTCTTTGTTTGCTTGCTTGTCTGCTTGCTTGTCTGCTTGCCTGTTGTCGTTTGCGGTTTTTGCAGATTCTTTTTCTCGTGCTTAGCAGTCTTTTGCAGTGTTCAAAGGGTTTATCTTGTGTTCAAGACACTGCACCGCCTCTACAGAAGATCATCATTCCCTTGCTGAGCAGTGCAGTCACTCACGCCAAACGCTACAAGTCTCCCCGCATGAAACGACATCTCTGTACGTTGCATACCTTACTTTAACGATACCTGCCTCTTTGAAGCATCATTGAATTTGTTTGTTAAATGAATAATTTGACAATTAGCGACCTTCCCTCGCAGTGGTGCAGCTGATGAACGAGTACCATCTCTCTGGCGAACACTCCAAGGCTTTGCTGTTAGTCTCGTGCCCTTGCGAGGCATTAATTGTTATAGCTTAACGGCGTTGATAGGACGACCTCCGCTGAATGCTGCTGAATGAGATATGAATTAGAATAGTTTCAAACACTTTTTATTGTATTTTATTGTTCAAAACAAATGTTTGTATTCAAATAATTGCGACGAGACAGGCAGGTGGGAAGGGCGACGCACGAGTACAGGAACGAGCGCTGGTGGATGGTCCTCACGCGCATACTCGACGTTGCTCTCAAGTACATACATACATACATACATACATACATACATACATACATACATACATACATACATACATACATACATACATACATACATACATACACAAACACACACACACACAGATGTGCCTACATGGTAGCGGACATACAGCACTATGTGAGATTGTGTCTTGAGCTGGTTGGAGTGTGTATCCTTTGGAAGCCATCAAGGATGCTCTGATGCAATAACCTATAAGTCTTGGTTTCACATAGCGCCCATGCACGCAACTGAAGCGCTCTCTACTAGGGCATCGGTCGCACTTGAAGCCAGGACCTTCCGTTGGTCAAGCCGAGTCGTTATAAGCTCACCCATCCGTTCATGTACCTATCCATTGAATCGCTGTCAATTTCGGCTATCAATTGAATCTCGGGCTTTCGCGGGTTGATTACTTCTACACTTCATATATAAAAATATATTCATGCATATATATGCATATGCATATTACTTGGTAGTTTCCTTGACGACGGCTGCAGACAGCCTGCTGCCAGAGGAGCGCAAGGTGCTCCTACTCGACAACCTCAACACCATCCTCCATGTGACGTCACATTCCTATTTGATGCTTCTTTGTTGCTCTCTTGTTTTTAAAAGATTCTCTATTAGATTTGAGCTGTGATGGTATAGTGGTATAGACGCACGACTTTACTCCGAAGGTCGTGGGTTCGATTCCCAGCATCGCCTTGTAATTCTTGATTTATGTCGTCATTTTCAACTTGATTTTACACGGATGAGCGTGACCAATCCTCCCTCATTCGGAGGTCATCCTATCGTCATCACGCATGCGTCACAGGGGGGTGTTCCGAAGAGTGAGGAGGGCTTGGAGGCAGGTCAGCTGCAGGAGGCGAGTGTGGCGTGGACGCAAGCGCAGGTCGGCCACAAGGAAGTGAGCATCTCAGTCGACAACATCATTCCTTTCGGTTCGCCCTTCACTTCAGTTCTTGCTGCTTCTAACTTGAATTGGATGTAGAAACGATGCTGCAAATAATTGTTCAAATAATTCTTCAAACTCGATAGCACGCTTTGCATTGAGATGTTCGCGTGCAAGATGGCAGCGATGTGGATGTGATGGCAAGATTGCTTCCCTGCAGTCGAAGTGAAGGTGCAGTTCTGCCAGGAGGTCTTCCAATCCGACAGCAAGGTCGAGGTCAAGGTCTTCGTTAGGTCAGCACCGTTTAGTCTTCGTTTTCGTCCGCTCATTGCTTCCAAACCACATCACTGCATACCACTTCACCCACACATCATCCATCACACATCATCTCACCCACATACCACATACTATCCCACCCACACCCCTTCCCTCTATCCAACGAACACCAAAGGTCGCAGACAGTGAGGCCATTCGCATTCGACAGACTTTCCCTGACCTTCAGCAACAAGGTCTCAGTGTGTTTCAACTGCTGTAAGCTTCAACATGCAGCCACATCACCACACATTTTAATAGGCACCAACAACACTACTTCAACACTCCATCACATTCCTACCACAACAACACTACCTCAACACTCCATCACATCCCTACCACAACAACACCACTTCAACATCCCATCACACATCCCTACAACAACAACACCACTTCAACATCCCATCACACATCCCTACAACAACAACACCACTTCAACAACCTTCTACACAGTCCTACAACAAACACTGCATCTACAACAACAAAAACGACGACAACAACAACTACAACAACCTCCTGAATCTGCAACCTGGCGTCATCAACTGCATCCCCTTCTCCTTCCTGCCTCAGCCTTGTGACGTGGGCAGTCAGCTCGAGGTGGGTACCTGCTTGCAGGGCGTGTCAAGCCATCAGCAAATTTCTTGAACTCTTAAAAAAATTAATATGATTATATTATAATTATAAAGTATAATTATACTTTATTTTGCGTATTTAAAAATTCATTTATATGCATTTTCTCGTTTGTGTTTTTTATATATAATTTTTGTCTATAGAATGAGAGTGGATTGAGTGGTGTCTGAATAGAGGATGACGCCCTGACAGGTGACGTCAGTGACGCTGGAGGTGGTTGGAGGAGGCGAGGAAGAGGGAGTGAAGGGGGAGGAGGGGTGAGTGAGTGGAAGTTGTTCATGAATGTTTTGCGAGTATTATAACTGGGTGTTTTTGTGGAATGCTGCTTACTTCCCCGTGTCTCCTTCAAAGCCACTTCTCAACCACCCTACCACTTTTCTACCCTTCCGCCCATCCACCCTTCCACTCACTCATCCACTCTTCCACTCACTCATCCACCCTCCCTTCATCCATCCTTCCCTCCTCCACTCCTCCACTCAGGAACTCCTGCAGAGTGGTGCTGGAGTGGGCAGGCAGCAATGTCGACGTCATCACTCCAGCGGTCAGTTGCCAAGGAAACCTCCTGCCCCTCACCGCGCATGCGCGCAAGCAACAGGAATCCTGGATCGCCATCAAGCCAGAACCCTTCGCCAAGTAAGTAGTAGTAGTAGTAGTAGTAGTAGTAGTAGTAGTAGTAGTAGTAGTAGTAGTAGTAGTAGTAGTAGTAGTAGTAGTAGTAGTAGTAGTAGTAGTAGTAGTAGTGGTGGCGGTGGTGGTGGTGGTAGTAGTAGTAGTAGTGACAGTAGCAGCAGTAGTAGTGATATTAGTAGTTTATAAATCATAGCGCCATCTTTCGACTGCGCCAGAATCTCCTCGAGAAAGCCTCGAGTGGAGCTGCAGGTGCGGTGGGAGGAGCCAGCGCTGGTGGCTGAGATGCTCTCCTACCACGTGAGCATCCGCAACGTTGAAGAACACGCCCTCTGCAACTTCAAGTGGGAGGGACTTGTGAGGGGGTGTGGTTTCATTGGCTGCATGGGGAGTTCTAATTGGCTGCATGGGAAGTTCTAATTAGTTCTGCATGGGGGTGTCTCTTACACGGCTTTATCATTCTAAGGTGCAACGCCATTCTTGACCCGAACGTCCAGCCCAGTATCAGGAACTGCAGTAAGTCATTCTTCTTTCCTTCCTTTCTATCTTTCTTCCTTCCTTCCTTTCTATCTTCCTTTCTTCCTTTCTATCTTCTTTCCTTCTTTTCTATCTTCCTTCCTTTCTTTCTTTCTTTCTTCCTTCCTTTCTTCCTTCCTTCCTTCCTTTTCTTCTTCTTTCACTGAGCCTCTCATAGGAATACATAGCAACACCTCAGTCGCTTCCCCACAACGCCACCACAGCCACCCTCTACACCACAACCACCACCACAGCCACCCTCCACACCACAACGAACACCACAGCCACCCTCTACACCACAACAACCACCACAGCCACCCTCTACACCACAACAACCACCACAGCCACCCTCCACACCACAACGACCACCACAGCCACCCTCCACACCACAACGACCACCACAGCCACCCTCCACACCACAACGACCACCACAGCCACCCTCCACACCACAACGACCACCACAGCCACCCTCTACACCACAACGCCACCACAGCCACCCTCTACACCACATCGACCACCACAGCCACCCTCTACACCACATCGACCACCACAGCCACCCTCTACACCACATCGACCACCACAGCCACCCTCTACACCACAACCACCACCACAGCCACCCTCTACACCACATCGACCACCACAGCCACCCTCTACACCACAACGACCACCACCGACGACGACGATGACTGCTGCAACGAAGGAAATGATGTCGACCCTCAGTCGAAGAACGCAACTATGATCAAGAGCACCCATGACGTCATGGACAAGCATGATGATGACGTCATAATGTCGTCTTTGAGGCCGATGCAGCCAGTGATGCTGCCGATGCACTCGAGTGGCGGGAAGGAGAGTGGCGGGAAGGAGGTGTCTTGCGTATTCTACTCGTGCACCACGCAGCCGGGCAGTCTGTGCATGCTCGTCTCGGTGAGTATGCGTTGTTGCTGGTGTGGTGTTGTCTTGTTGTTGTTTTTTTGTTCTGGTGTTGTTGTTGTGGTGTTGCCATTTTGTTGTGGTGTTATCTTGTTGTGGTTTTGGATTTATTTGTACCAACTATCACGCGCGCTCATTCAAACAAACACACACACACACACAAACATACACTCTTACAAACACACACACACACACACACACACACACACACAAACATACACTCTTACAAACACACAAACACACACACACACACACACACACACACACACACACCCACACACACACACACACACAAACATACACTCTTACAAACACACACACACATACACACACACACACACACATAAGGTGACATACGACATAGTGACCGTGGAGGAGCAGACGTTGAGCAGATGTGTGCAGAGCAAGATGCTGAATGTCGAGGTGGTTGAGCCGTTGAGTGTGCAAGTTCAGCTGCTGAATATGCAGGTGATGCATGCATGCATGGTGCATGAATGGATGGATAGATGCATGGGTGCATGCATGCATGGTGGATGGATGGATGGGTGCATGGTGGTGGATGGATGCATGCATGGTGCATGAATGGATGGATAGATGCATGGGTGGATGCATGCATGGTGGATGGATGGATGGGTGCATGGTGGTGGATGCATGCATGCATGGTGCATGAATGGATGGATGGATAGTTGGATGGGTCGAATGGATGATTAGATGGATGGACAACGCGACAGATGGAGCGGTTACAGCAGAAGGAGGGAGAGGAGGGAGAGGAGAAGCCAGTGGAGGTGGAGCACTGTGTCCTGCTCCACTGCAGCATCAGCAACACCTGCACTGCACCACTGCACCTCCTGCACACCAGTCTCCTCCAGGTGCGTTGTGCTCTTGCAAGCTTTGCTCTGTTGATCGATTGCATCCATGGCGAAAACTTTTCGCTTCTTATTTGTGATGAAAGTTGTTTCGCGCTATGAGTGGCTGGTGGAGATTGTGCTAGTGGTGGTGGTGGTGGTGGTGGTTGATTGGAGATTGTGCTAGTGGTGGTGGTGGTCATTCACAGAGTGCTGGAGTGCTAGTGGTGGTGGTGGTCATTCACAGAGTGCTGGAGTGCTAGTGGTGGTGGTTGATTGATTGGAGATTGTGCTAGTGGTGGTGGTGGTTGATTGATTGGAGATTGTGCTAGTGGTGGTGGTGGTTGATTGGAGATTGTGCTAGTGGTGGTGGTGGTTGATTGATTGGAGATTGTGCTAGTGGTGGTGGTGGTGGTGGTTGATTGATTGGAGATTGTGCTAGTGGTGGTGGTGGTTGATTGATTGGAGATTGTGCTGGTGGTGGTGGTGATTGATTGATTGGAGATTGTGCTAGTGGTGGTGGTGGTGGTCATTCACAGAGTGCTGGAGTGGTGGTTGACGATGCAGACGTTCAAGAATCCTTCCTGCAAGGACGTAAGTGATGATGATGATGCTGATGATGCTGATGATGAATTCTCGATGAATTGATGCATGAATGCATTGAGAGGAATGCATTATAAATGATTAATAAGGAGATTAGTTTGCTAAATGAACAATGGATGGTTGGTTGGTTGGTTGGATATATAAAAGGGAGAATGGATGAATAAATAGATGGATGGAAGGATGAATGGATGAATGAACGATTGGAGCAGAAGAGTTGCAGGCAGGCGAGGTGGCGAGTGAGTGCTTCCATCTCAGCTTCAACGCCTTCCAGCAACAGAGACTCTCGCTCGGAAGCTACCGGGTGCACATGCGCAGGTGGGAAGGTGTGCTCTGCCATGTTCAAACTCGTCGTTATCATCATCATCATCATCATCATCACTTCATCTTCTAAATCCCTCCAGAAAGACTTCGGGAGACAGCAAGAGCCAGGTGTTTCCTTCATCACTCACATCTTTCATTCACTTCTACCCCTCTTTCATTCTTTTTCCACCCCCACCTTGCATTCCTTTATCGCCACACCCTCCATCCACTTCAACCCTCCTTCTTCCACTCCACCATCTCCTTCTCCGATTCAGACTCAGGCCTTTTCGAAGGTGGTGCCGCTGCCGAGTGTGGTGCTGATGGCCTCGCCGCTCTTCATCGACGTGGTGCTGCCCGCCTTCGGTGTGGTGCACCAGAACCTCTTTGTGCACTACTGCCTGCGCAACATGAGTGCCATGGTGCAGGAGGTGAGTGTTTCCATGGCGTCGTCCGAGGGGTTCATGTTCTCTGGACACAAACAGGTTCGTAGCTCGTTCTTCTCGTCGTTGTTGTTGCGTCGTTTGTTTGTTTTTCGTCCATCGCTATTACGGTTCGTTAGTTTGATTCAACCATCTACCTACTTTAGGGTGGCTCATTTGTATTGGGATGGGTCTATCTCCAGTGTTGCATTTCAAAGTTGTTTTCACCAACCCAAGCACCATGCACCAAGCACACACCCTCCCGAGCATTAGCCACCAACGAACAACAGGTGAAGGTGAGGATACTGCCCTTGTCGACGATCCAGCTCAAGTACAACCTGGTGCCTCTCAGTGCTGGCCACCTCTTGCTGCCGCCTCTGCAGGTCCTCAACCACCAGTTCCCTGACTTCCAGCTGCAGCAGCACCGCCAAACTCCCCTCCCATGCAGCATCTTCATCAAGGTTCCTTGCATCTCCTTCAGTTGTAGCCAATGACAACTTGCGCTATTGTTGTGTGCTGTGAAGCGCAAGTTTTAATTTAATAATCTGGAGGGTGTCTTCATAGTGATAGCACCTGTGAGGACTGAAAATGTTATAATGCCTCACATTCCACAGCCCCAGGCGAAGGTTATCAGTTGAAGACGGTGGCATGAGTCCTCAACACAACAACGATGAATGAATTCCTTGCTTTCTCAACTGCATCTCACGTCCCAGTCATTCATCACTTATTCAATCTTCGCTCTACAATTAAACATGAAGTTTTGTTCAACTTTTCAATGGCTCAGCCAAACTTGCTAATGATGCTGAGTCAAAAATGTTGAGTTGTCATGGTTAAGATGCTTAATAAGGAAAAAATAATTTAAATTATAGTAGCCGTAATTATAACTTTGAACTTTTCTATACTTTGGTCTTTAAAAGCGATAATAAGGCCCAGATGCATGTCGTTCCTCTACCGTTCCAGAAAAGTTTAGTTTCTATTCTATCAAAACGAAACTAATTGAAAAAAAAAATTATAAATAAATTTATTCATTTACTCCCAAATTATTACCTTTGGCGGCCAAAAATATTGGTAGGCGGGGTTTTGCAAAACGGACATTGACCTGCGAAGCTGTCTTAGTGCTTTATGCATATGCACGGTTGCTTTTATCTGAAATAGGAAATGACAGTTTTGCATAATTATAAGCTCGTCTTGTTGGACATTGAAGGAACCATAACCTCGTTGTCGTTCGTGAAGGACAAACTCTTTGGTTACGTGCGGCAGAACCTGAGGCGTCATCTGAACGAGAATTATGAGCAGGAAGCAGTGCAGACGGACTTGAAGGACCTGTTCGAGGAAGCTCTACTGCTGGACAACGAGACAATTCCACAGGCAGACAAGAAAGAAGAAGTCGTGAGAAAAGCTGAAGAGATAGTTCTGAGATGGATGGACGTGGACCAGAAGTGTTCGTCGTTGAAGCAGCTGCAAGGCCACATGTTCGAAGAGGCCTTCCACAGCGGAGCAGTCGTCACGGAGTTCTTGCCTGACGTGCTGCCTTCCATCAGAAGACTCAAGCCCCTCAACATCAAAGTCTCCATCTACTCGTCGGGTAGCGTCTTTGCGCAAAAGTTGTTGTTCGCGCACACGCCAGAGGGCGACCTGACAGACCTTGTGAGTGCCTTTTACGACACGAGCACAGGCGCGAAAGTGGAAGCTGAGAGTTACCGGAAGATATGCGAGATGGAGTCACTGAGGCCAGAGGAGGTTCTCTTTCTGACCGACCTGGTGCAGGAGGCAGCAGCGGCAAGGAGGGCGGGTTGTGGCGTTGGCGTGATGCTGAGAGAGGGCAATGCCAGAGTCGACCCAGCTGAATTGGAGGCTTTCCAGTCCTTCGTCTCCATGGAGGAACTCTTTCTCTGATCGATTCCTCTTTTTCTTGTTCAAATAAATTCACACAACATTTAGTACTTCATAAAAATTGCAGGCAATTCATCTCTCACCAAATTCACTTTTCAAAATCGATTAAAAAATACTTCCAAAAAAATGTCCCATCGTAAAGACAGCAACTTCAATTTCCGTGTGAGTGTATGTGTGTATGTTTGTTTGTAGTATGGGTGTATCGCAGGGTGTGTGTGTTTGTGTGCGTGTTTGTTTGTATGGTTATTCAATCATGCTTTCACTTGTTTTGATTGTATATAATATAATATATTGAATTGAAAAGGATTCGCGAGATTTGATTGTGTGCAGACACCAATCTCAATCAAAGTATTGCCTTTAAAATCATAAGAGTAAAAAAGACAGTCACATTCAAAAGAAAAGGTGGCAATGTTCAGAAACAAGATGCATAGCTCTACAGAGGACTTTATCTCGTTAGTCTTTTATAATTGTTTCGTAGAAAAGGAGGATGCTGGCTTATAATTGCTCGTAACAGGAAATTGCCTCAGAACTGACACATGAGACGACGTTAATGTTTGTGTAAATGCCTATTTGGAAACTTTATGAAACTTTAAACTGTAGAAATTTATTTCGAAACGTGTTGATAGACCTTGTTTCGTTTCCTGCTGGCTGCCGAAAGTTAGAGAAGGACTTGTAAAAGAGCAGCTATCGTCCTAAACGTACCCCTTTCAAGTCATGTTGAAGTGTTTAGAAAAGCAGTTTTAAAATTCTTGGAAAATAAATATTATAAACAAATGTCTAAAAAAATGTTTTTTGTTATTTTCTTTCTGTTACAATTAGTCTGCCTGGTGAAACCTCAAGAGAAGTTCATTTACTCGAAATGCAACGATGAGTACTGTATGTATTCGGACGGGAAGAAACGGTGAACAGATTTTAAGTTTCTCACTGTGCTATTTTAATTCTAGGCGTTGATCACTCTAAGTCATAAAACTTGTGTTAATCTAAATATTAAATATAACTTTACATTGTTTTGATCAATATTTAAATAAGACAAAATATAAGTTTCAACTTCATTCCACAGGAGTTTGACTGAGGGAATTTCTGATTGCGTATCGAAAAAAATGTTTTTATTGCAAGTTCCAGACTTTAAAACCTCCTTGCTTCTCGACGAGTTCATCCTAACACATTTGCCTTTTTCGCATTTCTACCTGAATGCTGAGTTTTTATACAAGTGGTCTTGGATTAGTAACAAACCAGGTTAATTTACAGTTATTTGATCAGTCAATCTTGTTTTCATTGTATTTGGCTCATTAATAAAATAAAAAAATTATAATATTATGTTTTAACGAAATTAAAGCTAGTTAAAAAATATTTAAAAACACAAAAGTGAAGAAATAATCTAAAGGTGCATGTTTTCACAGTCGATAGACACCAATTCAAGTTTGACGACCACAATATGACCAGAAATGTGGCTTCAGTTGCCCTCAAAGACAATGGTCACCTAGAGATCACTACTTCCACATGTGACGACAAAGTTCCTCACTGGATATGCTCTCGCCAAAGTTTGATTCTAAATGTTTAAAAATTAATATTATATTTGTGATTTTTCTTACTTGTCTACTAAAACAACAACTTTGTAAAATTATATTTTCATTAGAAATACATTAAAGTTATTGATATCGAAAAAAACTTTAAAATGGCACAATTATTGACTTTTCCAAGGAGACTGCCCGGAGCCTTCAGTGGCTATAAATAATCGTTGCTACTACCTGAGAGGGCCTCAAGATACCTCTTTCTACGAGGCCTTGAGGGATTGCGCCACTGACGGCGGTCACCTGGCCTCGTTCGATGGGGTGAGTCCTCATGAGATGGAAATTAAATTGAAAAAAATTGTGACAGTTGGAGCGTCCTACTGGGTCGGTATGACACAGCTTCTGTGGCGTTGGTCCGAGAGTGGTGGGTACATTCCTTTTAAGTTTCTCAGTGCAAAGTGTCTGAATAGATTTTAAAATTAATGAATTTTTAAATAATTCTAGTATCAAAGAATTTAAAAATCAAATCTTAGAAGAAAAAAAAATTTCTCAGAAGTGATGGAGTACAATCGTTGGAGGTGGGGCAAGATTTGGTGGACAAAATGCGTGTCAGTTAACATGGAGTTTGTTAATGGATTCAGCACTTGGGGGGCTGATGATAAATGTGAGGCTTTGTACCCGTCTATATGCATGAAAAAACTTGACCAAGGCGTCTCCAGCACATCTACAGGCCCTCAACTTTTCTTTACTTATGACAAAAATAAATGTTCTTAGTCATAGAAGCCCCCATAAGAGTAGCCCATTTAATCCAAATTTACAATTTCAGAGTTGAATTTATATTTTTCAACAAGGCTTATTAAAAAAAATATAAATTATCAAATTTTCTTTCAGTTGACCTCACGTCTCCTTTGATAGTTGGGTGGGTGCTTGCAGGAATATTTCTCATTGCATTGGTTGTCTTGATTGTCTTACAAATTGTAAAAGTTGCGAAAAACAAGAGATCCAGGTACTGTAGGTTTGCAAAAAAACTTATATAATTTCCAGAATGTTGTTTCGTTCTTTGAGGTTCAAAAGTGATATTTAAAATAATTTAAAATAATATAATTTTTTCAATCTTGAAATTTATCATAATAAAAAAATTAATTTAGTCAAACGAAGATGTTCAATAGAAACTCGGTGCACGCCTCTAACGGATTTTACCCTCGTGAAAAGTATGTTTTTTGTCGCATTTAAAGAGTTTAAAGAATTATTTAAATGAATTTTTTACATCGAAGTTATATTAATAAAAAAGTACATTTTATTTTATAACCTTTGACACTCCAGAATTCCAGTTCCAACCGAAAGGGAGAGCGCAAACTACTACGAGAGGCCGAAATTCAACCCTGGAGAAGAAGTGTACACGGAACTGGTGAACTAGGGCTCCGTGTTTCCAGAATATTAACTTTCTTTCATATTTAAAAAACATTTTTTAATAGAAAACACCCTGCATTAATTTATCTGAAGCCACTCTTAAATAATCGCTTTTGCTCTATTTCTATCCTCACTATCAAACCTAACTTCGCAAAACACCATGCATGAGGCTCATGTTTTTAACGCAAAAGATTTCTAAAGACACGAAAAGTATCAAGTTAGATCGAAAGCACGAAACCTTGACAATGTTTAAAGGAATTTTGAAAACATTGGAAACTCTTATTATTCTATATATGAATAGGGAATTTATTCGTTACAGCCAATTACATGTATATAGTTTTGGAGTCAGTGCAGCAATGAGAATACGAGATAATATTAAAATAACTGAGGATAAGAAGACTGAAAGAATGTAAAATCAATGTTTTTAAAATGATTAATTTAACAATGAAAAGAAAGCAATTATTTTAGTTATATGTGAATGACATCTAGAAAACTGAATGGAAATGTGAAAAATTAATCAACTTTTTCATGAAGCAATTACATTAAAAGTGTTTGAAAATGTAAAATGATTTGCGCATTGGAGCTTCTATGTTTCCAGTTCAGCGTAGTTTGATTCTTCGACTGGCCCCTCTGTCGGCTCCTCGTAGTATGGGTTCTCGTTGTAGACCGGATTCGTTGAATTCCTTGGCATCTTCACGCTGGTGCTGTTGAAGGTTTCAAAAGTGTAGCAGTCGTATGCGAAGTGTGGTACCCGAAGGAAAAGAAGAAGGAAAGAAGAAGGAAAGAAGAAGGAAAGAAGAAGGAAAGAAGATTCTAAAAAGTTACAAGTTCTCACATTTCAGGCAGAGTGTTTGTTCTTTCAGGGTACATGGAGTTTTTTCTAGTAACTGTTGTGCGACTGAATAAAAAGTTTATGCTTCGAGATTTTTTAATTATTAAAAAAAATACTTTTTTCATGATTAATAGGGAAAAGCGCTTAAAATATAAATTACATGAGGCAGATATCACTTGATGCAACAATGGTAAATAGATAGTTATCTCATGATCGAATATAACCTGCATTTCTTGTCTTTTGCGACTCTCAAAAAGTAAAAAACGAGCATCACAATCAAAGCAATGAGAAAGGCCACTGCCAGCACCCATCCAATTGCAACAGAAGCTATAAGGCCAGCTGCAATTTTTATATTAGAATTATAATTTTTAAGAAATTAATCTTTGAATAAAATAAACTTTAGAAATATGAATATTGTTTACTTTTATCATTATAAATTTGAAATAGGAAAAGAATCTGTTTGGCTAAAAAATTGTTGATAAACCCGTGGATGAGCTGGAGAAGGCAGATATGGTGCTTTCAGCGACTTTTTCCATGCAAATGGATGGGTTTTTCTGATCACAGCCAGTTGGGAACCAAGTGGTGATGCCATATGAATAGTCCTGTTCAACAGAAATGCAAGCAGACCACCATACCTTTCCATTTTGCCAACGATTGTACTCAATTACTTCTGTTAAAATATTTCATTTAATGTGTTTTTTGAATGTTAACAATTTTGATTACATCTTTTTTTGTATACATATTTTAAAATCATATTTTACTCCTGACACCAACTCTTAAAACAGCACTGACCCTTTTCAGACCAACGATACAAAAGTTTGGTCATCCCGATCCAGTAGGAGGCGCCGACGTTCAAAATTTTGCGAACGCCCGCTTCAACATCGGCTCTGCTCACTTGGTCGAACGAGGCGAGATGGCCGTTCTGGTAAAGACAGTCGTTCAACGCCTCGAAGAAAGTGACTGCATGAGATCCCCTCACGTAGTAACAACGTCCGCCTATCTCGACTGAGGGCTCTGGACAGTCACCTTGGAGAATAATTCAATATTTAAGCAATTTCATTTTTGAATTATGCAGTGGTTAAATATTAGTGAGTCTATTAAATTATGTGAAAATGAGCCAATTTGCTGTTGATTGACATATGAATAGTAAGGTAGGTCTGGAAATATTTAAACAATTATTTATGCAACTTAATTTTATTTCTATTTCGAAGCGAACTTAGTTGAGAGCAAATCCAGTTTTGCTTAGTTGTTATAATATCGTTGGTTGAGATGATCAGAGAATTATCGGAAGCGATCTTGACTGAAGCAAAGTCATAAGACGATTCTCCATAGCTTAAAAAAAACACTTTCATATCGACTGTGGGATAATGCCATGTTATAGTATGGGTTTCCGTGGTTCTTTCTGATTTAAGCACGTTTCATCAAGTAGAATCCTACTTTACCTTTATTTGTTTAATGAAGCAATAACTATCAATAAGATCGGAGTTTTAAATAAATTGTTAAACATTTTTTCTTACCTGGCTTATTACTAATCCAAGACCACTCATATTTCAAATCGACTTTTAGATAGAAGGTAGAGGATGGCATGTATGTTTTGACGAAATCGTCGAGGAGAAGGGAGGTTTTAGAGTTTGGAATCTGCAACAATGACATTTTGTTCGCGTTGCAGTTCGAGATTCCTTCATCCAAACTCCTGGAGAATAATTAGAAACTCTCTTGTCTTTTACGTCATAATTGAAACATAATCCTTCATGAAGTTTTAATCTTTGTACAATTCAGAAAAAATTATTTAATAAGAACGAGTAATAATAATTTAAATATTAAGTGGGTGTTGTGCGACGGGGTTAATAAATTAAAATCGGAGTAAAGAGATTTCCACCTGCTCTTGGCGTCTGAGTACATGCAGATTTCATCATTGCACTTGGAATAAGTGAACTTTTCCTGAGTCGCCACTAGGTGGGCCACTTGTACCAGAAAAAACAAATCCAAAATCCTATTTCTCATAGTTACATTTTTTAGAAAGCTTTCTTTATCAAAATCTGTTTTCTTATACACAGCCAAGTCGATTACAAAGAATCTTCATTCATAGCTTTTAGAGCATTGCAAAAGGTATCTTACATAACTTAAGACTCAGAAGAATGTCTTTATACAATGAATTTATTCTCTTTCTACTAATTCAAAGCCGTCAGCAGAGAATGAGCTTAGACCAGTCAAGCGCACTTTTAATAACTTCATCTCTTATTTTTATCAGAACCTTGAAAACTTTCACAAATTCTCACTCACGACAATTGCTGGCACAATCATTTCCCATTGAGTCAACAGCGCCTGTGTTGCGTCATGGATAACATCACGAAGCCCCTTATTGCTTAGATTAACTCTCTTTGACTAAGGCATTGCGAATGGAGCTCTTAAAAGAAAAAGGGGTCGATAAATATGATATATCTATATTTTATTTACATTTCAATCAATCAATCACTAATAATTTGTATAGCGCCCTTTACTAAGCGAACAAAAGCGCTCAGCCATCACGTCCCAAACAAGTACGTCTTCAGGCCTCGACGGAAAGTTATGAGTGACTTAGTTGAAGTTAAAGAAGAAGGTAAAGAATTCCATAAAAGAGGACCACAGTAAGAAAAAGAACGTTTAGCAAAAGAGTGTTTAACTGGAAAACGAAAAGAACGATTAAAGGTGGATGATCTTAGACCAGATTTAGGGGGTTGTTTAATTAGATTTTTAAGATAGATTGGAGCATTACAGTTATGAATTTTAAACATATTTAGGCATATTTTAAAAGTCACTCTAGATCTCAAAGGTAGCCAATGTAACAAACGAAGATAAGGAGAAATGTGAGAAAACTTAGGAGCACGAGCAACAAGACGAGCAGCACAATTGAAGGTTTTATTTAGAGGAGCCAAAGTAGTATTAGGGAGACCATAGTAAAGAGAGTTGCAATAATCAATCCTGGACAGAACTAGAGAAGATACAAGAAGTTGTAGGGTAGGATCATCGAGAAAAGGAAGAAGCTGTTTAATACGACGAATGTGGAAGTAGCAAGATTTAGAGACAGATAGAATTTGAGGAGCTAAAGACAAGTTAGAATCAAAAATAAAACCAAGGCTACGAATAGAAGATGAAGGGTTTAGAGAGAGTGAAGAGGGGGGAGGCAAAACTAAAGAAGGAAGAGATAGTAAAGACTTTGATTTTTTATTGAAATATATGAGTTCAAATTTGTCCGGATTAAGTTTGAGAAACATAGAAGAAGCCCAACAGATTATAGATTGAAGACAGAGAGTTATTTTATCAACAGTAAGGTCAAGAGAAGAGTCAGTAAAAGATGTATAAATATAGGAGTCGTCAGCATAAATTTGACTGTTTAGAGAAGATGACGAAATAATATTAGGTAGTTCCGAGGTATAAAGAATAAAAAGTAAGGGACCAATAATTGAGCCCTGTGGAACACCATAAGATAAAGAAACAGAAGAAGAACGAGAAGATTCTATTGATACATAGCAAGTTCGCTCAGAAAGGTAGGATTTAAGCCAGATAAGAGAGGAACCAGAAATATTAAAGGAAGAGTCTAAAACATTTAATAAAAGCGTATGGTCGACAGTGTCAAAAGCAGCTGAAAAGTCAAGGCATAAAAGAAGAGAAGAGGCATTAGAATCAGAAGTTAAAATAAGGTCATTATAGAGTTTAAGTAAAGCAGTTTCAGTGGAGTGGCCAATTCTGAAACCAGATTGAGAGGAAGGAAGAAGTGAGTTTTTTTCTAGATAGAAGGTTAATTGTTGAGAAATAACTTTTTCAAGGACCTTAGAAAGAAAGGAAATGTTAGATACAGGTCTATAACTGGATAAGGATGCAGGATCAAGAGAAGGCTTCTTAATTGTAGGAATAATAAATGAAGATTTGAGGGCAGACGGAAATTTAGATGTAGACAAAGATAAGTTAACCAAATCCAGAACAATAGGATAGAATAAAAAAGAGAGTTCTTTAAAAAGGGTTGTAGGAATAAGATCTAGAGAACAAGAAGTGGGAGACATAGAATTAATTATATTTGTAAGATGGTCCAATGTGACAGGAGAAAAGGATGATAATGATTCAGAAGTGAACTTAGTAAAAGATGGTGTAGGCCTATTATAAGACGAAGATCTAATATTAGATATTTTATTAGTTAGAAATTCAAGATAGTCATCAGGAGAGAAAGATGGAGGAGGAGAGTTTTTATGTAAAAGTTTAGATAAAGAAGACCACCTATTTTTAGAATTGGAGGAAGAGATAATAGAATTTCTTAAAAACGAAGAGTGTTTATTAAAAAGGAGAGTACGATAAGAAGAGAAACAATTTTGCCATTTATTCAAACAGGATACAGAGAGAGTAGATCGATAAATTCGTTCATACTTGCGAACTAGTCGCTTAGAAGTCGTGCACTCACAATCATACCATGGGGATTTTTTAGAGATTAGACGATACCGGAAAGTTTTAAATGGAGCAAAAATATCTAAAAGGGAAGATAGAGTAAGATTGAAATTATCCATAAAACTATCCACATCAGTAAAAGATTTAGAGCAAAAGTCAGAAGAAAGAAAGCATTTAGTAAAATTTATTTTATCAAAATTAGACCAAGAGCGCTTAACAATAGAAGAGGGGAAGTTAGAAAAAGGCTGAACAAGAGATAATTTAAAAGATATAAAGTAGTGGTCAGTAAAGTGGAGTGGAATAGATGTTAAGTCATTAATTTTGCTATAATTAGAAGAAATCACAAAGTCAAGAGTATTACCAAGTGCATGAGTAGGAAAATTACAGTTTTGAGATAAATTAAAAAGAGAAAGAATTTCAAGAAACTTAGCAACATAGAAATCATTTATTAATATTTACCACCAGTTGTGCTTCAATCACTTATCCAAATCTAAACGCCAGGCTTTTAATAGAATTCCTTGATTTTGTCCCAAAAAATGGACTCCTGGTGACGTATTTGTACATTTTCATGAATTCCAGCTTATTTACTTGATCAAACTGCTATAATTCGAAGAAGACTTACTCAATTCATTAATATTTTTTGACTGAAAACAAACTTTTCTTATATCTGGTCTCATTAAGGCTTATCAAGACCAATTTTGAAAAAAGTTTGTTTTTATCTTAAAAAATATTAATGCATTCAAAAATGAATTTAAAATCATCAGCTTCATGAAGAATAGAAAGCTATTTAAACAAATGAAGACTGTAATTTCAAAAATTTAGTTTTAACGATGAGTTTTTATTAAAATAGCAAATTAAACGTTGAAGAGAGTTCGTGTAAAGAATTTTTTAAAAATTTTAAGCTTTAAAAAATTACGATAAAAAGAAGCACCGAGTTGAAACAATCAAAACGCGGTAAAAGACTTTTAAGTGTGTAAGTAAGTTACTGAAAGCATCACACTTTTCCTGAAGCAGGTCGTATGCGAAATGCAAGGTCAAAAAGTTATCAATCTCCAAAAGCGCTAGTTCAAAAGCTCGGTGTACTTTGCTTCTTCGTCGACTTTGAAGGTCGCCTCTTCGTAGAGGCCGTTGTTTCCGTTGTTGGGGGCATCTATTGAGCTGCCAGGAATCTCCATTCTATGAGTTTTGAACGTTTTGAACATTATTTTTGCCTTTTCAATGAAAGCTGCAAATGCTTTAAAATGATAAAAGCTTTAAATTATTTAAATTCTTCAATAAAAATTAATGAACCGTAATCATTTACAAATTAAGCAAACTATTTATAGAGTAAAAAAGTTGTTTATTTTAAAAAGTACTTTTCTCGGTTCTTGATCTTCTCCATACGACCAGCTACTCCATACGGACTCTCTCTTGCCTCTTCGTAGTATGCCGAGCTTTCGTTGTAATCTGGATTTCTTGTACTTTTAGGAATATATACCCTGGTAGTTACGAAGAACGCTGGCCATCATATTAAAGGTATTTGCTAAATTATAAACTTTAATAACACGTAAAGTGCGATAGTGTTTTTAGAAAACCAGAATTTTGAAGTTTAAAAAATATAATTTTACAAGTATTTTAAATAACTTACTTTTCCGGGATTTTACTTTCTACATTTGGCAAAATTGAAATTTTTTTGGACACACTGTTCTGACTGAATAAAAATGTTACTTTCAATTTTACGGTAAAGTAAAATAAATTTATCTAAATTTCGAATTATTATTAAAAGACTTTAAAATGGAAATCTGTTTAGTAATTAAATAAATAACTGCACGAAAAAATATATCTTCTCCTCTCCTGTCTAAGGAAAAGCAATGGGTGAAAATGTTTTCTTTAATGTAAAAAAGAGATAACCTGGGCTTTGTTTTTTTCGACTTTTCCAAAATGAGAAAGATCAGCAGAATAATCAGAGCGATGAGAAATATTCCTGCAAGCACCCAGCCCGCAATCACCGGAGCCGTAAGGTCCACTGCAGGAAAGGTACACGATCATTATTATAAAGCAAATAACTTTTTCGAAATATTTTTTAAGTTTACGATTTTATAATTCTCAAAGTTATGAATGAACAAATCAGCAAGTTTTTATCTTGTTTCTAGGCAATGAAGCCTCAAATACCAGTAGATGAAGCGGAAACAGTTGTCACTTTCTTCATACAGATGGACGGACACATTCTCAAGCATGCAGAAGTCTCCCAAACACTGAGGCCATAAGGAAACTCCTGAGAAGCAGTCACGCAATCCCCATCGGAACTTTGGCCTCCTTTCCAGCGATTAAACTCGATCACTTCTGCGCCAATATTTTTTTGCAGAATTTTAATTGCTCTACCGTAATTTTAATTTGACAATTTTTTTATAATAAATATTTGTACAATTAATTTAAATGAAAACATATTTTTAATGGAACTTGAAAGGCATTTGGAATAGCACTAACCGCTTGTAGACCAACGCCACAACAACTTTGTCATTCCGATCCAGTAGGTCGTGCTAGCCGCCAAAAAGCTGCGTAAAACAATTTCAGCTTCGGTGGTGTTGACTCCATCGAAGGAAGCCAGGTGACCTCCAGAAGAAACGCAATCCCTCAACGCATCGAAGAAAGTGGCAGCGTGAGGCCCCTTCACGTAGTAGCAGCGTCCGCATATCAGCACTGAAGGCTGTGGACAGTCGCCTTGCAGAAATAAAAAGTTATTTGGCACAACCCTTGAATTCTCACAATTGTTAAATACTTGCCGGACTATACAAAAACTAAATAGTGACTTGATTTTGTAGAAGCTGTTGAGCAACTATGTCAATTTGGAAAAGTTAAAATTAAATTATTTTTACAAATATGTTTTCTATGCAGACTTTGTCGAGAGCAGATCCAATTATCAAACTTTTGGTAAATATCGTGGACTTCTATCGCCACCGTGCCCTTGTCATCGACAGTGACTGAACCAAAATCTTTGCTCGAATATACGTCGTTAAACAGGAACGCAGTTATATCAACTAAAAAAAATTAAGTTTTATATTTTATATCGATTTGTTGAACTTTTTTAAAGATTTTTTAAAAGTTTAATTATATGACTATGCAATTGAATATACATTACAACAAATCTCACTGTCAAATTGGTTCTAAAACTGAATTTTAAAAATTATTTCTAACCTGGTTGATTACTAATCCAGTACCATCGCCGAAGTAGGTTGACATCGAGGTAGAATTTCGAGAAAGGCAGGTTCGTGTGGAAGAACTCGTCGAGGAGGACTGCGGTCTTGAAGTCTCGAACCTGCAACAGCGACATTTGCTTCGCTGCGCAGTCTGACGCTGCTTGGGCGAAAGTTCTGTGGTGGCGTGGAGTGGCGTGGAGTGGGGTGGAGTGGAATGGAGTGGGGTGGAGTGGAGTGGAGAGGGGTGGAGTGGAGTGGGATGGAGTGAAATAAGGTGGAATGGAGTGGGGTGGAGTGAGATGAAATGGAGAGGGGTGGAGTGAGGTGGAGTGGGGTAGAATGAAGTGGGGTGGAGTGGGGTGGAGTGGAATGGAGTGGAATAAGGTGGAATGGAGTGGGGTGGCTTGAAACACCTGTTCACACATCAGTTATTTATCAAATGTCGAAATGAATTTTAGTATACATTTTTCAACATTCAATCAATCACTAGTTATTTGTATAGCGCCATTTATTAAACGAACAAAAGCGCTCAGCCATCACGTCCCAAACAAGTACGTCTTCAGGCCTCGACGGAAAGCTATGAATGACTTAGTTTAAGTTAAAGAAGAAGTTGAAGAATTCCATAAAAAAGAACCGCAGTAAGAAAAAGAACGTTTAGCAAAGGAGTGTTTAACTGAAAAACGATAAGAACATTTCTTTGGTTTCTTCACATATGAAAAATATAATTTTGAGATTTTTGTTTTTGGCTGTGGAGGTCTAAATTATGAAGGCAAAGAGGGTGGTAATTGAAATCTTGTCACCTTTCTTTCCCGTCCGAATACATACAGTACTCGTCGTTGCATTTCCTATAGTCCTCTTGAGGTTTCACCAAGTAGACAAACTGTCCCAGAAACAACCAAACACAAAATCTAACTTCCATACTTATTTTTCCACTGGAAACTCTATTTCATGAGACTTTTTAAAGCACCTCTCAAAGAACTTTATCTTTAGCTTATGAGTCTATTGAATTCCTGAACAGCCTCACAATGAAAGTAACAAGTGTGCCTAATAGTTTATAAGTACGCTTTAATGAGTTTGAGAAGTAAACAAAATCACCAACAATGGATTAATTAGTTTCTGCCTTTACTCATACATACGTGACGCCTATTTCTTATTCATGGCAATGTCCTCCGAAATGAACACAAAAGAGACTTCTCATTTCCTAAAAGTGTTTGGAATGTAGGATTTTGCGCCGGACATAAAACAAGCAGCTTTGAAACGTCTATTGTAACACCTTTTGCATTAATCATGTGAAAGAAATGGACAATTTCCACTTTGTGACAAAAAGTAAGACGCAAAATAATTCGGGGGAAAGAATGGCTCGGAATATATTTACGAGCAATTGAACCAATAGTTCAGATATCCAGAGCCGAGTGCAAAATGATTCAGTCTTCGTCATTAACAAAGCAGGCCTGCTTCGAGCGTCGCTCAAGAAAGCTAGCCTTTTCATTATTTCCAACACAAACAAACTACCGCAGAATTATAATATCCTATTATAATAATTATTAAAATTATAATATATAAATAATTATTTAGAGACGATGGAAGGTCTGGAGCAGGCCTCAAGAGCAGTGTTGCACGAGTGAAGACAACATTCGTAATCGGCACTTTCCTAATTATTGCGAATTGATTTCTAAAACGGATGTGACCATTGTTCAGACTTAATGTTTAAAAATTAATTCCCGAACCGAATTACCACAATAATCGACCTAGCGAGATCGTAAAATGGAAGAAGACAGAAAGATTTTTAAAAATGCACTTTTTTATTCGACTGCGTATGAAAATGGATGCAACGACAACACTATAATTAAACATAAGAAAACCAAAAGAGTTACCAAGAGAACCATAGTAGGAGGATAAGGGCATCGAAGCTTTACACTTTCTAAATGCCTGCTTTTCTCTCATGGCCGTGCTCTCTAGATTAAACTATGATTAGTTTCCACGAACAATAAAAATATTATTTCGTGAGTTCAACTTTAACGAGCTTACCACTCGTATTTATAAACCTATATTATTAATTAAAGCTGTGCTTTGATCGGCGTTAACTTTTCGATGAATTCGTTAATAATTTAGTGGAATTAAACTGTAACGCGTTTAAATTGAAATGAGTTTATCACGAATTCAGACGAGTTAGATTGATGTGAGCCTATGCAGCATGGGCGGCGATCCTGGGGGGGTCACGGGGTCAGGACCCCCCCACTAGTTTTTAGTGGGGGGGTCCACCTTAATGTGGACCCCCCCACTTTTTTTCAATCTTTTTATATAATTTTTTTAATTTTGATATGAACATAATCGTCAACCATGGCATAAAAATGAATTTTTATACAGTAATACATTGTGAGTATGTGTAGTTATAGTGATAGCTGTCTAAAAAAATATTCTTTGCCTAATTAAATACTTCTTCATCTACTTTTCATTTTATCTCTATGGCGTAGGCGGGATTCCTAAGGGGGTCCTGGGGTCCATCTTTATAAGGACCCCCTCACTCTTTTAAAAATACACATTTCTCAACTCTCATTTTGATACGAGCCTAATTGTCAACCATGGGATAAAGAAATGCTAATACAGTAATACATTGTGAGTATGTATGGGCAGCGATGCTAGGGGGGGTCCTGGGGTCCATCTTAACATGGATTCTCTTCAATTTTTCAAATAAAATAATTTCTTAACTTCTATATTAATAAAAGCATAATCGTCAACCATAGCATGAAACCGAATTTTTATTCAGTAATATACTTTGGGTAGGCGTAGTTATAGTGATAGCTGCCTAAAGCAAAATTATTCTTTGCTTTCGCAAATACTCCTCCACCTACTCTTCTTTTTATATTTATGGATTTGAATTGATGAATTATATTTATAAAAAATTAAATTTCTGAATTTTCAATTTTCGCAAGCAGACATTCAGGATTTTTTTCAGAAAATATTGGTTCACTTTATGCAAACAGACAGATTTACATTTGTATAAATTTTATACTATAAAAAAAAACATTCACATTGTGTTACTTATTTTGCTTGGGCGATGTTCATAGGGGGTTCTGAGGTCTACCTTAATATCGACCCTTTCAATTTTTAGATGAACCAAAGTTAATGACTTTCAAAAGGCTTCGAACATTAACTAAAGTTGTGGTTAAATCAAACTACAAGTTTCATATCACATGACTGCAAAAATAAAATGCTGATGCTTTTAGCTCATTCTATCGTTAGAAACACAGTGTGCACTGTTAATGCCGAATCAAGCCAGTTTGGTGTTATGGTTGACGGCACACAAGACTGCAATGGGTTAGAGCAGGAATCGATATGCTTTCGATTTTTTGATGAAGCTCTAAATGTTAATGAACAGTTTATTGGTTTATTCAGCCCACCAGACACGACCAGACAAAAATTATCTGCTGTAGCAAAAGAGTTTCTGATCAGAATTATGCTACCTATAGAAAACCTCAGATCTCAGACTTATGACGGCGCTGCTAACATGAACGGCCGATTTAACGGTTGTCAGGCTATTATCAGCAGTGAGCATCCGCTTGCATTGTTTTTTCACTGTTCTGCACACTGTGAAAATCTTGTAGCCCAGCACACACCTGCCGCAAATCCCTTTGTGAGCAATTCACTTCAGTTTGTCCAAGAGTTAGGTGCTTTTTACAATCGTTCAGGGAAGTTCAAGAAGCAGTTTAGTGATGCTTTAGTGTCTCTTATAACTGACTTGTCTGATGAGCCACTGAATGAAAAGTATAGTATAAAACTTCTTTGTCCTACAAGATGGCTGACCAGAGTATCTGCAGTGTCTTCTGTGCTTGAACATTATGAAGTGGTACTTGTTAGCTTGGAATCATTTGCTTCCATTGGTACTGCTGATGAAACAGCTGTAAAGGCTCGAGGCTTTTTTTCAACAGAACACTACTACACTGGCCCTCAAGCTAGTTGTTTTGGTGTTTTCATTTCTGGAACAGTTAAAAAAGTCGTTGCAGTAAGCAAGTGCCAAGGTCAGTAGAATGGTTGCAGCGACCAGTATGGTTTTGGCATATGATCTTGAGCCGATTTCTGTACCTCGGGTGCAAAAGCCGCCAAAAAAGTATTGTGGGCTAGGCCCAGCTTATGTAGCAACAAAACCAGAAGAACATTATCGAGCAGCATATTACGCTGTCATAGACATTGCAATCATACAACTCACAGAAAGGTTCAATCGAGATTCTCCTGGTTTGCGTTCATACTTGCAGCTGGAGACAATGTTGCTATCTGGTGATATTTGCAAGCAGTATCGTGAGCTAAATGCAACTAGTCTTTTTTCACAGTTAGCTATGTTTAAAGACCAGAATGAATACAGAACTTTATCACAAGTGCAAAAAACAATGCAAGCTATGATCCCGGAAGTCAGACATCTCTTTCCTCAGGTTGAAAGATTGATCAGGTTGATGCTTGTTTGTCCAACAACGTCCTGTACTGCAGAAAGATCTTTTAGTGCTTTGCGGCGTCTTAAGACTTGGTTGCGTGCAACTATGACACAGCCTTGCTTGAATTCACTGGCCGTTTGTCATGCACATCAGGATATACTTGACAGTATAGATTTAAAAAAGCTAGCAGAAGAATTTGCTAGTCGGTCAGACATTCGAAGGGGTCTTTTTGGAAATTGGAGTTAGCGAGCTGTGGAGAGAAGATAGAAGAACAGACATTCTTTGTTATCTGAATATACACAGTGGGCCAAAAAAATTTCCCAATGTATATTTGTTTATAAATTTGGCAAATTTAAATCTATTTGAAATTTGTCAAAACTATTTGACTCAGAATTGAATGGAAAACAAGATGTTATAACATTTATTTAGATTCTTTTAATGTGCATTCTTTTCACCTAGTGAAACTAAAACAAGTGTGAAAATAGCGAAAACTGTATTATAAAACACAAACATATTTCGATATTTTCACATTTGTTTCAACTTCACAAGGTGAATGTATTACAGATTAAAAGGGTCAAAATAAATTTTTCTTAAATCTTGTTCCTTATACATTTCTGAGTCAAACTGTGAAAAAATTGAAAATCGCTTTACATTTGCCAAAGTTATATACAAATATATAGCGGCATGTTTTTTTTGACCCAGCGTGTATATTTATCTGTCTGTTCGACTGGTTAACCCAATAAAGTGTTTATTTATCGTTAGAGTTTCATCAACAAAAGGAATACAGATTTATAATAATAATAATAATTGTCATTTTTGTATAGCGCCCGGGCACGCAACTGAAGCGCTTTCACTGCGTCGTAATGCAATAAAGAAATAAAAATAATTATAATAGTAATGTTATGAAAAGGAGAGCAAAGAGTAGCATGGAGTAATTATTAAGAATGATAGGCTAAGTTAAAGTAATGAGTTTTCAGTTTGGCTTTGAAAGTCGAAAATTGGTTGATGCTTCGAAGTGCAGGTGGAAGGGCATTCCAAATTGTTGGAGCTGCGTGACGGAAAGCTCTTTTTGAGATGTTGTTTGTAGTGGATTCTTGGTTGAGGAGAAGAGATGAAGATGAACGCAGTTGTTTGTTTGATGTTTTTTTAGTTATGAGTTTGCTGAGATATGACGGTATTGAGGTTTGAAGAATTTTGAATGTGGTGATGGCTATTTTAAAGGATATTCGAAAGTCTATAGGAAGCCAGTGGAGTTTTATAAGATTTTCCTTTGATGATTGAACAAGGTGATGGCCTGGGTAATCACAGTTGAGTGTGATTCTAGCCGCCTTGTTTAAAACTGATTGTAGACGATTTCTTTCTTGATTGGTGATATTATATAATAGCGAGTTACAGTAGTCAAGTCTGCCTGGTCTACCTAGTTAGTTATGCTATATATTTATGTTATATTGATATTCTAATTTTTAGTGACTTGGCATTTATATATACTTGTATAATATGATGGCTGTAAAAACAGATTGTCCGGACATTTAATTATTATTCATTTATTGTTACATTTGACACTATTGAAAGGAATTTCACTATTTTATTGGAACATAGGCATATGGATACAAATCTGCGCACATTTTTTTAATAGTTATTTTAATGTTATACAAATTTATTTTTTTAGAAAAAGAACTGATAAATAGATTTTTCAAAATAATAAAAGGATTTGTGGAAAATTTTTTTAGTCGTTCATAAAATCATTAAAAAAAATAAATAAATAAATGAATGAAAAAACATAATAATAACATTAATTGAACCTATAGCACGCAGTGCAAAACTTAATTTTTTTTCTCAAATCACTAAAAACTTTAAAAGAAAGTTAAATATTTCTTCAAACTCGTGGACCGTGGTTATATTTTTAGAGTGGTGGTTTTGATATTAGTAGGGTTGATAGCTAGTTGTAATTGAATTTATATAGATGACCAATAATAAAAGCTATTAAAATCGTTTTTTCTTCAAATCGCTTAAAGTGACAATAGAAAACTATTTTTTATTAGGTATCGAATATTTTTTAATGGTTGGCCATACAAATATTAGTAGTTGATACAAAAATAATTCGCAATACAGCAACCAATACTAAATAGTATCGCTGTCACTGAATTGGTCGATACCAGTTCTTTGATTCTAACCTTGGGGTGGACCCCCCCAAGATTTTCTACAGATCGCCGCCCCTGCTATGAAGACTGCACGATGCTTCAAAAAATATGCGCATAATGGCGAATTCCGTTTGTTCTTTAAAATATGATTTTTTGATTGAAGAAACAATTTTTTTATTTGAAGTCAAATGCCAAAGGCCAAAAATCCTATTTTGATCAAATATTTTTTACAAGTAATATTTAATAAATACACTAAATAAATTATTATAAATAAAATAATTAACAATGCATAAATAAAAAAGATATATTAAATAAATATTTAATAGAGGCAAAGGTTTTGACTTTTCAACTGAGGGAGGGACAGACAACTTTGGAGCATGTCCAATAAAATAAAAGTGAACTTAATCATTTAAAATTGAAATAAGATTAAATATAATTAAACTTGATAATAATTTATTAGTCAATGAAAAATAAACAAAAACTAGATGAATATTGTGGAATTTATTGATAATTTCAAAATTTCAATTTGAATTACCAGAGATTTCCTGAGAAAAACCATCATGGGAACGTTTCAGAGCTGAATTGTTGCTGATTAAAAAAATAGTTTGATCCAGTTCACTAATAATAACAGATAAAGAGATGAGGATGATGATGATGAATATTGAAGAGTTGATGATGATGATGATGAATATTGAAGAGTTGATGATGATGATGAAGAAGAATATTGAAGAGATGAGGATGATGATGAAGATGAGTATTGATGAGTTGATGATGATGATGATGAATATTAAACATAGAGATGACAATGATGATGACGTTGTACATTAAATATAGTGATGGTGACCAATATTGAATTGCTAGGTATTTGAGTGGTTAGGTCATGATGACAATCCTCACACGAGAGAGTATTATTACTGTTACAAGTAATAGCAGTTATGAACATATTGGTGAAGGGAGTAACAGTAAATAAAGTTTACATAATAATAATAATAATAATATTAATAATAATAATAGAATAGATTAACAACTTAATAGGAGTAATCATCATGGGAGGGAGGGGGGCATGTATTCTACAGGGAGGGTCAGTGCAGGGGGGGCACGAAGGAGGAGGGGTCGAAGTGGATGCCCTCCAGGTGCACCTTGCTGTCGATGTCTGCGTCTGTGCAGGGTATGTGTGCAGCATGACCACCCACTCACCCACTCACCACACACACACACACACACACACACACACACACACACACACACGCACACACACACACACACACACACACACGCACGCACGCACACACGCACGCACGCACGCACGCACGCACGCACGCACGCACACACACACACACACACACACACACACACACACACACACACACACACAACACACACACACACACACACACACACACACACACACACACACACACACACACACACACACACACACACACACACACACACACACACACACACACACACACACACACACACACACCATTAGTCTTAATCTTGGGCTTTCGTCCCCTCTTGAGTGGTCGTTTGTTAAGGACCTGGATGGATAGAGGAGAAGAAAAATGAGTGAAAGAATGAAAGATTTAATAAACCAATTTTTTTAATATAAGTGAAGCAAACATAATATATAGATATAAAATCATTTTAAATGTTTTGATAAACTAAATTAATTGAGTCGCCAAATTAATATTAAGTGAACGATAAGGGAATTAGAGTTAATTTGTATAGCGCTGCATACTTTGCGAGGTTCCTTGGAGTCCTTCACTCGTCTGCGAGCGTAATTCACCTGGTGAATGAATGCACAGTCGTTAGAGCAGCTCCTCACAATCATCATAATCATGACGCTGAGTGCATGCATGAGTGGATGACAGAATGAATTCAAGAATGATTAAATGAATAGGAAGCATGAATGAATGAATTAATGAATTATTAAATGAATTAATGAATTATGAATGAATTATTGAATGAATTAATGAATTATTGAATGAATTAATGAATTATTGAATGAATTAATAAATTATTGAATGAATTAATAAATTATTGAATGAATGAATTAATTAATTATTGAATGAATGAATTAAATATTGAATGAATTAATAAATGTATGAATGAATGCACAAAGAAATGCATGCATGAATGAATGAATGAATGCACAAAGAAATGCATGCCTGAATGAATGAATGAATGCATGCATGGATAGATAGACAAGCACCTGGTGGGAGAAGGTCTGGTTGATGGCTCTCTCGGAGGGCTCGAGACAGCCCGACTCGAGGCAGAACTTGCGCATGTAGGCTGCGTCGTGGGGGGGGGGGGGGGGGGGGAGGGAGGGGGGGGGGGAGGATTTTAATTTTTTTATTGCACCCCACCCCCACAAGAAATTATTATTGAGTTGAACCACTACCTACTCCAATTCACTCTCATTCCCTAATAAATATATATTACATCTCTTCTCCAACTCCTACCCACCTCCACCCCACCCATTCCCCCATCTCTACCCACCCCACCACCCCACCCATTCACCCATCTCTACCCACCCCACCACCCCACCCACCTTTGCACGCGAGCACCTTGGTCGGGTGCAGAGGTAGTTTGCTGGAGACGTCCTCTGTGAACTTGTGAGGAGTGGTTGATGGGGTGGTGTTGCTATAGTTACGCTGTGTGTAGGGTAGCAGTGGCAGGGGGTTTAGAGGTGGTGGCGATGATGATGATTATGATTTTAATAGTTTAATTTTAATATTTTCATGACAGATACAAGCCACAACCACCTGAAAATTGATACTTACACACACACATCCCCTCTTCCCAATTCCCACTTAACCCCCCCCCCCCAGATCCCCTCACCACCTAATCAACCTTCACTCCCAACTACCACTCCCCCTCACCACTACACCTACTCAACCACCCCTATACATCAAACACCCACCTCCCTGACCACCAATGCACCTTGCAGTTGAGACCCTGTCCTCGCGACTCGGCGAGCTCCTCCCACGTGAAGACCAGCGGGATGAGGCGTCTCAGCACGTACAAGCCCCCGTTCTCCTTGTGCGAGAGACCCTCGTTCACCACTATCTGAAGGTTCAGTCTGCGTGCGTGTGTGTGTGTTTGTGTGTCTTTATATGTGCATGTGTGTATGTGCGTGTGTGTGCGTATGTGTGTACGTGTAAAATATAAAAGACAAAATATATAGCAAATTCGTTTGACTGAATGGTTTTTGATAGAGCTGTTCCACGATTAAACATTTTAATCGCCGTTAATCGTTCGATTAAAATTTTTAATCGTACGTTAATCGTATTTTAACGCAATGTTTTTAGCATATTTGACATGAGAATAAAATAGTTTCAAATTTAAAAAAATAAAAATTTAATGAAAATTTTATCAGAATTTTATATAAAAGTAATTCACTTTTAAAAGAAGAAAAAATGCATAAATGATAAAAAATGCAATTGTCACACATCTATTTTGAGGCAATTACTTAAGCAAACAAGGTGTTCTACTTTAGCTGGATCTGAAGAGACTCTTTTCCTGCTAACTATGTGTCCTGACAAGCTGAATAGACGTTCACATGGAACTGTACTTGCAGAAGATGACAAGTACTTTCTTTCCAGTTTCGCAAGAGGCGGATATGCCCTTTCGTGTTGTTGCCGCCAAACAAGAGGACAACTCTCAAAGCCTACTTCAGATTCTTTTCTATAACGTTTAATCATTAAACTTAGTCAATCATTAAACTTTAATGATTGACTAAGTAATCATTGAGGTATCTTCATCTTCTAGAATCTGAAGATACATATGTTTTTAGTCTTGTTTGGTTAAGGCTGTATAGTTTTTGAAGTTTTTTTCTCAAAACATTTTACAATTTTTAATCGGGGGTCTAATGATGTGGCAATTCTTGACCATTGGATATGCTGATTATTCATTCTCTGCTCCAATTTGGGAAGAAATTTTGTGTGTGAAAGGAATGACATAAGCTGGATTATCTTCTGAAGTGCATATTTCTTGTGTAAAGTAACAAATTGCAGGTAACACTGTTGAAAATTTCAAGTATTTTCCATCTAGAATTTCTGTTGCAACTCTTCAAGAAATTAAAAGTTTGTGATTAAATAAAATTTTTCCCATTCGTTTGTTGACAGTAATTTAGTAGTGTTTGTGTTCACTTCCTGACAATGTAACCAAAACAGAAAAAAAACAGTTTAATTTGGATAAGTTTAAATTCATTAAATTTTTTTATTGTGTTACTTTTTTTTAATGTGTTAGTTTTTATTAAATGCTTTAAAATGTTTAACGGTCGTTAATTGATTAACGCGTTAATCGAAAGTTAACGTAGAATAAAGACAGCTCTAGTTTTTGAGAATGTTAGTTAAAGTACAACATCTCAGTAATGATGATTAGCAAAGATGGATAGGTGCATTGACAAGCTAATGACAGCTCACCTGTTGACGTACACATCGTAGTTGGGGAGAAGTTGGATCTGTTTGTTGTCTGACATTGTGTTTCCTACTTCCAACTGGTGAAATAAAAAAATGCAATTTAAAAAAAAGGTGTTATATTTAGAAAAATTATTATCAAAATCAGTTAATCAATCAATTTATCACAGTGGGTTAAATTGAATTAGTCAACAAGGAAATACATTCAATATTTTAAAAAGTGAGAGAATCAATAAAATGTTTGGGAGCAGCAGCCACTTTGGGAGCATTGAGAAAGGAGTTGTTGGAGATGTTGGCGAGGTCGTTGAGTTCGGCGATCCTGCACCGATCAGGCGTCGACGTGACAGGGGTGGAGTGCAGCGAGACGGCAAGAGGCTCGCCCTGGTCGACACTGAAAAGAGGCTTGCCGTTGTCCCAGTTGCCGTCGTTGCCCCACTGGTTGTTCAAGCTGGTGTTGTTGTTGTTGTTGTTGGAGGGTGTGTTGTTGTTGGCTGGAAGAGTGTTCATGTGCGAGTTGTTGTAGTGAATCTTGCGCATCATGAGTTCTGCTTGTTGCTGCTCGCATCTGCATCGCTCCACCTGCTTCAGCAACTCTGTGGTGTCCTGCTTCAGCTGCTGCAACTCGAACGTCACGAAGCTCTTGCACTCACTCAACGACTGCTTCACGTTCATCAACTCACTCTTTATCGACTCGTAGTCGTGCTTTGGAAGGACTACGAATGCCGAGTTGTTGTTGTTGTCGTGGTTTTCGTTCGGAATGAAGTGGAACATGTTGCCTCCATTATTGTACTGGTTGTTCGGCGTCTGCTTCAAGAGACGACCGTCGTTGTCAATCATCCTATCGTGGCAGATTCCTCTCGCACGAGCAAGTTCCATTTATGAAGTAATTAAACTTGTTCTTCCCTTTTCAAGCACTCAGCACTATGCAAACATTGCCAAGCGTCAACAAATAACTTGCATACAGTAATGAAAACAAAGAAAACTAATTAAAACAATTTTAATTTGAACTTCAAAAAAATGTGACTTATACTTGATCAAAAGAAGTAATTTTATATCAATATTTTTATATCATAAAAACGCATTGACTCAACTTTATGAACCTAGATGCAGCTTTAAAATTTAAAGATTTAAGTTTAAATACACACTGAAGAAATTGATTGATATATCCGATATAGGCATATTTAATCAATTTTTTCAATAAAGCTAACTTTTTAAAAAGATGAGAAAAATTTTTGAAGTTGAAATTTTGAAAGCTGAAGATTTCGAGAATTTTGAAGAATATTTCAAAAAGTTCATTCAATGCCAGGTACATTAAATTTGAATCTAAAATATTCTACAATCATAATACTTTTAAAACATTTCGAATTATAGTTGATGGATTTTTCAAACATATAAAATAATTATATATAAATAATATATATTAATATTTCATAGAGAAAGCCACTGTTAATCAAATCTTTAGATGTTGGAACTTGCATTAAAAAGTGGAACACTGATTATTTGAAAGAAAGGCTTGGTGAAAAAGTAACCAAGGTACACTCTAGTGACGTTGGCTCTCTTGATTTCATATCAAAAAACTTCAAGTACAAGTAATCAATATGGGATTTTATTTGTTTCAATTTTCTTAAAATATTTTTTTTTCAATAATTATATAATTTATCTTTTAATTATGTTATTTTCGGTTTTTTACACTAATTTATTTCAATGTGATTTTTTTTTAAATAATATATTTTTTCATGCTTCAGAACACTTGGATTTGGAGATTTTATAACGAAAGTGCAAGAGAGTGATGTGGAAGAATATGAGGTTAGAATTAGAATTAGTATTTCTGAAAACTAAATTACTAAAATAAATTTTCACCTATTTTTATTATGTATCAAACAGTTCTGATATAATATTAACATAATTCTCAGGATACAGAAAAAGAATTTTTGTATTTGAGATCTTTGGGAGATGACGTCAGAAAAGACATTTGTGATCTTTGGAAACATTTTCCTGAAATTGCAGATGATTTTGTAATTCCAAACTTGTTTGAAAAGAACCAATATTTTTCCAGCATTCTCAGAATCGCCTCTAAAGGTGTTCAGTTATGGACACATTTTGATGTTAGTATTAATGTATACTTTTATTTTTACATTAGTTTTCAATTGTTACTTTACAATATAATTTTATGGTTTTCGATTATACCAAAATGGCAGATAATGGACAATATGCTGGTGGCAGTGAGGGGCTGCAAGAGGGTTGTCCTCTTCTCACCTGAACAAGCTGATCTGCTGTATCTTTCAGGTTTCGCTGATTGAATATTTAAAGTGGATACATACTTATTAATCGCCATTTTGTCTTTAAATCGATTTTGACAAAATATTTACGATGTTTTTGCTTAAGTTAATGATAACATAAAAAAGTCAATCACTCATGAGAGATTCCTTAATCATAGGTGACAAATCCAGGGTTACAGATATCGAAAATCCAGACTTTGCAAGGTTAATCACACAAAAATTTAAATCGACTATTTCATAAATAACATCAATTCGCATTCATCTTTGTAATCATTTAAATTAATTCACCGTACTTATATCGTCTGCAGCTTCCCACTCTTTCGTGACGTAGGGCATCACGTGTGCTGCATGGACGAGGGAGATGCTCTCTACATCCCTGGTTCTTTGCCATTACTTGTTGCCTTGCAGTAGAAATAAACTTAATTATATAAAAAATTGTAATAATAATAAAAATTAGTTCAACTTTTTGATTCTTGAATTTGTAATTTTTTTCAGCTCTTTGGTTTCACAACGTCACCAACACTACGGCAACAGTCTCCGTGAACGTATTTTGGCGTCACCTTGACGCCAGTTACTATGATAACAGGGATGTGTATGGCAATAAAGACTTGCTGTTGTTTTCCAGTGCTGAGTCTATTCTGGACAGGGCGATTAATAAGATATCTTCTTTGCCCGAAGACTATAAACGATTTTATGCTAAGAGACTTATAGAAAAAATTAAACTCAAGTGTTTATAGGAATTAAAAACTTAGATTTAGTTTTTCAATATTTTATATTATTACTTATTTAGATAGTTCTAGGGAACCTGTATTGTGATGTCGTTTTAATTTTATTTGTTATCTATTGTCATTCATGTTGTAATTGTAATTTAAGTTTTTTTGAAACTAATAACTGCTTATATAAAGTGAAAAATGCCCTCAATATTACTTGAAAGATAAGAGAAAAATTTTTCTAAAATCAAACCTATATCAATTCGAAAAATTTAATTTAATAAAAATATTTATAACATTTTAGTTTTTTCTCAACAGGATTTATACTTACACTAAGGTATGTTACAAATGAAAATGAAAATATGCAGCCTAAGTGGCCTGGAGGCTCATTCGGGTTATACGCCACTATAATAATGCTCGTCATTATTATTATTATTTTTACTCATAGACATAAAGTTAGGCGCTTTTTATCTAGATGCTTTAGTGCTAAGATATTTCTGGATAGAAGTCAAAAATAGATACTAAATTTATTTGGAAAGTTATCTAACTGGTCAGTAAAAATAGAATCAGATTTACGTTAAAGAATTTTTGAAAATTTAGTTATATCTAAATTGATTTCTGGTTGAATGTCTTTACGATTATCCAAAATGGTCTTCGTAGTCAATTATTCATTGCCGAATATCTACTGCGATCAACATTTTCTTTTAAAAATTTTGATCATTTTAAATAATGTTCAAAAATATACACAAGAACATCCTGATTTGGAAAGTTTAAAAATCTTATTTTTATTTTCACAATCTTTTTTAAGGTATCAAGAAAAAATGGGCAGGAAAAAAATAAGGATCGAGCCTATAACAGACGACAGAAACAAGCAGGTTTGGTAATCGATAAATATAAAATGGTTGACTCAACAATAAAATAATGTTCCACAACCATGATGAAGGTAACCTTCACCAAGAGGAAGTTTGGTCTGATGAAGAAGGCGTACGAGCTGAGTGTGCTGTGCGACTGCGAGATTGCCCTGATCGTCTTCAACGGCTCGAACAAGCTCTTCCAGTATGCTAGCACTGACATGGACAAAGTGCTCCTGCGCTACACAGAGTTCAACGAGCCGCACGAGAGCTGCACCAACAAGGAGATCGTCGAGGTTGTTTCAGATCTTTTGATCAATCAATAAATTAACTTTCTGTCAAATGTGGAAATCATTTATTTTCTTTTCTCTCCCAATACATTTTTATTGGATCTCGATGATCTATCATCATATCATCTGTCTAATTAGCATTATACACCAATGAATAATCAATGTTCCAACTGCATCAAAACAGAAACTGCACAAGAAGGGAGGTGCAAAAGAAGACAATGCAAGTTCTTTTCACATTAAACTCAATTCAATATCAAAACACTCATTTCAAAAACACCAGCGATTTTTTTAAAAATAAATATTTTAAAAAGTCATTTGCCATCACCAGGGGGAGGTCTCTGGCAAGCATGATAGTAGTACTGACTCAGAAGACGACCACCACGACCCTGCAGACGCCAAGAAGGCCATCGATCGAAACATCTCCACCATCTCCACTGATCCTAAGGTGGTATGCCATGATGATGATGGTGGTGGTGATGATGATGATGATGATGATAATGATGATGATACCCCATACCAACCACACAACACACACCACAGATGGGTGACTTGGCCCAGATGGTGACAGTCCAATGCAGCAATGGCACTCTGGCTTTCGTGCATCCCAACCTCCAACACCTCTTTCCTTTGAGCAACAACCAACAACAACAACTGCAACAACAACAACAGAACAACCAAAACACTCAACAACAGCAACTGACTACTAACCAACAACAACAACAACAATTGATCACACAACAACAACGCAACAACAACCACAGCAACCAGCAGTTCATCAGCAACAGCAACCTTCTAAATGCTGTCACCAACAGTCTCCTAAATCAGTCCAAACTGGCAGGTTCTAGCTTCACTTACAGTTTTCTTTTCTTTAAATGTATTCACTTTTAGTTTGCATTTTATTGAATTAATTGTATATTCAACTACAAATTCAAACAACAACAACAATTACAGGCGAGGATAAGACAAGCAAGGTAATCAACACGCAAATCAAGCTCTCACCATCAGGCACAAACAACAACAACAACAACAACCACATCGTCAACATCATCAACAACAACAACAGCAACAACAGCAGCAACAACACCGGCAATCGCCAGGCTCTCAGAGTGTACATACCAAATTCTAGAGGCGTCATCACCACCCTTAATAACGTTTTAAACACTAACAATAACAACAACAACAACAACAGTCAAGAGGTTAATTATCCAATGCCTAAAATTTAAGTCTTAAATTAATCATTTCAATATTTGTAAATATTCAATACTACTTCAACCTTTTATTGATTAAGAATACACTCATTCAACATCATCATCTTACCCCGTATATAATCAGCATCATCATCATTACCCTCTATATAATCAGCATCATCATCCTTATCATCATCATCATCATCTTCACACAGGATGGCAAGCTGACGTCATTGATGACGCCTGTAGTAACCATGGTCACACCCACCAACAGCTTCGTGTCAGCCCTGCCGTCTGCTTTCAACTCCGGAGGTTGCTTCCTGATGATTATGATGATGATTATGATTATGATGATAATGATACAATCACCATCAGTAATGTTTTTTTTCCATTTAAAACGATAATTTTTTTAGTGTTTTAGACTCTGACACACACACAAAAACACACGCACAAACACACACGCGCACAGAGTTCCAGCTGCAGTCGGCAGGGGGCGAGGGCTTGGGCACGCAGTGGACCAGCAGCAAGGGCACCCCTCTGACCGCTATCCAGGTGGCAGGCTTCACTCCAGGGTGCGTCTAACAGCCACGCATTTGCTCATTTCGCTTTTCCCTATATTTATTTGATTATTTATTCATAATTAAGGAAATTGCTATAGTGGCTGCAACCGTACAAACTCTAAGACTACTACTAGCGCTTCTACGAACCTAGCACCATGAGCATTGGTCTGCCACTCTTTCACGAAATTATTCTTAACTTTCAAATCATATATTAGATAAATGTTTCTCAATGAAGTCACACCCCTTCCTTCCTTCAGCTCCTTCATCATACCAGTCACTTCTCCTAACGCCTTCAATCTTCTAACGGGTGCATTGCAACAACAGCAACAACAACAGCAGCAACAACAGCAGCAACAACAGCAACAACAACAACAACAACTTCTAAAGTCTTCCTCTTCCTCCTCTTCGGAGGCGGTAAAGAAGGAACCTTTGTCTCCAGGCAGCACCAAGACCTTTCTCTCTCTGGTGGGCAGCTCCCAGAACCCCACGTCGTGGACTGTCCAGCAGCAGTTCAACCTCTCCACCTCCTACAGCATCAACCCCACCCCTCAACAACAACCCTCCCAACCCAACCTCACTGCCACCACCAACACCACTGCTCCTCTTTCTGCCTCTGAAGCCACCATTGCAACTTCTGTCACTGACGATGCGGGTCGAGGTGGTGGTGGTGCAGATGGTGATAGTGGGGGTGCGAAGAGATTTAAGTTAAGTGATAATAAAGATGGCTGGTCGGAGCCCTTGTGATGTTGGGTGTTGTTGTTTAGGTGTTGCGGCTACTATGTTGTCTTCTTCTCTTGATTACTTGCATCAAGATTCAGTCTCGTTGATGGTGGCTGTTGTGGCTTGTTGCGTTCATGTTAGGGAGATGTACACAAATGTATAGTTACCATAGATACACGCTTGAAGCTTTACAATTTGTAGGTTTCAGATAAATATTTATATATAGCGACGACTTATTTTCAGATGATCTTTGAAGCTCCATTTCAGATACCATTCGTTGCTGTCGCCGTTTGTGAAGTAGATGCAGTAACTATGTATAGCCCGCACCACCAGCGCGAATAGTGTTGTGAAAGTTTAGTGATTTATGTTGTTTTTATTTCTTTTTCATTGTTTATTTTTATATTTTTAATTCACATCTATCGGGCATCTTCTATTTGGAGTTCATTCGTCTTGAGATTCTATTGCAGACGAATTTAGACTCGGAATTCTGAAGACCAGAATAAACGCTGGTTCCGATCTTTTAGTTGTAAATCTTTTGATGAATATTTGAATTGATGATGGTGCAGAGAAATTGATTTATGCGATTTTTTATTAAAGTTTTTATTTATTAAATTATATTTAAATAAACAATAATGATCAACTCAATTTTCATGACTTCAATGAATTCTAAATGGGTGCCATCTCTAAGCTTTAAATGGCATATCTTAATTTGTCAGTCAGTCTATTTTTATTGCAACACATCATATGTATGGCAAGCCACACAAATGTCTGCATGTATTTATATATAGCTGTGCGCAGTCACAAGCATTTCTTGAATATAATCTTTAAATAATGTTGTACATATATCTGGGAAGGGGATCTTTATGGAGGGTACTCACACTGAAGTTACCATTATTATCATTAGTATTAGTAGTAGTAATAGTAGTAGTAGTATATTTAGTAGTAGTAGTAGTAGTAGTAGTAGTAGTAGTATTAGTAGTAGTATATTTAGTAGTTTGATCAGTGCACATACGTTTTTTTTATTATTTCAAATACGTACACCCTCCGATTTGTTGCACGCTAGACTTAATTGGCCGTTAAAGTTAGCATCTATTTTGGTAGAATTTTCATTTCGACACATGCGTGTTTATGAAATACTTTAGACGCATGAAGTTAACTTTGAAATTATTCATTGCATCTTCACTTCTAGATACAATGCACGTTGTACACCCACTTATGGATACAATGCACGCTGTACACCCACTTATGGATACAATGCACGTTGTACACCCACTTATGGATACAATGCACGTTGTACACCCACTTATGGATACAATGCACGTTGTACACCCACTTATGGATACAATGCACGTTGTGCACTAACGTATGCACAGTGCATGGAGACATTTTCCAGTGAATTCTTTAGAATGCTTTTGAATGTAACACTGTGATTTACAGTTACAGAATAAAAGAGTTGTATATAGTGTCACAGACCATAAAGAATAATAAAAAATAAGACAAAACTAATGAAATAATATGGTTAAATAATCTTGAAGAAGACCACGCTGTTGATATTCGTATTTTTAAGTTTTATGATCGAATAAAATGATGGATTCAATATAATATTGAGGCGCAAAGTTGAAGAAGTTGAATGAAACGAGTTACAGATTCATTTTCAAGTAGGAAAATATTTCGTTTTAAAATTGAAATATCGATAAAAAAGAAAACCCCATGTGCAGTTGAAAAGATGGAGTTGGTTCGGTGTAAGATAATGATTTATACTTTGTAAATTTTTTGTAAATAGTTTTATAAGGCATTTACTTGGTACCGAAATGTCCACTGTTGAAGCACCAACTTGCTTTTAACCCCATACAAGGAAATGATCCTCTAAAAGTGTTATGATGTAATATATAAAATGTACATATTTACAAATATAAGGCCATTTTAAAGAGCACAAAAACAAAGCATGCATTATAACTTTTCAAAGAGGATCAAGAGAATGATCAGAAGGGGGATGATGACGATGATGCAGACGATGGCGACGATGATGAAGACTGTGTTTGAGCGAGATTGCTTGCGTTCGACACTCTTGATCAAGTCTTCTGCAGGCAACAAAGAAACATTCGCACTCCCTGTTTCTGATTCCTTCAATAAGGCCAACTTATCATCAACTTCTTTCAAATACTTGGTCATGATGGATGGTGTAGTAGGTTGGGCATCTGTTAATGATTCAATTATAGGTGACGGAGACAGCCCTGGAAATGTTTGAAAATATCTCTTTTATCTCTATAGATTTTAATCCTACTTTTCATATTTAAACTCTTTCAAAATAAAAAAAGAAAATAAACAAACTGTTTTTTGTGGATGACTTGATAATTTCTTTTTGAATGAGTTCATGCATGGTTCCATGCTTGACTACTGGCACTTTGATGTGGGGAAGGCCATAAAGGTCTTGATCTTTCTGCAGTTTGTTCAGTCTTCTGAGAGCAGACGCCTGAAGATTATAAAAATAATTTTTTTTCAATTTAAGGCTCAATAATTTTGAGATTTAGAAAAAACTATCCACTCACCGTGCAAGCATATTTAAGTGACAGTCCATGTATGGTGTCATTAGAACCGAAAGGAACGTCCAAAACAGTGAAAAGATTGTTTTTCTGGTTACTAAAAACATCTCCGTTCATCCTCATTGGCTTTAATCATTAAATAAATGTGTTTTCAGTGCATAATACGAACACGTTTAAAATTGAACATACACATCAGATGTTTACGATAAAATGCTTTAACGCTTGATTTTCAGTAAATTATATTTTGAACAATCGATATTAAAAATAAATGAAAAGAGATTTATGACGTAAAAAACTGAACTTTATTTGAGAAAATAATTGAAAACGGTAATGTCAATGAAAGTAAAATAAATGTACAACATTCAATGATAGAAAAGTAACTCAATCAGACGATATATTCAAGAGCCAGCAGCGATTTGTTTGTTCACTTTCTCTTGCAGCAGTTTCTCGAGACGTTTTTTCCTGGTGTAAACCACAAAGGACGAGCCCATGGCCACTATGGCGAAGCAGAACTCGAACAACCAGAAGTGCTTCTCACCATACCCTGCCATCGGGCAGCTGCACCAAATGGATTGTGGAATGCATTGATGGATATGAGTAGGTATGAAAATAATTTTGTAAACAAAGTTATAGTTGTGACTAAAAAAATTTATTTTAAAAACAAAACGTTGTTTGGTGTATAAAAATATTAGTGAACCTGGTGTGGAAGGTGAAAGTAATGTTATTCTGATGGCAGACCTCAGTTTTGATGTAGCCAGAGAAGTTACACTCTGGAATGCTATTCTGAAAGATGAATTAGTGAATCAATTTTTACTCTATGAAATATTTATTTACATTTTTTAAATAATAAAGTATTATAAACTATAAAAATTTGATGGCCGTACTAAGTCATCAGTAGAACACTTGTGACACTCATGGGACAGCTTCAAGTCATTCAGATGGCAAGATGAGTTGCCTATTCCTTCAAGAGATTGTAATGTATTTTGAAAAAATATATAAATTAGTAATAATAGTAATTAATTATAAGAAAAATTGTATTCAAAAATTTAACTTACTTGACTGATAGTAATGAAAAAGCTTATTCTCCAAAAATATAACAGACAAGGTGATGCTGTGAATAAGATTTTTTATTTTTAATGTATATTATAAACCAAACCCAAAATATAATTAAACATGTGTGGGAAGAAATAAATATTAAATATATTTAAATTTGTAAAACATACAAAATGAGTAAAAAAATTGCAAAAAGCATTCGTTTTCTTGTGAAAAATTCTATCATATTTTAACTATTAGTTTAAACTCAAAATTTATATTAATTAATTCAAAACGCTTTGATTTTAAATTTATTTGGAAGTTAAGCGAAAAACTTAATCATAGATCATTTTTTCATTAAAGTTTAAAAGTGAATTAAATAAAATGTAAAATATTTCAATAAAAATAATAAATTTATTTGAAATAAATATATTAAAAAAATAAAATATTATTTTTAGTTAAATTTTTAAATTCTCCGGTTTTACTTTTTCATTTAAACCCTTTTTAAAAGCCAGGCTTCAATATTTAAAGTTTAAATTATGTGTAATCCCTAACATTTTAAAGTTTAAAATTATGTGGCCTGCCCTGACTCTCAGAACTGATGTCTATGAAGACCTGCTACAAAGCTTTGAAAAAGCATTTAATCATTTTAATGAAAATGTTAGCAGCAATCAGTGTCAAATTATAAAGTAACAGATATCTATAGATAGATATGACTTAATTAATTTTTTGAAAATTTTACAATTTTGCATGATTTATTCATAATTGATTAAATATTATAATTTTAATGTATTATTCATAAATGTATTCATAGCAACATCAAATTTAATTAAAGGCTAAAGAGAAGCTGAATGATATGATGAAGGTGTTGAGCATTCCTCCAAGGTATACCACACTGAGGTGTCTTGATGCAGATGCTAACCTCAGCCTAGTCAAGATTACAATAAATGAGGCTTGATCCATTTAATATAAATTATATTTAGTAATCAAAGTACTTTTTAATCTCGGAATTTAATCATTTTCATATTTTCACTTAAATTCTTATAACTATGTTAGCTAAATACTTTTATTAACAGAATGAACTGGAGAGATCTGGTGGCTACTACAATGTATATATGCATGCAGTGATGGCTGACGTGGTCATAGTGGAAAGCATGTCTTCTTCTGAAGTAGACATTGTATGTTCAAAAAAGAATACCATACAATTTGTCCAAAATAAAATCATTCCTTACATTATTAAAATGTTAAAAGCTGTTTTCCATTTGAACATAAAAGTTATAATGAGAAACAAGAGATAGAATATGATGTAAAATTTGAGAGAAAATTTTTATCTTCCTAATATTATCATATTTAGTGGCAGAAGGAAGTGGTAGTGGATGTGTCGTGTGCAGCTGCAGTGTTGAGGGGCTCTGACATCTTCATTCCAGGCATCCTTTCCATCTCTCCAGGTCCTCCAGCCACACATCAAAAATTGCATACTTCCATCCCTTTCTTCATCAGCATCCCTGTGCACCATAAACCTCCTAAAAAATAATGCATACAAATGCACACAAACCAACAATGCCACTATTTTTCACCTCAAACTCCACAACTTTCCTTCATTCATTTCTTCCCACCCATAGACACAAGAAAAGGTGATGCAGTCTCTATATACGTTGACTTGGAGGGCAAGTGCTTGCGTGGTCTGATGCAGCCCTTCGGAGGAGACAAACTCCTCATCGCCAGTGGAGTGTCCATGGTCAGTAGGAAAGAGGTATTTTCCAGCCTGCAGGGGCCATCCAAGTAGACATTTAGTTTTTCATCATCATTTTTCATTCATCATCATTGCAAAATTTGTACAGATATTGCCTCAACATTTTATCGTTTTCTTTCGTTCTAAAATCTTTTATCAGGCGAATATTTATTTTTCTCGATCTTGTTCCCCATGTGGTAGCAGCGGCGGCATAGGAGTTGAAGTGCACCAGAACGTCTTCCAGCAGGCTCCCTCTCTCGACCACCTCCTTCCAAGCATCCTTTTTCCACAGAATCTTCCTTCGCTTGTATGCGTGCATGTACTCTCTCCTATGCCCGCTTCTCTGGTCCTTGACATGTGTGCGGCTCCTGGTATGTCTTTGGAGAGTCAATGCTGTGAATTAATAATTACCTTAATACTCTAATTATTCAATTAATATTATATAATTATTCAATAATTGTTTTTTATTTATTCAATTGTTATTCTATAATGATTCATTTAGTATTTTATAAAACTTAAATTAGCATTTCATTATCGAAGGAGGCAAGACTTCTCACATTGCGACTTTTGTTGGAGAAAAGGTACGTGCATGGAATAGAAATCAAAATCGAATAATTGAGTTTCATAATAGAAATAAAATTATTTGAAACACGCCATATTAATATCATATTTATCCATACTACATTTCAGCAGTACTTCTGGCGTAATCATTTAAAACTTGAAACATCGCCCATACTGACCTGGCACTCCCCAGGGCAGGGTGGTGGCTCTGGACAAGAACACAGGCAAGGTGCACAGACTGAGGCAAAACCTGCAGCGACTCAACCTCAGCAACGTCGACGTCTATGTCTTCGACGCCACTCGCTGCTACGCTCCTGACGCAGGTCACTTCAGCGCAGAATTTAAATTATAAATGGCGTACTAGAAATAATTTTTTTTTTCTTAAATAAAACTCATAAAAGTAATCTCACTTTTTTATTTGATCGCTAGATGTCTCCTTACAACCTCCCTTCCCTGGAGACTTCTTCGACTGCATTCTGGTGGACGCGCCCTGCAGTGGTCTGGGACAACGACCTTGCCTCTCCCATCGCACCCTCACCTCCAAGCAACTCGCGTCGTATCCCGTTGTGCAGAAAAAGATTTTGAAAAATGTCAGTTGAGACAAATTAAATTTATTAATCAAACTATCTCTAGTATAAATTCGAAAAGAACGTGAATAAACTACACAGGCGTTTGCACTGCTGAAGCCTGGAGGGGTTTTGGTGTACAGCACGTGCACCATCAACCCAGAGGAGAACGAGGCGGTGGTTGCATGGGCGCTGCAACACTTTCCAAAGGTTTCTCTACAGAAGCAGGTTTGATACTGGGTAGCCTTATAATCCGTTTTAACTGCTTTTAAATTTAATATAATTAATTTTTAGTTTTTTAATCTTACATAAATTATAAATTTTTTAAATTTAAATTTGAAATGATATATTCATAGACATTCGTAGATATTCATTAACACACTTACAGGCTGTACACCTGGGCGGGTGTGGTTGGAGATGGGAGGGACTGAGCGAGGATGAGTGCAGGATGCTGCAACGATTCGACCCTTCCATCCTCAGCAGGAAAGACTCTGTCTCACTGAGTGGAGATGAAGCAACAACTGCTTCAGAGGCTGGTCTGTTTGGGATCAAGAAGCCACATGCGCTGTTGCATGAGTCATTAATCACCCCTGAGACTGACACCATTGGCTTTTTCATTGCCAAGTTTACCAAGGAATAATAGATCAATTTATGACTTCGATATTTATAATTTCTTTTAAAGTTGTCAATGCGGTTTAAATAAATATGCTATTTATAATGTAAATTTAGTTTAAAACAATTTTTCTCGGTTGTACTTGTCGGAAAACCTTGAATTCTTCTGCGAATCTTTTTTAGCTTCTGCGGCTTTTATTTCTTCTACTTGTTCCTCAAAAGCATCCAGATACTTGTACTTGCCTCTTGACATCTCTCCTCTTTTGCCTTCTTGCGTCATCTCAGAGTTGCTCCCATCAGCAGAAATCGAATTCTGCGTCTGGTTCCTTTCGACTGATGAGTAATTGGAGGCACTGCTATTGTAGAAGCCAGTCTGCATCTTCTTGACGTAGACCCCTTCATCCTCCTCCTCCTCCGTAACCTGCATCAGATGCCTCAACTCAACGTAGTCGATGGGGATGAGGCACCTGTGCAGGTCTTGGTACCACTTCATGTGCTCTGGACAGTCGAAGATGCTGCATGAGTACTCGGAACAGAGAATGAACTTCGAGTCGTCGACGTGGCTGTAGATGGCCTTGGGCGAGAAGATCTGGTTCTTGTCGCAAGGGTACTTCTGCAGGCAGTCGTACCTCTTCATGTCGAACCTCGTCTCCAGCTGCGGATCCTGCACCACCTTTAGGTCTTCAGTGTCGTACTCGTACGTTTGTGTCTCTGCAAGGAGGGTTGTGCAAATGTTTTGTTAGTTGAATAATCTTTGGGAGAGTTAATACTTGAAGAATAGCTTCGCACAATTTTCCAGTAAACATAACATGAAGTTCAATCAAAACGAAAAAGTGTTTAAGGTCCAAAAAAAGTAATTTATCGAAAATCCAACCTCCGTCATCGATGCAGTGGCCGAGAGAGGCATTCCAAATGAAGTTGTATGGACAGGCAAGTTCTAGACAAAAGTCATTCTTGTAGCAAAGTATGAAAAGTATGGGCCTGTAGGCTGGATAAAAGGTGCGGTTTGCGTGGTAGGTTCCTGCGCACGGGTCGTTATGTTTACAGCTGTACACCATTTTATTTTCACCAAGATCGCTTGGTGCTTCGTCGACGTTTTCTATGTCACCGAAATCGTTGACGACTATGCCGAAGTTTGGATCTTCTCCCGAATGAATATGCTTAGGGACTTCCGTAAATTCTTCTTCTGTATTGGAACCATTTTGCAAGAAAGCTTTTTGGAAAAAACCTTCGAAGAATATATATAGTGTGATTAGTTCTATTGAATAATCATTTTAAGGGTTTACTCACATGTGATCAATACTACTTTCAAATAAGAATACATTTTTATTCTTTGAAACAGAATAAAAGACAATAAATATTACGGGTTTGACTAATCAATTTTAAATAATTGTATAAATCCTATTTCAATAAAAAAGATATTTTGAAACCATGGTTCAATAAAAAGAAAACTTAAAAACACGCTTGAGTAATTAAAAAGAATTCCTGATTAACTAATAACTATCTTTATTGATTTTATAATTATTTCAAAAACGATGTCTTTGATGCTTTAAAGATGATTAACAGCTCTCGAAGCAATTAAAATCTTCAGTCAGTCGTGAAAAATCTATTCTCAAGAATTGCATGAAAAACTGTGTATAAATATTTATAACAAAAGTATGTAGAAAAATTTATAAAATCTCGTAAAGTATTTTTGAAGGATTTTAAATGGACATAATTTTCATTATAAAGCATTCCTATTATCAAAAATATACGTTATTCAAAAAGCGGAAGAAGCTAGCAGCCTTATTAAGTGTCATGGACACTAAAGCGGAAGTGGAAAACTCACGTTGGGTTACGTGGTGTTGTTTGAATGGATCATGTCGGCGTGATGATGATGATGAGATCTGATGTGAATAAACACACAACTAAAATATCATTGCAACATCTGTATACAGACGCTTACAATGCGTACAAGCCCACATAAACACATATATAAACACCCGAAACAAACACACATATAAATACACATAAACACACACACATGCACAAGAGCCTCTCTTTCACCCGAGGCGTTGAAAACATCAATCAGTGCTTTGCATAGAAGCAGACGATTAGGCCCATGATGGCGTTCACTCGAGTCTGCAAACTCGTGTTCACAAGTTGTTTGTTTGTGCATCGCCGTGCTCTGTTCCCTTGTGAACGCCTGCTGCAAGTTTTGGAAGACTTAAACCTGATGAATCCGCCGTTGAAAGTTGAGTCAACATGTTTCTCGGAGTTTGGTAGTGTTTTTCCTTTGTTTATTTATATTTCTTTTATTGATAATGTTATTGATGGTATAAATTAGAGTTTTGAAGTATTCACTTTAGTTAAATGATGTAAATAAAATTACAAATAAAAATATCAAGACCAAAGAGGTCAATGATGAAACTAAAAAAATATTAATCAAATGACGTGTTAAATTAAATTAATTCATCACTTGAAGTCAGTACTTTATTAATTTTAAAAACAGCTCAAAAATATCTTTTAAATTATAATTGGAACACACTACAGGACCAATAAAAATGGGCTATGAGGAACGATTGGCACCACAAGAGCCAATGGCGAGAGAGCACTGCTTCCGTTCTTGTGCGCATGTGCACTCCATCTGCGTATAAATAATGGCGTGCCCAACGTCTGAGTGGAAAAAGTGAAGTTAGAGGTTCAGAAATTATTTGATTTGGAAATCAATTCTAGTTTGTGGAAGAGCTTGAAGGATTTGTGAACAAATTTTGTTTTTTCAATAAAGAATTAATAAAAATTTAAATATAGAAACTTTTAAATGTTTAGATTCTGTAATGAATGATGAAAATGGCAAGCTTCAACCTATCTCGAACTTTATATGAAGCTCATTTTAACAAAAGGTTCAAACCAAGAATCAATCATCAGAATTCTTCAGCATTCTCACTTCTGCACCTTTCACTCTTCACTTTCAAGCAAAGGTCAACCTCCATATCAACCCAGATCTTCATCTTCTGATTGAACCAGCTCCACCATCGAGAAAATTTTTTCCCCAGCCACTGAAGCTTCTTCCACCACTGGTCACGAATCCATCCAACCAACCACCTCCTTCCGCACAACATCTTCTTCCCAACCAACCTAAAGTCAAAAAGCAATCAGCACAAACAAACACAAACCTCCCACACAAAGCAACAACCATAAAGACAGCCACAGAAGTAACTCTAGCAGGAGACAACAAGTCGTCCATTGAGAAGATGATTGTGTCGGTGTGTTGCGGTTGCGACGGAGAGATTTTCGACCGTGCTCTGATGAGGATCCAGGACAGGTGCTACCACATCTCCTGTGTCGTGTGCAGTGTGTGTGGGAAGGGCCTGAGTGATAAGTGCTATGCTCATGATGATGATGATGGTGGTGGCGATGATGATGATAGTGGTGGTGGTGGTGATGATAGTGCTGGTGGTGAGGATGATGGGCGTGGAGAAGATGGAGATGACAAAAAGGAAGAGGAAAGTGTTGGGAAAGGTGAAGAAGGACAGTGTGATGGTGTAGGAGGGGGCATGAGGCATGGGGCAGTGGATGAGGGAGACGAGTGTGGTGCTGAGGCAGAGTTCGATGATGGCGTGGGAGGAAGAAAGGAAGGAGAAAAAGAGATGATTAATGAAAAAGAGTTTAATAATCTTGAAAAAGATAGAAGGATGTTCGATGACATTTTGGAAACTCAAAAAAGCAAACAACAGTTCATCAAGAAGGGAATTATTCGAAAGAAAAAGTATTCGAGCAAGTTGAAGTTGTACTGCAATGAAACCTTTTGCCGGTTTGTCTTTTTCTGAATTCAAATCCATTTTGAAGCTGCAGACCTTGATTTATTGTTTTTCACACCAGCCAATCCTTTCCATTATTCTCAAGAAGAAACTAAGCAGACACTTGTTGACTTCGTAGCTAATTAAGTACTTTTTAATCGCCACCAACTCATCACAAACGAATAAACAATTCTAAATTCAAAATAAATGATTTAAGTCACAGAAAACAAGTAAACTTCTCAAGAATTTTTTGAAAAACTTACATTATTTCTAAAACCTCTTTCAAGCAACCCAACCATCTCCCTCACCGCAGACTCGCCAAGCTCTCGTGCACCAGTTGTAGACAAACAATCAATTCGAGCGACTTCGTGCGGAGACTGAGCGCCAAGGCCATCTACCACGAAGGGTGTTTCAACTGTGCCACCTGTCGCAAGCCCATCTCTCCCGGTGAAGCAATCCACCTCGACGAGCAGTCCGGAACGATCACGTGCAAGCAGGACTACGTAGCTAAGATGAAGGCTTTTGGAGGAGGAGGGAAGAATGATGGAGTGAAGGAAGGTGTGGTTGAGAGGGTTGGGCTTGGTTACAGAGATGTGGGTGGAAACGACTCAAAAATTGCTCGATTCTTTGGTGATGGAATGCGAAAACATGGTATTGAAAATGATGTCGTTATCAAGCAAAGCAGAACAAACAAACCAAAAAATGTGTTTGTCAATGAAAAAGTGTCGAGGAGTGGCGGAGTAAATGACCTCCTTGGCGGCAGTGACGAAGTCAACGATGTAATGAGAGGCAGCAAGGGAGTGCTGCAAGAAAACCTCGGCAAACTGAATTCAATGCTGAACGGGTTTGACGGCGAACATAAATTTAAATCGACAAATGACATGAATTGCAAATCCAGCGACTACAACAACAACATCAATAATAACCATAGCATTCAGTTAAACAACAAAAACAATGAAAACCAAAATATTAACAACAACTACAGCACCAATAAAAAGTACAATAATGGCGGAGTTATAAATAATGGCGACGACACAAATAAATTGAGCGTGCTTCGCTACATCGGCGATGATGATGATGATGACGACGACGACCTCTACAACGGAAGTTCGCAAGCGCTTTTTTTGGAAATTTTTATTTTTATTCATAAAACTTTTTAAAAACCAAACTTAGATGTTAGACATCCACATTTTAATGCAGTAGTTCTAGAAAGATGAATAGAAATTAAAAGTGAATGGCAGTTTCGGACACTCACAAACTCGCCATCACTTCAACAAGCGCCTAACCGAGCGTGCAGCCTTTGAAGCGCTTACGTCATGAGCGATGGCGATGATGACGCCATTAGCAGGCTTGAGTGCTTGATGAGATCTTTATTAAAGTCGCAGTGAAGGTGGTGATGATGAGTCTCTGCAGCATCTACGCGCTGTTCTTGTAGCTTTTAGGAGATTTGTATGTTTCATTCGTAAAACAAGGCATAGCGTTTTATTAAATATAAACGTTAAAGAACATTATTTTGTCTGCAGGCCTCGTGAAGGATCTGATTCGAGATGGGGACTTGCAGACGGGCAGCGGCAACTTCTCAAAGCTCATCTTTCCCGGAGGCCACGGCCACAGCAACCACAACAACCACACTGAAGCTGACGTCGACAATGGAGGCAACATCCGCCAACATTCCACAACAAGCACAATAACAACAAACCCAACTTCAATCACAACCACCACCACCACAACAGCACAAACACCAAACGCCAGGGATTCTTCATTGAAGCGAGACGAAGACGAATTGGAGGAGGATGATGAAGACGAACTCGCCTACATGAAGACTGAGAGTTCCATCACGGCTGACGACGAAGACGATGGCATCTTCTGCAAGAATGCTGATGGATCGTGCGATGGATCGAACGAGGCTCCCCTGGTGGGAGCCAAGAGGAGAGGTCCCAGAACCACCATCAAGGCGAAGCAGCTCGAGACGCTGAAGGGCGCCTTCGCTGCCACTCCCAAACCCACCCGCCACATCAGGGAACAACTCGCCCAGGACACCGGCCTCAACATGAGGGTCATCCAGGTGGGTTCTCACTCATCATCTTGCAGAGTTTTTTCCTCCTCAGATTATGTTTTTAACTATCGGTTATTATTTTATAAATTCCACTTATAAACTCAAAAAGATTATCTTTAAATAATTTTTTTTAATAATTTGAAAAAAAAACAATTTTTCCATTCATTAATGCATTTAAAGCTCCAAAATCGAAAAGCTTTTCCAGAAAAGTGTTCCCTTAATTACGTTGATGGAGGGGGTTTGATGCGTGATGCATGAAGCCCCGCATCGACTCTTTCATGCCTTCCTCCACTCTCAAAGCCCCTCGAGCTTAGGAACGGATTAAACATTTGCTGTTTAAAAAATAATTTAATTAAAATCCCTCACATTTTAAGCACTTTAAAATTAAAATAATGTTTGATGTTTAATATTTTTATTTTTGTTTTTTCCAAATTAGAATTTAAATACCCGCGAAGCATGCCACATCAAAGGAGGCATAATCCTCGCAAGAGTTTTGGAGTGTTGGCAGCCAGAGTTTAGAAATTCTCCCGCTTATAAACCTCTTATGTAAGCCACCGTTTTCTTCACAAGATTCCCCCAAACAGTGTTACCCATTTTCTTTTTAGTGAAATGTAAAAACAATTTTTTCCTTCGAGATTTCATAATTAATTAAATATTCTTTTTTTCCTATTTTTTATTTGATCGCGAAGACACAGGTGAAAGTGATGTGTTTTTCCTGTGCTGCGACCGACATGTTTCGAATAATGATGATCTTCCACTGCCTGGAAGTCATTTTTAGGAAAAGATTTTATTAATTGAATGGAGCGGGGTTTGCATATTTAGTTTATTTAGGCTCCAGATATTAATAAAAAAAATAATAATCGTAATATATTAATTATAATATAACGAGTTTTACTAAAATTCTATATATATATAAACTCTATGAGATCCTTTAAATATATCCTTTTGACGACCGCTTCCGAGATTTGCTCCATAAGTAGCTCATCAAAGGGTGAGAGTGTGAGCCATCAGGCTGAGTGTTTGGTGATGGAAAAGGCATCATGCAGTGTTACATAAGGAGTCACCATGCAGTGTTACATAAGGAGTCACCATGCAGTGTTATACGGGAAAGAGTCACCATACGATGCAGCAATGAGTGACTCGATGCCTCACTCACGCCAAGTGGTCGCTTCAAGTGCCACTCTAGTGTTTGCATGCCTCCATCATCCCTCCATCATCCCTCCATCATCCCTCCATCATCCCTCCATCATCCCTCCATCATCCTTTCATCATCCTTCCATCATCCCTCCATCATCCCTTCATCATCCCTCCATCATCCTCCCTCTATCATCCTTCCACCATCTCTCCATCATCCCTCCATCATCCCTCCATCATCCCTCCATCATCCTCCCTCTATCATCCTTCCATCATCCCTCCATCATCGCTTCATCATCCCTCCATCATCCCTCTATCATCCCTCCATCATCCCTCAATCATCCCTTCATCATCCCTCCATCATCCCTCCATCATCCCTCCATCATCCCTCCATCATCCCTCCATCATCCCTTCATCATCCCTCCATCATCCCTACATCATCCCTCCATCATCCCTCCATCATCCCTCCATCATCCTCTCTCTATCATCCCTCCATCATCCCTCCATCATCCTTCCATCATCCTCCCTCTATCATCCTTCCACCATCCCTCCATCATCCCTCCATCATCCCTCCATCATCCCTCCATCATCCCTCCATCATCCCTCCATCATCCCTCCATCATCCCTCCATTATCCCTCCATCATCCCTCCATCATCCTTCCATCATCTCTTCATCATCCCTCCAGCATCCCTCCATCATCCTCTCTCTATCATCCCTCCATCATCCCTCCATCATCCTCCCTCTATCATCCTTCCACCATCCCTCCATCATCCCTTCATCATCCCTCCATCATCCTCCCTCTATCATCCTTCCATCATCTCTCCATCATCCCTCCATCATCCCTCCATCATCCCTCCATCATCCCTCCATCATCCCTCCATCATCCCTCCATCATCCCTCCATCATCCCTCCATCATCCCTCCATCATCCTCCCTCTATCATCCTTCCACCATCCCTCCATCAATCCTCCATCATCCCTCCATCATCCCTCCATCATCCTTCCATCATCCCTCCATCATTCCTCCATCATCCCTCCATCATCCCTCCATCATCCCTCCATCTTCCCTCCATCATCCTCCCTCTATCATCCTTCCACCATCCCTCCATCATCCCTCCATCATCCCTTCATCATCCCTCCATCATCCCTCCATCATCCCTCCATCATCCCTCCATCATCCCTCCATCATCCTCCCTCCATCATCCCTCCATCATCCCTCCATCATCCCTCCATCATCCCTCCATCATCCCTCCATCATCCCTCCATCATCCCTCCAACATCCCTCCATCCTCCCTCCATCACCCCTCCATCATCCCTCCCTCCTCCATCTTCTCTCTATCATATTTCCAACATCCTTCCCAAATCTTTCTCTTTCTTTTACAAATTAATATTCAACAACCAACTTTTTACACTTTGCTGTGCTGCCGATTGCAAATCAAGATGTCGATAAAAAAACCAGGGTAATCGGTTCAAATAGAAAATGTAAATAAGCAATCATGATCCTATCACGGGCTATATAACTAACAAGAAGTAGAATCCCTCCAACAACAACAAACCCGATTGTATCTGCCTTGTCACCAGCTCTCAGAGATATGAATTGTCAACAAATGAGCATGAGACAGCACTGCCGTGTGGAGGACTGATTAATCTGATTAATCTTTCCTGATGCGTCCTCCAGATAAGGACACCATTGCCGTTTATGCAGGAGTTTGCATTAGGAAAGCCGTTGTAGCATTTATTGGATATATTAAAAAGCATTATAAAAAATAAATAAAATTATGTGATAATAATCTGAAGAAAAGTGTGGCAAAGAATCCGAATGATTGGAGTTCATTTAGACTCAAATTTTTGAGCCTCTATTTCACAATCAAAACAAAAACATTTTTTCTAAAATTCTAAAAAATTCTTGTTTTGCGAGCACGGCGTGACGCACTTGATATGAGCGCCTCTTCTGATTGGACGTGGGAGTGAACACGTGGTCGCTCAAGAGGTCACCTGATCAGTCACGTGTGTGGAATGCTCCGAGGCAACGGAAAGCTGCTGGAAATTGCTTTTGCCAATTTTTTGATTTTCATTTTGATTTTGTCTTTATGTGAATTAAAAAGAGATATTAACTATGAATCAATGAGATGGTCCTTGCAAATGTTTCTAAATGCATTTTAATTACAAATCTTTTGAATTAATCATGACATTTTTAGAGCAAAAGCAGTTCTTCTTTACCATTTCAAATGCAGTTATTGAAGAATTGGACCCCTTAAGAACTTTACAACTTTTCGTTTGCATAAACTCAAAAATAGATAATATAATTAGTTTCATTTGATTAATACTAGAAATGTGGAAAAACTTCATATTGTAAATCAAGTTAAGGAATGAAGTTGTTCATCTACGTGATTAAAATAAAAAATTAATTGATTACAAGTCCTAGATAATAAGGTTTCAAATTCACTTGCTTTTAAGTTTTCCATTTTTATGAAAGAATATTTTCCTTGAAAACCTAAGCGACAGAGCAAATTGTCAAACACACTGTGAAACTTCTCAACGAATTTACGGAATCTAGAATGCTCAACCTTACACTCACATGCCCCTTCTCTCCATCTCCCTTTCCCATTCTTTTTTTATCCAACTTCTCCTCCCCTCCACTCTCCCTCTCTCCCACCCACCCACCCACCCACCCAGGTGTGGTTCCAGAACAGACGCTCGAAGGAGAGGCGTCTGAAGCAGATGAGCGTCTTGGGGACACGTCGTCAGTACTACAAGAACGCCCGCAAGGGGAGAAGTCCCCGCTTCACCGACCACTCCCACGACCACCACCTCACCCCCGACAACCACCAGCCACACTCCCTCCACGCCCTCCATCACCACCCTCACCTCTCCTCTTGTACCTCCCTCTCCAACCACCACCTCTCTGACATTCTCTCTTTGTGTCCTGCCGCCTTCTACTCACCAGGTGGATACAAACACACACACACATGTGCACAAACACACACACACACACATACACACACACACACACACACACACACACACACACACACACACACACACACACACACACACACACACACACACACACACACACACACACACACACACACACACACACACACACACACACACACACACACACACACACACACACACACACACACACACACACACACACACACACACACACACACACACACACACACACACACACACACACACACACACACACACGATTTCATGGACAAACTTGAGCTTCAAAGGAGCCAGGCCCGCATTGCATAACAATAATCGCCGTGATAATCGTCTTGTTTAAGCGATACATTTGAATATGTGTGCGTGTGTGTACGTGAATTCCAGTGTTTTGTATGCCTAAGCATGTGTGTCTGCTTTCTTGAGAATTCGTTTGTTCTTTCATCCGTTTCAACTGGCAATTACTGACCCGGAACGAAAAACTCTTCGACAACTGGCAACAGCAAGAACCAACTTAGAATCTTTTTTTTCTCAGCAATTGCTTCCCTTCAAAGGGTTTCAAAGGGCCTTTCACAGCGGACTTTTCAACACTTGTCGCTAACCCACAGAGTCAGTCGACACCAGCATCGACTTTGAAGGCATTGTCTTGCAACCCTAATTGCGCTTTTGTCTTGCCAAACGCTTGTCTACCTGCCCCCCTTTTGCAACATTCTAACGCATACAAAAGTTGATGTGGCTTTGGTAGAGCATAATGGTGTAGGGGTTTTAAAACAATGTCGATACAAACTACACAGAATAAACCCTTGTATTGTTGATCGTCTGCTCAGATAGCGTTGTTTGGGACTTGGTTGTGGATGAGGGTTTGCTGGGAAAACAACAGACGCCCTTTAATATTGTCGCCTCCGGCATTTTTGCGACTTTTTATTTTTCCAAACATTGCCCACTTTTGGTACTTGTTCAACGTGAAAAGTTATTTTATTTATTTATTTGTAACAATTTATTATAATAAATAATCATAAGTTTATTTATAATAATCTAAAAAAGACTATTTATAAAAAACTTGACTATTCCAAACTTCACTCCACCCACCTCCAGACCCACTTGACCCATTCAACCAAGCCCCTGGTCAGTACCCCCCTATTAACACATCCCTGGCTTCCTACTACTACAATAACAGCCACAACAATAACCACAACATCAACAACAACGATAATAACAACATTCTACTACCACAACAACTACTGCAACAGCACCAGATGCTCAACAAAAACTCTTTCCAAACATGCAAGAGCATCTTCAACTCCTCCACCAACCTCGTTCCTTCTCCCCACAGCAACAATTTCAACATTGCAGAAGCTAATGACAACGCCAATGCCACAACAACCACAACCCACAAAAACAACTACGACCTACAAATCTCAGTTACCAACAACAACAACAACGACAACACTGACAACAACTACGTCAACAACCAACTATTCAATGAAACTTTCGACTTTGCTTCTATCCGATCTTGGTAGAAAAGGTCGGTAGATTTATACTCTTAGCATTGACGCCATTGAAAATTGGTTCAAGCAATGGTCGAAGAAATGATTAGAGAAATGATTGATTGATTGATTGACTTGGTGATTTGTCGTTTTCGATCGAGGGTGGACTTGCAGAAGCGACAGCTGCACTGGGACGATTGGTGGAAACTCCTTGCAGTGTCCCTTGGTGTCTGAAATACTGAATATTGTTTATCTATAAATAAATCATAAATAGTTTTAAAGTGATTTACTGATGTAAATGACATTCATTTATGTAAAATTTAAACTGTTTTCCAAAACTGTACTTTTAAAAGATTAAAATTTTTTTGTAAAAAAAATGTTAAACTTCAAACAAAATATCAACTAAGACTCCTCTGAAAGAACGATTACTAGGAAATATTATTTTTCGATTGAGGAAAGAAATGCAAACAAATTCTTTTCTTCAGCAAAAGTGTTGTAACGTGCTTGTTCAAAGCGTGGAAGGGCAGTAATTGCAGAAGAAATTGGCCTTCGGACCAAGAAAACTCGTGAGTTTTGAAGTTTCATCCGATAAGTTTGTTAGATTTAGTTAAATTTAGTTGTATAAGCGAGGAATCAAGTCGTGGTGTCGAGATAATTTGTCATGCCATCAAGAGGCGATGGTCCTTAATAACTTGAAATCATTTTCCCAAATGAAAGTTGCTAAAGTAGAAAAGTAGAAATAGCAATAGTGTGGTAAAGCTTGCTTTGAAAACAATTCTTTTGAAATTGGCAAACATAAAAAAATGTAACTCTTAAATAACGGTCTAAATCTGTCAAAAAAGTTGACATAATTTGGTCATTGCAAACGCAGATGTGAACTCTGATAAAGTAAACTAATATGAACTACTATGAATTCAATTGAAATAATATAAGAACAAGAATTCATTAATTTCGATATTTTAGTGCATTAGCAAAAGAATTAACTTTAAAAAATTGAGAAAAAAGCGAGTTAGGCGTTATATCGAAGATTTTCATACTAATTCGTTAGGTTTGTGAAATGCGTGTGTTCAGGAATGGGATTAAACTTTACATTTAAGCGCACTTGAAAAACAATTTCTAAAATAAGTATCAACTATACTTATTCGAAAAGTAAAAATAATATATCTTTCTTTTAAAATTAATATAATATCAATAATAAATAAAGTGATGTTTACTTGTCATGTACTCAATCATGAAACAGCCAAGTTGATTTTAAACTGATGAAAACGGATGAATAACTATTGAATGTGCAACAAATCAATCTAAGCCCGGAGCAGACTTTGATTATAGGCATTCACATTTAAGGCTGTTGCACCAAGAATACGTCAGAAGACAAAATACAAATGGCGAGTGGTGTTAGTGGTGCACCCAGCTTGGAAGTTACAAACGAAAAAGAATGAAAAGACAGTAATTAATATTATTAATTATATTTGTTCGTAAATTAAAAGTATTATCAGCGGTGGTGGTGGTTGAATGTACAGGAGAAATAAGCGCTAGAAGAAGGGAGCGACACTACAGCGCAATAACAAACTCTGCTGGAGTGTGCGCAATAAGGCCTCGTAATCTCAGAGTGCATCAGAACATGCCAGGGCCGCCGCCAAGCACACTGCATACACACGTATAAACTACTGAATAAGAATGAGAAGTTTGATTAAAATTAGAAAATCAAAAAATAATAATTAAATTGAAAGCTAAATAAAGGCGGAAAAAAGTTCTAGTGATAACGAGAAGAAATCCAAGTAATTGTATTTACATAATAGGCGATGAAATGTGTTTGGTTTGAGGAAGCGACGCTGGATTGAAAGCTGCGGTCAACGAACGTGGTCTCAAAACGATCAAGAAGAAGCAAGAGGAAGATAGAGGGCAGGTTGGAGAGTTTGTCGATGGCGACGATAAGTTAAGTTGGGGTTTGTTTGAAATGATCAAGTTAGAAACACGTGTGTTCAGATTGGAAGGTTTGTGCGTCCTAATACCAGAGAAGGTTGCATGGAGGGTGGTGGAAAGTGGTGAGTGTGGTGTGGAAGATGGAGTGGAGGGGGTTGAGTGCTGCAGAGTACGGTGGTGCTGCAGAGAACAGTGGAGCGTTGAACTGACGATGCAATGCACGCAAAGGAAGTACGAAAACATTCCGAGAATTCCAACAGAGACAAAAAAGATTTTAATAAATTACTTGTAACCTTCGACACACAAATACCATTGACACAATACAATACACGGCCTAGATCTTTGAATGCATAAGCTCTGTGTTTAACATTCAACTAATTTGTATTTATTCAAACTTCTATCAATACCATTACTGCTACTACTACACTACTACTACCACTACTACCACTACTACTTTTACCCCTACTACTTCTACCCCTACTACCACTACTACTACTACTACCACTACCACTACTACTACTACTACCACTACTACCACTATTACACTACTACTACTTCTTCTACTACTACTACTATTACTACTACTACTACTACTACTACTACTATTACTACTACACTACTACTACTACCACTACTACCACTACTACCACTACTACTACTACTAATACTACTAATACTACCACAACTATAAATTATAATATAATTATAGTAATAGTGAAAAAACACATTTAATGAACAGCAATTAGAACAAAAGAAAGCCGCCCCTAAATAAGAGTCGAACGCTTTTCACTGCCGTGATCAATTCCATTACTCTCGACATCATTATCACCACCACCAGCATCATTATCATTACCTCTTTCCCGACAATCAACGTCGTCATCATCGTCTTCATCCTCGTCGACTTGGCATCTTGCCAACTTTTCTTCTAATTCCTTGATCCTTCTTTCGTGGCCTTGGTGGCATAGGTTAATGGGTAGGATGCTAGAAAAATATTATCAAAAAATGAAAAAATATATAAACTTAAAATGATTATTGTTATTATTGAAAAAAATAAGAATGAAAACTGCAATGAAAAGCAAAACAACAAAAACAATTGGAAGACCACCGCACCCTTGGCGATGATCTTCAACTTTCTGACGTCATCACTCAGCGACTGGACCAGCTCCCTCTGTCGACCGAAAAGAAGTTTAATAATTTAATAATACATGCAATTTTGTAATTAAATGAATCTGGCCAATAACAATTATTGAGGCTATCTGAAAATCTTAATCTTTTTTTTAATGAAAAAAGCGACGAGATTGATACTTACGTCAGCGTTGTTAGTGGCTTGGTGGTTGGTGGCTTGGTGGTTGGCGGTTTGGTGGTTGGTGGTAGATGTGTGGTTGGTCGTTTTGGAACGCTGTGTGAGGGGTTGGGTGTATAAGAAGAGAGAATAATCATGATTAAAAAATTAAACATTTAATTGAATAACACCCACAAACTAACCAAGATGTCGTTATTATCAGCAGCAGCAGCAGGAACAACAGCCGTAGGCAGGGCAGGTGTGTGGTGAAGGGGCGGAGGTGCCAGTGATTGGGTGGCTTGGAGGGGAGTCTTGATCACCTGATTGGTGGAGCTGTGGAGAGGGGGCGTGGGCAACTGGTTACTGACAGTCCGAGAAGCTAGGACGTTGCTCCTGGCTGGTTTGTTAGCGGGGTGTTTGAAGAGGTCTGACCGTTCCTTTAGGGAGATCTGTGCAGTGGTTGAGGGCGATGGTGGAAGTGGATTGAGGCTGGAGTGTTGATCACCCTCGACATTAAAGCAACACCATTTAACAAGCAATAGACCCTCCTCCCTCTCACACACCCAACCCTAGCTCCTCCCCTCCCCCTCATTTTCCAACCCAACCAACCAAACAACCAAGACTGAGCCTTCCTACATGCCCGCCCAACCAACCCTTCTTTCTCCCATCCCAACCAAACAAAACCCAAACCCTTCTCCTACCCAACCAACCAACCACCTCACCACACCCTAGCCCCTCCCAACCAGCCAACCAACCAGAACAGGGCCAGCGTCTTGACCAGCGATCCACTGGGCAGCGGTGAGGGCAGCCTGCTCACCTGCAGTGTCTGGATAGAGGTCCTCTTGGAAGAGTTCTGACTGTGGTGGGTGGGTGGTGTGGGTGAGTGGATGGATGGTGGAGTGGGTAGTGGATGAATTGATGGTGAGTGCTGGAGTGAGTGGGTGAATGAATGGTGGGTGAATGAATGGAGTGGGTTGGTGAGTGGAGTGGGTTGGTGAGTGGAGTGGGTTGGTGAGTGGAGTGGGTTGGTGAGTGAAGTGGGTTGGTGAGTGGAGTGGATTGGTGAGTGGATAGAACGGTGGATGGTGGATCATCATTATCTGAATCATCATCATGAGCATCGTCATAATCATCATCATCACCTTTCGGGGCACCTTCATAGGAATGACCTCACACAGCCCCTTGGTGTACAACTTGTAGAACCTGATGATGATGATGATGATGATGATGATGATGATGATGAAACGTAAACTTATTTCAAAAATTCCAAAACAAAAACGCTATCAAATCAAATTGTATAGTAAATAAAGAAATAAAAACAAGTAAAAAATAATATTAAGAAATGTGTTAAAAAAAGAATAAAATAAAGAAATAAATGTTGTTAAAAAAGTTACAACAGAAGAACAAAAGGATGCAGACGAAAACGAACCGCGCGATCTCATTGCTGCAGACGTCGAGGCCTCTCTTGGGCATGAAGCCGATGCCCCTCTGCGGCTCTGGCGACTGGTACGAGTTGAGGAAGTGCACAAAGGGCGCCTCTTCGTTCACCTCAAAGTACTTTATCACGGCGTCCCCCTGGCGAATGATTTAATATATAAATTTTTGGGTTTGGAAAAATGGAATTTATTAATTCGAACGAATACAATTTTTAATTTATAAACATTCAAATTTGTTGAAATAAAATAAAAAACAATTTAATAATGAATAAAAAAGCAATTTAATAATGAATAAAAAACAATTTAATAATAACAATAAAAACAATGTAATAACAATAATAAAAACAATTTATGAATAATAATAAAAACAATTTAGGAATAATAATGAAAAAAAATTAGGAATAAATAAATAAATTTATTAATAAATAAATAAACAAATTAATAATTAATAATAATAAAAATTAATAATAAATAATAATAAAAATTAATAATAAATAAAAAACAATTTAATAATAAATAAAAAACAATTTAATAATAAATAATAATAAAAATTAATAATAAATAAAAAACAATTTAATAATAAATGAACAACAATTTATGAATAAATAAAAAAAAACAATTTAATAATAAATTAAAAACAATTAAGGAAAAACAAAAAATTTAATAAAATTAATGAGCCATTAGTGCCTGATTAAATGAGTCACACACCTTGCCACAGAGGTAGACGACGCTGGTGTCGGGGTCGTAGAAGGGCAGCAGAATGCCGTTGCTGTTGTCGAGGTCTTCCATCGCCAGGTTCTCCAGGTCCTGAGATGAGGCGATCCATGGTGTCAGTGTTGTGGTGGAGATGCAGGAGGCATGTGTGGTAGTAGTGGTAGTTGCAGGAGAGGTGTGTTGTGGTGTGGTAGTGCCATGGTGTTGTGAATTCAAAGATATTTAATATCATCAATTAAAGCCGTCATCTTTATTATCACCAAAAAAACAACAAAAACATACAAAAAACATCAAACACAAGCAAAACAAAGACATCAAAGACACCAACAACAAGAACCTTGTCCCACAGGCCGTACTGTCGCTCACTGCGTTTGGAGAAGCCGGTGGAGAAGACTCGGTCGTCCTTGAGGATGACGGCGTGGGTGGCCTTGCAGCCCTGGTGCATCTCCTTCTCCTGGGCAGTGGCATAGTTGTGGTGGGTGTGGTGGAAGAGAAGGGAGAGAAGGGAGGATGATAGAAAAGATAACATTTGAGATGCACTTGAAAAGTTCAAAGTGAATTTTTTTTGAAGGAAAGCATATGAAAAATATATTTTAATAGGCTTAAAATGCAACCTAAAGTATTTTTTCGAAATTATTAGAAATTTTTCAAATGGAATTCACCTTGAGGACGACTCCAGAGCGAGCGTCGATCAGTCGCACGATGCGGTCCTTGCATGAGACGACGAACCTCGAGCCGTTGTAGTTCCACGAGGCGGTGATCGGCGGCTCTGGAAACTCAATGCTGACCACCATCTCACATGTGCCCGCGTTCCACACGATCACCTTCTGGTCGGCACTGCAACTCAGAATGACGTCCTGGGCGGAGGGATGCCACTCGATGAAGCCGACCCTCCTCTGGTGCCCGAGCAGGTCCGACACGGGCTCGTCGAGGTGGCGGAAGAGCCCTTCCTCGGGGATGCGCCACACTTTGACACTGCAGTCCTCGGAGCAACTGGCGATGACGTCGTCGTCGTGCGGACACCACTTGATGTCGAGCACTGACGCCTTGTGGCCCACCACGCGAGGAGAGTCCCTGTCCACTCGGCCAGTCTGGAGAGTCGTTCATAAGATGAACTGCATCAATTAATGATCGATTTTAAAATAGTGCATCCAATAAAGTCTAAGAATTTTAGTTTCTTCAAGCCTTGAAGTTCAAGGTAAGGTAGTGGTAGAAGTAGTAGTAGTAGTAGTAGTAGTAGTAGTAGTAGTAGTAGTAGTAGTAGTAGTAGTAGTAGTAGTAGTAGTAGTAGTAGTAGTAGTAGTAGTAGTAGTAATAGTAGTAGTAGTAGTAATAGTAGTAATAGTATTATTAGCAGCAGCAGTAGTAGTAGTGCCTTTGTTTCGACACTTCATAGCTTTTTCTTCATCTCCCCCTTTCTCTCCTCTCCCTCTGTCTCCAGATCACTTCCACCCTTCCCAGCACCACTTCTTCCATCCTCCGATCCTCCTCCTGGTAACCAAGGACCCCTTCCATCGGGTCCTGTTCTCCACGCTCCCTTCTCCAAACCGTCAGCCATTCTTTTCTCTACTCTTCATACAACCCACACTCCAGCAAAACGTGCCTCTCATTCTCTTCCTCCCCACAAACACACTTCCTATCCTCCTTCTCATACTTCACAATTTCATTATTCCTTACCGTCCAACTATCCCCCCTACACATCATCCTAACTTTCGCTCCATCTGAACCATCTACATATTTTTCCAACTTCCTGCTTTCTGACTTCTCCTCACGCTACCTTTCAGTCTTTCATTTTCCTGTATTTTATTCCCCCATTCCTCCCTTCCCTCTTGTTGGATCTTCTTCACCAGCTCCCTTCCCCCATCCTTCCGATCTCTCTTTCTGAGACGCCCATCATAAACACTCCTGCTCATGCATCTTTCCCTCCATGTACCATTCGGCTCATAACCCCCACACACAATTTTCTCCCCAAGTTGGCTACACTTCTCCATCATTTAGATTTATTACCTATCTCCTCAACACATGCTCTACCTACTCTTCCTACAATATCTTTCCCCTCTAAAGTCCTGATGACAGTCTGTCATAACCTTAGCCTCTCTTTACCAGAATGTACTCCAGGCTGTATCACCATGTACTACAAAGTCCCTAACACTAGTCTTTACCCCCCATATCCATCTTCCAAACTGCCAAACCTTTATCTTTTTTGTTCCATATTTTACCATGCCGGTTAGGCTTCCAACATTTTTCCTAATTTCACTAAATTGATAAATCCCCCCCTTTTTTCGCCTTTAAGCTTTAATCCTAAATACCTTACCTCATCACATTTTCTTATGGTCCTACCTCTAATTACCCATTCTTGACAACCAGTTCCACAACTTTAGGTTTCTCCTCATACAGTTTCATTCCATATTCCTCTAACACTAGAATGTCGAGAGCATAAAGCATTCCTTCAAACCTCCACTCTTTCCTACTATCTTCCCTACCCATTTGATTATGTACTTTCATCACTACTCCGACTTGATGGTTATCCATGACCGCTGCCACATCCCTACTGTATAAATTGAAGAGGATTGGAGATAAAGAACAACCCTGTCTAACTCCACTTGTGCACGCAACCCATTCTGTCTCCCAAGTCCCCTAACACAAACCTCACTCTATTCACTATACCTCCAACTTTTCGGTATCTCACCTCCTTCTAATATTTTATTAAACCAATTCCTCACCTCAAAGTACCTTATCAAGTGAGTGCACCAGGAAAGAGCCTCCCCCTGCAGCCTCTGTGATGATGGCCAGGTACTTGGGATTGACAGCACAAAAGGTCGAGTCTCCGGATATCTTGGTGATCCTGATGTTGTCGTAACACTGCTCCTTCTTAAGGGGCTTGCCGAACACGTGACGAAACTTACTCTGTCTTATCATTCTGAATGACATCTATTTTGTGGACATTTTAAAATGAAGACGTTTTATGCGCATATAAAATATTTCTGAAAAATAAATTCTGTCTTTTATATGAAAGAACCTTTTTAAAATATAAAATGATCAAAAATATTAATTTCTTCTTCAAAATACCTTGATTGGTGACACGGTTGGTGACAAATTATTTTAAACAAAAAATAATTAAACTCTGATTGGGAATTTTAAAATGAAAAACGTATACTTAGAGCATAATTCAGAGATAAATTGACTAATCTATAAATCAGGTTTTAAATAAAATTGCAATGAACCGGACCTGTAGGCTAGCGCATGCGAACTTGATTAAATAATTCTAAGGTAACTTACTAGCGCATTATTTACCCTTTATAATGCAGTATTTAAATTTTTATATTTGCCAATGAAGTTTTATATATATATATATATATTAGTATTGGATCTTTTTTTTCCAGTTTTTCAACAAAATGAATAGAACAGGTTTTTAATCGCGCTTAATTTAAAGACTTTTTGCAAAAATATATTTTTATAAAACTAATTAGTGAAGCCTTGTCTTGAAGCCTATAACTGTATATTGAATATCGAACAGTTATATAATATAGTGTTGCAAAAATAAAAATTTCAAACTATTTGAACATAATTTGAACAAGAAGCCTAAAACTTTGTTGTTTATTTATTATGTACCGAATCCTTAAAATGATTTATTGAGACAATATTGCTTTCAATATTCCGTTGAAAATGTTTTATTAACACCATAAAAATCGTTAAAGTGTTAATTGCTTTTGAACAAAGTTTGCCGAATCTTTTTTTTCAATCTTCTTTTCCAGATTTTTATTCTGTTGAGTTAGCTTTTCAAGCGCGCAGATAACATGGTGACACTTTTTGTGTAAAGTTGTGAAATAAATCAAACGCTTACAGCGCTTTTGTTGGCGACTAATCCGCTGAAAACTTGTACCCACCGCTCAGCACCCACAAGTTAAACTGATTGTAATCCTCAGAGCCGATACATTTTGTGATTTTATTAAATAAAAACCATAAAACCACCATTCTGACTTAAAGTAAAATATAGATAAAGTTTAAGTCTTATATTTGTGAGAGGAAAGTAATGATTTAGCTTAATTGAATAAAACGTCAAAATTAATTGAAAATAGAGGTTTTCATACTAACGATTTATACACGTGTGAGACGAATTTACATAAATGCATTTCTCTTTATTAGTCCGGCGGTTTCATCATGAATACGATCATTCAACTCACTTTACGTAGCACCTAAACTGAAAGAATAACAGAAGCTACAAACGACGTTACCAATAGTTACTCAGTTGTAATGTGAAAAACGCAGTAATGTAAAGTGGAGGGAGGGGGGCTTAGTCAGTGGCCCGGTGTGGAGAGACGTTGTGGTGGTGGTGGTGGCAGTCGCACAGGAAAGCAGGCTGCTTTGAGAGGACTGCATCGTGGTCGGCGTCATGGCCGCTTGTGACTCCATCTCCTCCTTTGTACTCTGTCACGTGCTCGTGAACGCTGTTGCTGTTGTTGTTGCTATGGAAATCGTGGTTGCTGCAGTCAGTGATGGTGTTGTTGTTGCTATGGAAATGGTGGTTGCTGCAGTCAGTGATGGTGTTGTTGTTGCGCATGCTGTCTCGCACGATGTCGAGGTACTGCTGCAACTGGACCTTCTTCACCTTCTCGAAGGTTCCAGCATCCAACACGAAGTTCTTGTCGCAAGTCTGCTCGTCCAGCAGTCCTTCTGAAACGATTTGAGGGATGGAGTAACTGGAGTGGTCATGCTTGCCTGCTTGTGGGTGGAAGTGTTTGTGAGAGATGATGATGGGATGATGGTGGTGATGATGATGATCGAGAGGGAGTAGATGGTCGAAGAGAGGAGGGTCGGTGGCAGACTGATCGACGGATCCATAGAAGGGTTGCTGGGGGGGACAGAGGTTGCTCTGGTAGGTGGAGTGGTTGGGCGACATGTGCAGGAGAACATTCCTGCTCATGAGGGGTTTGCTGTAGGCTCCCTTCGTGGGTGCTGTCATTCTGGAAATGAAAAGACAATCGAAACTTCAGCGAATGCATCATTAAAGAATAATGAAATCTTTTAATTATGAACAGATCTGTCTCCAGCGTAGGACGCGCCGTGGAGTGATGAATGGAGAGGAGGTCGTGATGAATGGAGGCAAGTTGTGCTTGCAACAAGCAATGAAGAAACGCTGCAAAGAGAGGTAGATGGGGAAGCAGAAGGAGGTAGAGAGAGAGGTAGAGGGAAAGGTAGAAGGAGAGGGAGAAGCAGAAAGAGGTAGAGGAAGAAGCAAAAGGAGGTAGAGGGAGAAGAGGAGGTAGAGGGAAAGGTAGAAGGAGAGGGAGACAGCGGAGGATGAGGGCAGAGTGGTGACACATATATCACGCAATATTGCACAAACAGGCTTCCGAATGAAGGATGAATTACACGCCCTTACGGAAACAAAATATTTAAACGACCCCAGCGATAATAACAGTAATAATAATTGTGAAATTATCTGAAAATATATATAAAAACAGCAATGAGAAGCATGGCACTATAATGGAGAAAACGATAAACAACTTCTATAACAAAAATAGTAAAGAAGACGAACAATTGTGGTTTCAAGTGTTGCATTGCAAAAACGCATCAAAAACTGTAGATGAAGATGCTGTTGCAGATTCCAGCGACAATGTTTTATGTTTTATGTTTTTTTCTCTCTCAAGAATTTGTTTAAGAATTATTTTTCAATTTTTTTATCTTTTAAGTATTTTTTTTGCATGATTGTTCTCGTATCTTTGTTTAATGTATTTCAAGATAATATTATTCATTTATCTTTTTGCAATCTCGGCTTCATCTTCCTATAACTTAATATTTTTCGAACGCGAAACCAACCTTTGACAATGAGCCTATTTTGAATATTTATAAATTATTCAATTTATCTCTTTATAAAAATAATTTTTAATTTAAAAAATAATTTTTAATTTAAAAAATAATTTTTAATTTAAAAAATAATTTTTAATAAAAAAAATAATTTTTAATTAAAAAAATAATTTTTAATTAAAAAAATAATTTTTAATTAAAAAAATAATTTTTAATTAAAAAAATAATTTTTAATTTAAAAAACAATTTTTAATTTAAAAATAATTTTTAAATTAAAAAATAATTTTCAATTTAAAAAATAATTTTTAATTTAAAAAATAATTTTTAATTTAAAAAATAATTTTTAATTTAAAAAATAATGTTTAATTTAAAAAATAATTTTTAATTTAAAAAATAATTTTTAATTTAAAAAATAATTTTTAATTTAAAAAATAATTTTTAATTTAAAAAATAATTTTTAATTGGTCACATGCTTACAACTTTTTTTCATTTTCTTTGAATCCAGCCTCTTAACCTATAAAACAGCTCTACCATAAAATAAAACATTTCTTTATTTTTTCAGCCATTTTCTGAGTTTTAATGATTTGTACGTGCCTTCAAAGTGCTGCACTTCTTCATTGGCAGACGCACACATTTTACTGCGACCTTTTTTGAAAAAGTGTTTTCAATGTATCGGAATTGCCTTGGTAAATGCACTGATTTTAAAAGCTTCTCATTCGAGATTATGGCATTAACTTTTTAGATTGGATTTTTCGAATAAAATTTTTATAAATTTAGATTTTAAAGCCGACATAATGTAAAAAGTGATTTTACATATTTCAGTCAAATCGTAGTATAAAAAATAGATTTTTTATGCGAAAAAGGTTTTATTGTTTTCCAATGGAACTAAGGCTTAGTGCCAATATTTAAAAGAATAAATTAGTTATAGCAGACAAGGCAAAATTAAAGATTTTAAGAGCAGATCACGAAACTGAAAAATATTTGCAAATTTTAATTATTTTCATTATCATATTTAAAATATATTTTAGTAGAGTCTATGACAACCGTAACAATACTATTAACTACTACTGCATTCGAACCAGAAGCACAATGCAAGCATAACAGTCAGTCTTTCAAAAATAAGCAGATAAACTTCATTGATTGCGTTCAGTGAACTAAAAAATCAGATTTCTACATACACCTCCAATTCCGATACAAAAAAACAAAAACAAAAAGTATAAAAAAGCATCGAAAACCGTCCTAAAAAGACACTTTCGAAAAAATCGCAAAAAAAAGTTACACTGAACACACCAAACAAGAACTGAGGCGTACAAACTCCACATCGAACGTGAATATGTGCGCCTAAAATCGGCAAAAGTGAGACAGCAATCATTCGTAAAGCATTGGGTGCCACCATCGTAACTAACAAGCTAAATCATTGCTTGTCTAACCAAAGTATTCAGTGAAGGCATATTCTACTAGACACTTTATTCAAGGAGTGCAACGGGAACTTGATGCAAACAGAGGGGTCTGATACATCCCCTCCAATCCACGCAGCCCTCTAAACCATGCCTCAAGTGCCCCAGCAGCATGCTCATAGTAGTGCCACTCCCATAACCAACAACCGCCACAACTGAAATAAAGCCGAACAATTCCACACACAAAAACTTTTAAAATACCCAAATATTCCACTCATCACGGGAAACACCATGTGGGGGTTGTGGTGGTTTGGAAGGGGTAGTAGGCGGGGTTCCATGCAGGCACACAAACCTCCTCTTCTGGAGATGGAAGCAACTCAGCGCCAGGACGCCCAGCAGGAAGCCCAGAGACACGCCCACCGAAACGACCACCGCCAGACCTGCGAAGGAAGATAACTTTCATGTTTGCTTTCGAAATTTGTTCAACAATGTATTTGTTCCGAGGTCTAATTTTAAAGATCATAGGCAAACGTTTTAATGAAAAAGTTAATGGAAATGGATGTCTTGGAAGAGAAAGAGAGCTACTTGAAATAGGAATAGTCTAAATAAGGAGAAGTGTGAAGTCGCCCACATAGGCGTTGTTAGTGCCTACAATGATTGTATCCTTTGTCGTTAAAGCGGCTGTCTACTCGCAAAACCTCACCTTGTGTTATTACTCGTATGAAAGCTCTTTATCACGTTGTGTTTCTTATTTCAGTGTTTGCACTATCGAGCAATGCTTGAGGCTCTTGTGTGTGTGTGTGTGTGTTTGTGTGTGTGTGTGTGTGTGTGTGTGTGTTTGTCTGTGTGTGCGTGTGTGTGTGTGGTATGTGTGTGTGTGTGTGTGTGTGTGTGTGTGTGTGTGTGTGTGTGTGTGTGTGTGTGTGTGTGTGTGTGTGTGTGTGTGTGTGTGTGTGTGTGTGTGTGTGTGTGTGTGTGTGTGTGTGTGTGTGTGTGTGTGTGTGTGTGTGTGTGTGTGTGTGTGTGTATGTGTGTGTGTGAGGATGGCTGTTGGAGGATTTATTTTTCAGATTGAAGATAACTGTCTCCAATTTTCTTTGCAACATTTTTTTATTGAGTTTAAATTTAAATAGAAGGCAGAGTTTGTGTGCTGAGAAACTTGCTGATTGCTTTCTTTTCATGTACAACTGAATATAAAACTTGCACTTATTTCTTGCGTCTAATCAAAACCGCTCATTTTCTCGAAGAATTTTTTGCATAAACTTTTAAGTAATTTCAAATGACCAACCAAAAGAATCTAAAAAATGCTAAAAGTTTTAAGTATGCTGCAAACAAGAGAATTTGAAACATGGAAACAGAGCATGTTTGCGGGAGTGTGCGTATTCTTCGGTAGTGGAAGTTTTGGTAGAACTGAAACTTCCGAGTTGATTCCCTCAATTACGATCTCAAAGGCTTGGCTGGAAGAAGAATCGAAAAGGTAATTGACACCCATCAAGCTGATGCTGCCAATCAAACAGAGTTATGGGACCACTTCATTAAATAATTACAACCATTGACTGACTGATTGATTCGGCATCATTGTGGTTGAAGTTGTAAAGAAGCGGCCAAAGATAAGAAGTATGACTGCAGTGGATGTATAACGTTCACTTTTAATCAAGAAACAACTCTACAGTATTACCAATTAACATGCAATAGCGTACTACAACAATAAAAACGATAAATAAAAAACTATTTAAAAGAATAATAAAAACGAGAAATAAGAAAATATTTTAAAAAATAATAAAAACGAGAAATAAGAAACTATTTAAAATAATAATAAAAAATTAAATAAGAAACTATTTAAAATAATAATAAAAACGAGAAAAAAATTGACAGTGGCAAAAAGAAGAAAAGTTTAAGGAAAGAATTAATAGGCAACGATCGGTTCATCACAGAGTCGTGCCTGCATTGCAAATGGCGTCTGCAGCCCTCGCTACATCCAAGCACACCACCACCACCCACTTTCGCAATGGGCATGATGAGTAGTGGGGGATTTGAAATGTGAATTTACAGTGATAAGCCCTTATGACAAGGGAGTAAATATTTTAAAGGAGCTTGAGAAAGTTTAATTGAAATTGAATTTGTTATGGTAGGTGTCGATGAGAGCCGGTGGAAAAGACATTGTGGGAGAGGTTTGAAGGGAAAGATAAAGTAACTCAAGATTTAATTAAGTTAATTTTTTAAAATTAACATTGGACTAAAAACATTTTGATACACACAAAAAAGTTATCTCTCCATATTGACCCTGCAGACAGATCTCAGACTCATTAAGAAGACTTTACAAGATTGAACTTCGAAAATGTTTCAAAGATCCAATCGGAACAAGACAATTTATTTTTGAAAAATACTGCGCTATTTCTTTATTCATTTATTTGTGGGTGTCCATTCTAAACACATTTATCTACCTCTATTCGGTTATTCTAAAGAATTGGCAGGTCTTTGTGAGGAAAAAGTGTCGAATATTTTGGATAAAGTTTAGTGAACTACTTGACCTAATTTTTTGTGTGAAAACATTAATTTTTTCAAACTTTTACATTTCAGGCTTGAAGTTTTTTGCATTTTCTTGAAAATTTTTAGACAAAAACTATGATAAAGTGGAACGATACATCAACGAAATGAAAGCAACACAAGAGGTGTGACTGCTTAAGAAGTTTTAAAAATGGCGTTGGAATTGAAATTTGCATATTTGAATTCTCGCTACCGAAGTTTTCAAAAGTATAAAAAATGTTCAAAATAATTTATCGATGAACAGATTTTTCTATGACTTTTCTAAAAAATGGCAAAAGCTAAAGGTTTGATAAGTCGATAAAGAATGGCCACTCGCTAAAATATTCTCTTCCTTTTTATGAATGAAACACGTATCCACAGGAAGTTGTTAGAAGCCAAAGAAAACAAATAACTCCTTAGGGAAATGCGAGAAAGATGTTGCGGTCAGAAAACACAAGTCCAGAAAGGCTCCGTAGGATAATTTTTCGATCCATCTGAAAGGCGAGTGTTTTTATAATATTGCTTGAATGCAAATTTAATGTATTTTAAAGTAGGTTCTTAAGACACGAAAACAAGCACGTATTATCTAAGTTGTAAAAACAAAAAGCGTCTGAACCAGTAGCACGTTAAAGCTCGGTCTTGCAAACAAAGACAAACATGCAAAAAAACACAAAAACACAGAGATACAACAACAAAAACATACAACAAAACTAAGATAAAAAAAACACAAAGATACAAAAACTCAAACATTCTAACAAACACCAGACGACGAGTAAGACAGGAAACTCATAGGAATTTAAAATGCCATATATATTAATTTACAATTCAGCACTTATTCCTGAGGTTTCCTCCACGGAGAAGAATACTGAACTTTTAAAGCAGTTTAAAGGAGCGCAGTTGGCGTGAAAGGAAGGCTATAAAGCACGTTTAAGGGGAATCTTCAAAACAATCAAAGTATTGATTTATCGCCTCAAAATGAATGTTTATCTCAACGAATTCTGAGATTTTTGCTTCACGCACTTGAATGATTTTATGCATGGAGTATCATAAATTCAAGAGGAGTGCCTTCAACGCTCTAACTTAATTGGACGAACTTCAAACTACTTCGTTTTTTTCAAAGTGGAAAAACGTCGAAATTATTTCTCGAGTGTAAATTTACAAATTTCATTTCGAAAGCGTCTAGCTGATGGATGTTGCCTTCAGTTCTGAGCAGAGATGACTAATTGCTTGACAAGTTTTTTACAACTCGAAAACTGTTTGAAAACTCATGAAATAAAAAAACCCACTAACCTTGAAACTAAGAGGAAAAAAAGATTATAATTAAAACACAAATTAAATTGTGTGTATACGAGAGGCTTTGTCTTTATTCAAAAAGTATTGGAGTTTAAATAACTAAACTTTGTTTCAAAAGTATTTTTTATAGAATCAATTATAAAAACTCCCAATAATAACTTCTGAAATATAAAAACCTTCGCAAAAAACCACGCAGATTTGATGAATTGCCAATGCAATTCCACGGGAGTGAGGGCTCCAAGCGAGGGTTTAGCTGATTGCCTAATTGAGAGAATTGATGAATGGGAGGGGCGAGAGAGGAAAGGTCATGGATGAGATATCTGCAACCTGGCAGACTCCCGAATGTATCAAGTGTAATCAATAATCTACTCAAATATACTTCCTTGAAGCATATGTGAATATATTCCTTTTTAATGTAATAAATATGTTTTTATGCATTTTAAAGTAGTTAAAATTTTAAATAAAATAAGTGACTTTCTGAAAGTACCTGAAAGCTCTCTTGAGCGCGCCAGATGATTAATTGATTTCAGTGCAACATTTTAAAGATTATTCACGAAGATGTTTAATTTTTCTGATTTAATTGTTTAATTAAAAAATTGTTTCAGCAAGCGAGCTTTGAGACAACTTTGGCTTTATTATGGCGATTGATGCTTGTTTTTTTAAAATAGATAAGCACATAAAAGTTCAAAGAAATTGTTTTAGTTCATAAAAGTTTTCGAAAGTTAAATCTTTAAGCGTAACTCGAAGGTTCATAAATCAATCTGGAGTTTCAAGAAGATTGCACATTTATTCCTTCCTATTACGTAGCTGATCAGTACTAGTTAAGAATCCGGTTAAAAGTACCCAGTCTCTAATATAAATACTGAGATTTGAGGTACACTGCTTTTTTTATTTTTAAGAAAACTTTAAGACAGAGTAAAAAAGAAATTAATTAAAACTGAATGGGCCTGACATTACTGCAGCAATTACTATGTAAATTTATAACAATAAAGTTAAATTAAATTATATAAACGTGTGCATTCAACGGGATTAATTTCCAGACACAAAAAGATGCTGCCCATTAAATTTCAGCTGTGTGCAGCTGAGATTATTTTTACAATGTTAATAAAACGAGTTTAACTCAACAAAACATTCAACTTTTTTATACAACATTTTGTTTTTGTAAAAAAAAAACAAAAGAATATTTTTTTCTTACATTTAGCATTTTGTTTAAAATATGAAATTGCCTATGAAACCTGACACATACAGACGCAACACCACACATCGCTTCAGGCCTAATCAGCAGACAAGTGCGGAAATACACCTCAAAAAATTATTTACTGCCAGAATTTTTAGAGTTTTTGTTATAAATTTAACAAGAAGCTTTCTGAAATAGCAAAATTATTTCCAAACAAACATTTCCTTGAGGACTTGGCTCTAATGATTGGCATTCTTTCGCAAAGATGTTGCCTATTGAATGTCCTTCAGGCTATAAATATAGGTGTTTGACAAAGAGAACAACTGATCAGAAGAAGAATTAATGCTTTTCACATACTCAAAGATCGTGGGGTTGATAGGAGAAAAAAGTTTTTGAAGTTATAAACTTAAAGTATTCAAAAAAAACCTTTGACGAAAAGAATATTTATGAAAACCTTTCCAGGATAGTTTAATATTCATCAGCTAGAGTGCTACTCTGCCAAATAATATTTCAGTGCGAATATTTTTTAAACATGGTAGAGAATATTAATCTTCAATCTCACAAAAGATAACATTTATATTTAAATAACACTTTAATACTATAAAAACTAGATACATGAATGAAAATTTAAAAACCAAACAATTAGTTGTATTAACTATTAAATAAAATTTTTAATTTTTTTATTCTCTCTAAAAGATGAATGAAACATTAAAAAGCAGTAAATAGAAAAAAAATTCTCCTACGAAGTAGCTGTAGAGAAGCATAGATAACAAGGTGAAATAACGAAGAAACGCAATAAGATGATAAAAGCGCTGAGGATTGCAACGATGCGGTGGTGTTATTAGAGAAGGAACGAGAGGTGGAGTTGATTAAAGGGGAAGCCTACATGCGAGCAATTCCTCCCTGAATGATCGTCTGCTGATTCTTTCCTCCTAATGGAATTAACTTTTGATCTTCATGAGAGGCAAAAAAGACTTTTAATGAAAAAAAGAAAAAAATATTTTGGATGAACTCTAATATGTATCATGAAATGGAAGAGCACCTCTCTGGTGTGGAGGTCTTTCGAAAGAGGCAGAATCGTTCAATGCATTCTGGCGTTGTTCAGGAGAACAAAAGACATGCCGGAATCTCCAGTGTTGCTTGAATTTATTGGCGAGAGCGAAATGATCTAGTGAATGGCACCCGAGATAAAATGTCTGGAAACCTAAAACTATTCGAAGGGGGGTGTTGTGTACTACATCACGTAAGAACTGTATGCTATGCAGAGTGTGGCATGATGTGGTGTGGAGGCATTTAATAGGCAGATAATGATCTGATGAAGGCGCATAGATCACAAGGAGCATGGAAGCAGCTCAGCGGAAGTGGAAAGGTCAAGAGAGTTAGGGACTGTTATGAGGGCTGTATTGCCTGGCATGCAGATCGAGCATAAAGCATGTCTTTTTCTATAAACACCTTCCAAATAGAGTAGAATATATGTTTATTTTTTCTAAATTTGTTTCCAAAATTGTGTTGTGCCGCTTACGAGAATTCGAAGGAATTGGAGGCAATTGGAACTGCCACATCACTCATGAAATGGCTCGGCTGGGAGCGTAAATTAATATGTATTATCACCAAAAGAATGAAAATTCCTAAATAATTTGAAATAAATTTTTTTAGAAAATACAACGACAAAAATATATAAAAGAAAGTTGTGTTGAATGAAAAAACTGTCTTTTTAAACAAATGAGCCAGTATGCCTATCAGCAAAGGAAAAGTTGGATCTATTGAGAAACAAGAGAAAATAATTGAACAAATTCAATTGGGCATTTAAGGAAGAAATTTCTGAATCTTTTCAAAGTTCGCATGCATTTTAGCACGATGCGAGCCCCTATCTCACGAGATAATCTTCCTCTCCGCTCCTTTGTGCCTTATTATTCGCCTCAGTGAGTAGCTTTCTAAAGCTATTTGCAAAAAAAATGTTAGAGAAAAAATTCTAGTTTTTTGTTCTATTAGTGAAACTTTTGAACTTTTACTGTTAAGGAGTATTCAAATTCATGCATATATATTCATACTAACCGACAGGAAATAAGTTTCTCAGATCCTTTAAGACGACTTTTTTCTTGCTAGAGATTGGTCCTGCAAAAGAAAAACAACTTATTTAAATACATTTAAACGGAACAAAGATAAAAATCCAAACTAAAAATAACCCCAAAATACGATAAGAAAAAGAGCAAAGAACACAAATAAGAAAAAGCGGAAATCATGGAAATCCGTTCACGCTTCAAGTCCCCTGACACTTCGGACGGCCATTTTAAAACAAATGGCGCTTTGATGGCGAACCTTTTGTTATTTTTGTTGTATTTTTTGAAATATCAAGCGATAAATCAATGCAGCTGCTGCTTTCGCTTGCTGGCGATTAGGAATGTGCTTAAGCCGACGTCACTCCGACCCGAATGCCTTTTTATTCCCAAGAAATTGCGTTTTTAGTGTTTAAAAGTGAAATAAAGTTCGTGTCAGTGGCATTGTGCTGGAGATTATATGACGTCACAGAAAGAGACGGTCAGTGCTTTCAGGCCTTTTATTCAAAACTCTCTTTCTGGCATTGTCCCCGATAAAAGCTCGGTGGTTTGCAGAATTAAATGAAAGGAACGAAAGGCTTCCGAATTTAAGTATATATCCCGAATGAAAGGTTTTGTAATGGAAATGATGGCAAAGGTGATTCGGAAATTGAATAGAGAAAAGCAGAGTTATTTCAAAATTATAAAATTCAATATTAAATATTTAAGTATAGGAATGAACAAATCCAGAAACTTTATTAAAGTCTGACAATAAAAAGGGGCACTGAGTTTATTTGATAAAATTTATGAAAATCTCTGAGGCGAAAAATATTTATTCCAAAAGAAAAATCTGTATAGTTTTTATAACTCAAAATCAAAGTCTTTTTTTAAAACATTTTATTTCGATAAAAATAAATGAAACGATAAACACTGATGTCGGAAAATGTCTTCGGCGTTTTAATTAAATTTTAGTAAGAAAAAGACAAAGAATTTAATTTATAGAACAAACAAATTAATTAAACTTAACTTTGAAAATTATAAAAAAATATCCGATTTAATTGGTTCACACTTAATTAGGGTTTTGCTTTTAAGATATTATTTTCCATTTACTTTCGCGTCTGTAACCTGCAGCTTCCTAGCGTCCTTTCTTTATATCTGCCTAACCTTGCCACGCAGTTTGATCTTTTGATCGGCCTTATTTTATGCACTATAAAAATGCATTATAAATCAAGAAAATAAAGTTTGAACCCAGTTTCATTCCTTCATATAAAGAAGACCCTCAAGGTGCCCATGGAGGTCATCGGAAGAGGTGATCCCGAAAATAAAACCTGAAACTTTAATGTAAGTTGCGGAAAAAAATCGAAATAAATTATTATCGAGATTGCATGGTATTGCCGCTCACGCATTCTCTTTTACTTTCCTGAAACGTGGTGATTTCGAAAACGATCTAAAATAAATCAACATTTAAACCAATAAATTCCACCAACAACTGCAATAAAAAGGCATTCTTCTCGACAATTGGTGCATAATGCTAGCAATAGTTTATAAATTATAAACTCTAAACGAATAACTCATTAGGAGAATTCCACGATGGAAACTAAACCAGCATGCGCCACACAACCTCGTCATCTTGGCAGCAACACACGAGTTTACATCCTCTAAATTATGCAAATAATATTTTGAAACTAAGCCTCTTTTTAGAACACTTTAAAATTCAACCCCCATTTTCAAAATGACTTGAAGTTTCCGTTAGAATCTGCAGCGAGCAACTGAAACGTAAATCAACTGCACCAACCTCCATTCCAACTCCCCCTCTCCTCTTAAATACCTGAAGAACAGTTGTGCACGTCACCAAGCCACGTGTGGTTGACGCATGCGAGATGGAAGACTTTTTGGTCGTGTGTGCATCGGATGCTCAGACTGCCCTCCTGTCGCACCACTTCAGCGTTCGCAAGCTCTGGTGGGTCCTTGCAGCCGTGCACTGTGTGAAGAGGTGAGAGGGAATAGAAGGTAAGAGTGACGAATGAGTGGGAGGAAAAATGGAGATTATAGTGATGAATTGGGTGAGGTGAAAAAGGGTACTTTGGTGTAGTGTAAAAGGGTGTTCAAACAGCGTATTGTAGACAAGTTAAATGTGGAATGGGGTGTGGTGTGGGTGTCCACGGAGATTGCTGTGTCGTTGCAGTTGAGCTTAGTAGATGTCCCATAATAATGAGATGGTGTGTAATGAGGATTTGGTTTGTGATTGGGTGTTGAGAGTTATAAAGTGTTTTTGAAAAGATAGATGAAAAATTAATCTCAGAAATACGGTCATCACTGTTAAGCAAACTTTTGAAGTTTAAAATAATTTAGTTATTACATCAAGAAAGAAACTTGTATCCGTTTGAATCAAAGGAACCATAGAGAAATGAAACAATGAATCGTTTGCATATATTTTTCTCTTTCTCTAAATTTTAATTTCTCAGTATTATGGGAAAGAATATTTGCGATTTTTTAATGCGTCAAAGGAGCCTTTATAAGCGGTCAAGAGCCGTAAAGTAAGTGCTATTTGATGATTTATTTCTCAGTGCTAAAGGATTATGCAATAAACTAAGTGTAATAAACAAAAATGTGTAAAATAAATTGCAGGAGGGTGTGTGTGGACTCGGAAAAATCAGTAATTCAGTTAAAGTAAGAAGCCACGCTTATAGATCTTTTTTTGCTTTTGCAAATCTCTTTAACTTTTAATTTATACGGGGAAATTAGAAAAGAAGACAATTTAATTTCAAGTATTTAAGGATTTTTATTGTCTTTCAAAAACAAATTTCAAAAAGTAACTTTTTAAATGTGCGAAGATGAAATAAAACCACTTTAAAGTAAACTTGACAAATCAATAATATACCATATAAAAAATTTAAAAAACCACACACAAAAAACTTTCAAAAAATTATAATTATTACATCAATGATTAAAAGCTGGTGTGATTAATTCGACGAGGCTCCATGCTTCAAGTTCGTTCATTAATTTTGAAAACGAGTTTTCGTGATATCTTGCCGCTTCAATAATTCATTCTCCGCTTAAGAAGATACTTAATGGGCGTTTAATAGCATTTCAATTCATTATACTTGCCAATTTTGTTGATAGAGTGTTACAATTTATGAAGGAAGCTTCGTTGGTAACAAAAAAATAGACGTCTTAGTAGAAGATAATATTTTTAGAGAAGTAGTAGTTATAGTAGTGGTAATAGTAGTTGTGGTAGTAGTAATAGTTTTAATAGTAGTAATAGTTGTAATAGTAGTAGTAATAGTAGAAGGAGTAAAAGTTGTGGTAGTAGTAGTATTAGCAGTAGTAGTAGTAGTAGTAGTAGTAGTAGTAGTAGTAGTAGTAGTAGTAGTAGTAGTAGTAGTAGTAGTAGTAGTAGTAGTAGTAGTAGTAGTAGTAGTAGTAGTAGTAGTAGTAGTAGTAGTAGTAGTAGTAGTAGTAGTAGTAGTAGTAGTAGTAGTAGTAGTAGTAGTAGTAGTAGTAGTAGTAGTAGTAGTAGTAGTAGTAGTAGTAGTAGTAGTAGTAGTAGTAGTAGTAGTAGTAGTAGTAGTAGTAGTAGTAGTAGTAGTAGTAGTAGAGTCAAGGTCATATTTTGTGAATTGAAGATGGAGCACTGAAGCGTGGAGCTTTTGGATTTTATTGAAGTCAGCCGGTGCACCGAGAGGTCCGCAGAATAAGAGTGGTACTCTGAAAGAGAGCACATTACCACCATGCACCAGTCCATCCATCCCCCCACACATCCATCCATCTTCCATCCATCCATCCATCCCCTATCCACACACCCATCCATCCCCCCTTAATCCTTCTATTTATTCTTCAATCCATCTTTCCTTCCCTTTTCCTATCCACCCTTCACCCATCCATCCTTCCATCCATTCTTCTCAGACTTATCATAGGATTCAACCTTATATATCTTAAGACGTATTTCAGTTATTAAAAGACCTTAAAAATAAATAAAATGAAATATTTTAATATTTTGGTTTCTTCAATGAAGAAACAATTAAAATTTTAATGTTAACTTTTATTTTAATAAAACAAAATACTATAAATGATTTTATTAAGTTAAAACAAGAAAAAATGAATTACATTTTTTAGACTATTTTTCAACAAGCCTTCATAGGTACAAAAACGTTATTTAATTGTTCAATAAAAGAAGAAAAAATTGATTTAACATGTGTGGATTTAAAAATTGTTCCAACACACCATTCCCAGATGCTCAATATTTTTCAATACACAAGCAAAAACGAGTTACTTTCGATAGTTTTCAAAGAATTTAAACTCTGAAAAATACTTCAAACCTTAGTTTTAAAAGTTTAAAATAGCAAATTTGTGCTTAGAATCGCATTTAAAAGTTTCAGTTGATTTATGACAGAAAATATTTTTTATATTGAATAATTTTGAGCGAATATTCAGGATTGTAATTATATACCTAAATTACTTTTAAAAATAGAATTTATTTAATATATAGCTGAACTAGTAGATTAAAACTACCAAAGTCAATGAAATAATATAAATATAAACTATGTTTACAAAATAGACATAATTTTTTAATTTCTTTATTAATTGTTGGAAGTTTTGACCAACAATAGCAGGAAAAACATATTTATTGTTCGTTTTTGGTACAGGTTGATTCGCGAACAAATAGTTGCTCAGGCAAAACTTGCATATTAATTGTATTAAGCCCTTCTAATAAGATTTATCCATTTTATTTATGATATTTTATCGAGTCTAAAAATACAAATTTATGATTTAAAATATGTTCGGTTACTTAGATTAAATATTTGTTTTCGTATCCAAGTTTTACTTTTTTTCAAAGAATTTTAAGAGTAATTTCTATTTCAAAATTAGAATTTTTTACCCTGATTAGTTTTAGATGACTTTTACCTATTTCTTTTCTAATTAGAATATTTTTAAAACTTAGTTCCGCAAATTGAAATAAAAAGTTTTTTTCTTTAATTAAAAAAACTATAATAATAAATCTTATTAATCTACCTTCCTCAATAAATAATGTAAGACCAAACTTAGAAAAATTCTATCAACTTAACTCAATTAATCAAGTTTTTAGTGTTAAATTCTTATAATTGAAAATACTTTTTATGGACACTTTTAATTAAAAAACATTAATACAATTTCGAAATCTTTAAACTTTTAAAAAAATTAACTTCGTATTAAATTATCAATTAAAATAACTAAATTAAGCTCAGACATGAAATGTTTAAATATTTAATGTTTTTCTAAAGCACTGAATCTATGTATCACTCTACAAAAAACGTAATTAAAAAATTCTAAAAGCCCTTGAAAAAAAAACGAAACATGTTTTTTGCTCGGACTTACTCAAGTGAACTTAAAGATTAGAAAAGAACATGTTCAGAGCCCAACTTCGTTGAAGGTTCTTTCAAAACTACCCAATATTTGAACACAAGATGATGAATAACACGGCCATCAAAATGAATGATAGAACCAGAGAAGAGGGTGTGTTTTCCGTAATGATTGATCAGTGCCCGTTCACACATGATTTGCAAAGTCATTCGAGAAAACGGACTCATCCGGGAAAGTGGCATTCGTCGCCAAATGTCGCCACCAAGGCACATCGCTCAAGAGAACTCGCTGAAAATGCAGGATCGCAAATAGGGCGTGTGTAGTTTTGAGATAATAATATGAAGACAATAAAATGACCGATTGCCTAAAATAATTTAACGGAATGCCAAAAAATAACAATTCTCATAATGATGCAACCAACAACAACAACATACGAAGCGTTACAAACAGCAATACAAACAGTAGTAGAAACCTCGATATCACTCAAGCACAGGCTTTGCAGATGATTTATATGGCGGAACATATGCTGCAACAACCGCACCCACCCCTCCTAATCAAACCCTCCTCCGAAAGACTTTGACATTTCTTCTAAAGAATCACAACATTCAGTCCTACATTTTCATTGACACCCTCACTTGCTGTTTCAGATTTCATTTACAAACATGTATTACTTATTCATAGATTTCTCGCCTTTAAACTCCGTTTGAAACCTATAACGTTGTCACTAGCCGTTTATACTTAAAACTTGAATTTTTTTGCTACTCACACTCTCAAATCTTTCTTATCATCTCATCACCATGTTTTTTCTTTCACACCACTCCAATCCTTCCCACCATCTCAATTCTCCATTCCATCAGCCACTCATGCTGCAGAAAGCATCAATCAGCATCCATCTGCCACTATGACCAATGCTCTTCACTGCTTTCGTCCACCACAACTTTTCATTTTTCAGTATTTTAAAAAATATTTTCAATCTTCTTTTTTAAAATATTTCAAAATTATTCCCAAAGTTTGAGTTTTTGATAAATTTTAGTCGCTGTATCATACTCGCTTGTTCAAGAAACGACCTTCACTCTTTGATTTTTAACTTTTCGAAAGTTTTCACTGCTTTTAATTATTTTCATAGACATCGGTTTATCAATAATTTAAAAGTTTCAGTTTCTTCCCAATCAATCTTGTGGATCACTCAGACTTCCAGCTGCCTTCTAATCCATTAACTGCAACCCACCCATCTATTTGCCTCGTCTTGAACCCTATCAATCTAATTATATATCTCGGAATAGTCTGGGACACTTCTTCTGATTGATATCTATCTATTTATGAAAGTATTATCTCCTCTAACCATTATTTATTTTTATTTCTTTGCAAATATCCCACAGTAATCTCACACCATCACAAACTATCCTCTACACACACACAAACACATAAAGTATTTCTATATTATTTCGAGTGTGCGCTACAAGAACACTAGTATTGATAAACACGGAACGAAGTCTGCATTCGTGAAGAAGCAGTGCCGGATCATTTATGTCCTAACCATGATGTTGCCATTACCGCAGTTTCAGCGGGACAAACTACTAGTGCTTTGTATTGGTGAAGTATCTTAGTTGAGTATTTATAATTGCTCATTCTAAAATGACTTTTTAAAGCTTTGTGGAATATTTACTGAAGTTCATTTTGAAACGGATTTGAATTTCTGGTTAGAAATAATTCTTGAGTTAAGGCTTAACTGTTAAGACTTTCCAATTGAATCTTTCTTTTCCGTTTTCGCCCTATCTCGAGTAAACCCGTAAGTTAAAATTAAAATACATAGCCACTCTAGTTTTTATTTTTTTAAACTTAAAACTTACTTAATTTGAAATTTAAATAGTCAAAAATAAAAGTATCAAGTGATTGACGGTTACTTTAGATAAGGGAATAAGGTTTTTATGACATTAGGTCAATAAAGTATTTTTAAGTTTTCAAGTTGTATACATTTATTTTGTATATTTAATCATTTTGCTTTTTATTTAAAATAGTTTTTCATCCATGCAAACCAGTTCTTAAAAAAGCCATTTACCTGAATCAGAAATAATCGCATTAAAGTGATCGCAAGAAAAAGTGGTCCACAGACAATCCTGTTTAACTTTAAAAAATTCTTAAATTATTTTTTTAAAAGCAGAAAAAATACTGATAAAAAAGCAAGAAATGTTGCAGGAATTCACCGATGAATTGCTTGATGAGTATCAGAGTGAAGGCATGCAAGTGAATGATGCATAATTGGCATTATCGAAAAAACTATTTTGTTTTAATTAGAAAGGCTTGTTCAGATATTCACTCTTAGTAAGAGACAGTTTGACAGACGCGACAGAATTTTTACTACGTTATTTTGTTCCGCTATTAAAATTTTTCTAAAAACTTTTTGACTAACGATACTTTAATGAGTTTTGAAATTTGAGTCATCGTTTTTGAAACTTTTTTTTATAAAGTTTATATTAACAACTTTCGAAAAAAAATTTCTTTTTTTAAAACTATTTTTTATTGAAAAGAGATAAAACAGTTTTAAAAAATAAATTAAAATCATATTTTAAATTCAACATTCGAGTTTTTCTCCACTTCAAAAGAACACCCTAATGCCATTTTGAACTATTGCAAAGACGTGCACCTGCATGCATGAGGTTTGAAATTGAAATTGACGAAAAAGTTAATTGACTTTTATGGGATTTTAAATTCATTGAAAGGTTATTTTCTTCCTAGTTTCAGGTAGAAACTATAAACAATTCTAAAATCGATTTTTTTGTAAACTAATTGTAATATTTTTATGAACTGCTTGGAAAATACAAAAAAACAATTTTGCGAACTTTGAAAAATAATTCCCAAAAGTTATTCTGTCAGATGAAGTAATCTTGTAGGGATTATTTTGCAGTCACATCTTAATTAAAAAGTAGGAAACCAGAATTGAACATTTTCTTTAAAGGAAGGAGTTTTATAAAGAAGAGGAAAGTGAACAACCTTGGAGTTGGACGAGGATGGTCCACTGGAAAGCCAACGAAGAGTTGGACACTTCGTAGTTCGTTCTGGAGTTCCGACTGCTCAACATTCTGTTCTTTATACTCCCGATATGATGATTGTAGTTGTGGTTATTTTTGTTGTTGTTTTTGTAGTTGTTGTTGTTTATGTTGTTGTCGTCGCTATTGTAGCTGATGAAATCATTTGCGAAGACATTCGGCGAGTTGTGATCTCGGTTCATGACGTCATACGACTCTCCATCAACTTCCGCAAAGCTGTACGCCAATCGCGTCAGAGAAATGCTGATCACGTGGCCGTTGGACCGGAAGTAGGGAGGAACGAGCAGCAAATTCGAACTATTTCCGGTGTTGCAGAATGACGTCACAAATTGTTGATCTGTTTCCTGGACCAGAAGCTCGGCGATGCACTGTTGCGACCTGGCGTGCTTGAGGGTGAGTTGGTAGGCAAGTCTGAAGCTGGAGTCACTCACGTCGGAAAGGTCCATGTGGAGGTCTGCGTGCTGTGGTGGGTGAGGTGTTGTGGGGTGTGGTGTGGTTGGTGTGGTGTGGTTGGTGTGGTGTTGTGGGGTGTGGTGTGGTTGGTGTGGTATTGTGGGGTGTGGTGTGGTTGGTGTGCTGTGGTTGGTGTGGTGTTGTGGGGTGTGGTGTGGTTGGTGTGGTGTGGTTGGTGTGGTGTTGTGGGGTGTGGTGTGGTTGGTGTGGTATTGTGGGGTGTGGTGTGGTTGGTGTGCTGTGGTTGATGTGGTGTTGTGGGGTGTAGTGTGGTTGGTGTGGTGTTGTGGGGTGTGGTGTGGTTGGTGTGGTGTGGTTGGTGTGGTGTTGTGAGGTGTGGTGTGGTTGGTGGGGTGAGGTGTGATGGGGTGAGGTGTGGTGTTGTGAGGTGTGGTGTGGTTGGTGGGGTTGGTGTGATGTGGTGAGGTGTGGTGGGGTGTGGTGGAGTGTAGTCTGGTGAGTTGTGATGGAGTGTGGTGGGGTGTGGTGAGGTGTGGTGAGTTGTAGTGAAGTAAGGTGTAGTGATGTGGGGTGGGGTGAAGTGTGATAAAATGTAGTGGGGTGGGCTAGGGTGTGGTGAGCTGTGGTGGGGTAGAGTGTGGTGGGGTATGGTTGGAGTAGAAAGTGGCTCAACGTGGTGTGGTGGTGGTTGCTGAGAAGTGGTGGGAAGGAAGAGAGAGTGGACTGAGTGGTGCATGAGGTTCGAATGGAAAGCAATGAGTGATAGCTGGGAGGATGTGATAGAATTACAAAATGAATTGGTTGCATGATGGATGAAGATGACATCTGACTCAACGTTTTCGAAAGCTACTATTGAGTGAAAAATAAAAAGACATTTGATCCACATTTAGGTTTTGAGCAATTTGAAAATGTTTGCAACTATTTAATTAAAATATTGAGAGAAAAAAATGACGAAGGAGCTAAAAGGGTCAAACATGGTTTTTGTAATTAAAATACACTTCAAAGACGAAACTGATTTCCAGATCATTTCAAATTTGAAAAACAAATAGGATTTTTGAAGATTGTTATAATTTGAAAAAAAAAAAATTTTTTGTAATTAATAAGCAACTTATATTTAAAAAATAAACTACTGAGATCAAAAAATATTGAAACCACATTAACTTGAAAAAAAATGTTTTCAACTCAAAAATAATAATAAAACTTAAAAAATAATATTTAGTGATTCAAGTCTAGACGTGTCGACGCATGCAAGGAGACAGCACAAGCGGGTTGCACGAGGGCATGACGCACCTTTTGAAGGCTTTTGTTCTGAACGAAGACAGGCAAGAGACGAGCGCTCAGAGATATGCTGCGACCCTTGTCAACGCGGAGGGTCAGCGAGCAAAGCTTGCTCGTCTGGTGTAGCAGGTACTCTGGGATGGAGTGTGGGCAGGTGGGTGGTAAGATAGAAAATAAAATAAACACGAATGTTGAAGGCTTAAGCTTTGAGAAAGTATTTGTTATTTATTTGTATTGCTGGTGTTAAAGGCATGAAATACACTTCATTGAAGGAAGAGTGTTCAGGATTGAATGGTAGAATGAAAAGTGCAAAATGCATTTTTTATAAGCACAACTTAACCGAAATGTTTTTTCCCTTAAAGGAAAAAGTTCAAATTTAAAAAAACTTTTGATTTATTTGACAAGTTAATTGTGAATTACGACAAAGCATTGTTATTTTTTGCTTCAAAGTTAAGCTTTGTCAGCGAAATGTAAAAGTTTCAAAAACAAATAGTTTATTTATCAGCCTTGTCCATTTACAGTTGTCATTCAACTTTCGATTATTTAAAGTTGTTCATTACCGTCAAAGTCTCATTTCCTAATCATAAAATTACAAAGCATCGGTTAATTGTATAGCAAGAATACACGCCTGTTTGAAAGAAAAATTAATTCACAAAATTGGAACTATTCTGCACAAAATTCATTAACCTAGTATTTTTGTAACGAATAGAACAAAGAAAAATAAGATTCAAATGCTTTGAAAGTATCGGAGAGAAAACTTTTGAAAATGTTAATTTTAAGAATGTTCGAGTGAAAGTTAGTTACAACTTTGTTTGAAAATCACAAGAAAAGAAAGAGAATATAAATATAATTTTAAAGGAATTCTCTTTCGAACCTTCGGGGAACGCAAGAGAAAACATGATATTTTCGGCGATTGTGTCTTGCTTTTCCGAGCTGAAATCTTCATTAATGTTGCTGATTTGGTTGCTGATGCTGTAAGATGTTTGATCATGAACGTAGCTATTATTTATTTTTGTTAACCTATCTTCCTTAGCATTGTACACAAACTCGTCTCGGTGAGTGAGTGCATGCATGTCGCCTCGTAAGTCACTCCTCTTGATGAGGACGTTCTCAGAGTCCACAAAGTACCTACTCCCTTCTCCAGTACCATCTTGTTTAGACTCCATATTCCCACCGCCAACATGGAAGCTACCACTGAAGACGCCATCATCATCATCGTCATTATCATAAAAACTGTTTTTATCCCTAGGATGGGGGTGATGGTTGTAGATGGTTTTGGTATTAGGGTTGAGTTTGTAGGTCTTTTCTTCTTTGCTGCCATCAACACTGCACGCTTCAATCGTTAAATACTCAACTGGATATGGTTGATGAAGGAAAATAACAACAGAGTTCAGAAATTTTGATTAATATCGGATATTTATAACTATAATAATTATGTTTTAAGAATATTTTTTTAAAATTTAGGGTTATAGAAGAAAAATTCCTGGAAAAAAGAATTAATGAAGATTCTAAGAAACATTTTTTAAAAATTCAAAACTTGAAACCCATAAAAATGTAAGAATTTTTTTAAACAACATAAATAATTTTATTTACAAAATTAAGAGAAATACTACGGTACAAAAACATTATTATGTATTGATTTATATGCAAATTAAATTAATTAACCACTCAAATACTCATTGTTCATGTGCGTTGATGCTCTAGAAGAAGCCTGTACGATATAGAGAAAAGAAGAAAAAAAGAAGAAGAATCCTACATTATCTTTACGTCGATTAAACTCTCCCATCAGAAGCAACCTGGAAGACAGCGGAAGGAGACGTTGAGGTAAGAGATGAGGTCACGAGGACATGGTTCGACTAACTCCCGCAACAACGGAACTGGAACTGAGCACTGGACTTTGCCGTTGCAGATGGCGCCAAGAATGAGAGTGACGTCATCGAAGCAGCCTTGAAGCGGGAAAGTGGTGATGGTGTTGATGATGATGGTGGTAATTGGAGGAAGTTGATGATGATGGTGGTAATTGGAGGGAGATGAGAATGATGGTGGTGATTGGAGGGTGTTGATGATGATGATTTGTGGGTGGTGGGAGTTGATGAGAATGGTGGTGATTGGTGGGTGTAGGCGTGGTGTGAGCCTCATTAAAAGAACTGTTTTATTGGTGGTTTGTGGAGGGGAGAGGGTGCAAGGATGAGAGACGAGTATTAAATTCACTGTAAAGTTTCGCAGCGTGAGCACGCTAGCTATTGTTTTTATTTAAGTGAGTGGCATGTTAGAGAAATAAATGTTTGCCTTCTCGTTTGAAGATCGTTATATTAATAAACCTTTTTGTAATTTAAATTTTTGAAAAGATTAGTTTAAATATGCTTTTAAAAGTAATTTGAAAAGATAAAAAAAAGATTTCAAAGATACCAAATATGTTTAAGATTTCTAAAACAGTTTCTATTCCTATTTTTTGTTGGAAAAGTTGTTTTTGTCAGTGTTTGAAATAGTTTGTCGTGATAAACTAATTTATTTCAAAACCATGGCTTTTCATTAAATTAAAATAATTTCATTTTCAAACTTTTATATGCATACATATATCATTAAAAGTTTAAATGACGATTTAATATTTATTTAAAAGTGAATTTTAATGCAGGAAAAATGTTGGTTTCTACGTTGTTAACGCCGGCAAGCGTCTGCTAGGAGCCTTTATTGTGGCCATAAAAACATTTCTCTTGAATGGAAGTTCATTACAATTCATACGTTTATTATTCATTACCCACCTCTCTACAACAACAACAACAACAACAACAACAACAACAACAACAACAACAACAAAAACAACAACCAATAACGACAAAAACACAAACAATATTTACATCAACGAAAGAAAAGTTTTAATTATCATTTCATTAATGCCAGAACATCTTTTTCAACATTCATAATCTTGTGTGCTCTACAATTTAACAAAAGGGCAATTTTGCGACCAGAGATCTGATTGAATAAATTAACATTGGCACTGATGATAACGTTAGCAAACTTGCCTAGATGGCCATAACTCTTCAATACACATCGAGCCTCACGCATCCTCCCGTAAAAGGCCTTCTCGACCATTATCACGTTTGCGAGATTCCTATTCTTATTGCTATGCTGGTCGCTCGTAGTGCTGTTTTTGGACTTCCGTGTGTGTTTAGTGTTGTTGTTGTTGTCGATGTTGTTGTGTCTGTTAATATTGTAATTGTAGTTCTTGTTCTTTGTGATAGTCACGGGAATTGGGCTTTTGTTGTCGTTATTGTTGTTGTCGATGCAAGATGGGTTGAAACTCTCGAATTGGCAATATTCTTGGAAGTCTGGAAAAGGAAATTGAAGACTGTTTTAATAACTTGCATTAATTGGAAGAGCACATGAGCCTCTCTGGCTGCTTGAAACGGCAACCGAATTTACACTCAATAGACCAATTACTTTTTCTATCATTGCATTGTTTCCATGACCATTCTTTCTTACGTAGTATTCAGAGTAATATTGAGTTTTATATAGTAATCTAGTTGAATTCGACTAAAAACTAAATATACGAAAGAAATACAATTTCTAACGCTCTTATTAGCACTCAATTTAACTAAAACTATTTATTAATAGTAGAAGAAATAATGAAATTGTCTTACTTTCCATAGAAACCGAAAGTTTAATCAATAGATAAAAAAGACAGAACACTGAAGGCTTCAGCATGCTTGGAGGGACGCTGTATTTTATTTATTTCAGTTCGTTGGTGCTCGCACTATTTATGAATCGGATAAACTTTCCAATTAAACAGTCTGTTTTCAAAGAAAATCTTTCTTGTTTCGACAGTGAGCGACTACATCTTGATGGACAAAACGGATCAAACTGACAAACTTTAGTAGCTTCTCAGAGTGGTTCTCAGTGTAAAAGGTGGAACATCATTTAAAACGACGTCAAAACTTCATTCTTAATTGATAACGTCTAGTTCTCAACCAGCTCTAAAAGAAACTTTCAGATGCATATATAACCTGCGCGATCTTATTACTATTTCGGAGTCTATTATCTCAGCCATCGAAAGAGATTTGGCGGAGCTTAAATCAGAATAAAAAGTGAATTGAAAACGACTCATAGATCAAAGAAGAGCTTTCTTTCTCTGCAGGAAAGTAGCTGTACTAGTGCCTTTTGATACGGCATGTATGAATATATAAGAACACACACACACATGGGCGCTATGGAAAGACCTCAGCGCTTAATGCAAAGTGTGATTTTGTGTTGTGAATTGTGTTTTATGATTTCAAACTGAGGACACTTTCTCAATTATTAATGTACTCTGGCGATGTTATGTGAAATTTATTTAGAACGCAGTTGTTTTTTTAAAACTAATATTGAAAAATTCTTTCAGATAGGTTTTTTCCGTAATTGGTTTCCACAGTTATAAAATAATGTTTTAAATAAATTTATTTTCAAAACTAGATAATTTATAAAATAAATTTTCCTATAAAAACTTGCACCCATATTTACATCATTTTATCTTTTTAAAATTGTTAAAAAAGATAATAAAACTTTAAACATTTCTAGCAGATAGTGTTTATCAAAAATGTTGGATTAAAAATTCGTCAAGCATAAAAAAGTACTTAGAACGCATTTGAAAGTCGTCATTAAGTTACCCATACCCAAATCTATTTTCGCGTTTTGAGAGATTTTTGAAATAGTTCATGGAAATATTTAAATGACATTTTTGTGACATTTTTAACAGCCTCCTAAAATAAGACGTATTAAAAAGTTAATATTTGATTCGGTAGACGAGATGTAAAAAATCAAAAATTATCATTTAGAATATTGTTATTTAAATGATACATTTGACATCTTCTTGGGAGTTTCAGTGAATACTCAAAGTTTTACTTAATTTCAAGTTTGGAAAAAGTCGCGATGAACGAAAAATGTAAATTTTTTTGTTTTTCTAATTTCAAAAAAAATTTGCTTGTTTATTTAACAAACTTCGGTCGCTAAAAAGTAGAATGACATAGACGTTTGGTTTTTGGGAAAGTCTTGGGACCATGGGATCATACCTTTGAATGTCGTCGGAAGTCTAGCGAATAAACCATTTCTATCGAAAGCATGCGATCAACGTCACAAAAGTTAGAAAAATAAAAAGCAATTCCTTACACGAATTCAGTTTCAAAGCAATGTTGAGTAAACGGGTAGCCGAGTGAATCTCAGCTTGACCAATGGCTAATGACTCTGGGTTCGAATGCACCGATGCCCTAATAAACCATAGGCGCAAATTAAGAAACTGGATTAAAAGCCGTTTGTGTTAATACGCTTCTATGATACTGCTCATTATTATTTATATTAATATGTTCTTATTAAAAGCAATTTGAAACAACCTGATAAGGGGTTTAAATGGATTCACTTGAAGAATATGAAGGAAAACTTTCCATTGATGGATGAAACCTGGTTTTAAATTTGAAACTTTTTTCTTTTTATACTAGCTAAATATTTGAAAAACTATAAAATATATAAAAGAATTATAAACTGTGGAGTTTCTTTTTCAGTCGCCAGTGTTGGCGGTGCTGCAAGTCGGTGACGTCTTTGGTCTCATTATGTTTTCTGACCATGCACGTTGTGTGAAAAAAAGAAAAGTTTTATAAATTTGATATTGGAACTAATTCTTCTCATTGAAACTTAAAATCGTTATGAAATACAGAATAAATTGAAAATGTCATAAGCTTAATGCACAAGTAATGTTTGAAGCTAGCTGATATTTTCTATTTTGTTTTCTCAATCATCAGCATTTTTGCTTCAAATAAATTTTCAAAACAACTTGATATAATTTTTTTGAATAGTTTAGCTTTTTAAAAATTTATTTATTTTTTTATTTTTTTACAATGTAAAAGGATAGTTTATATAGTAACATTTTAAAATTCAAAAAGTTTCAAACTAGTTTACTGAAAGTATTCTATAATTAACAAAAGTTTTTGAAAAAAAGATTGTTTAATGCTGTTGAAAAACATTTCTTAAAAGATCACTCTGAAATTCAAAAATTCAACTTAGTTGATCGACTCAATTCACAAAATCTTATTAAATTGAAAACGACCGTAAACCTATAATCCAATAGAATTACCGAAAAAAAATTTGAAAGCTAGTCTCCAATTTGTTCTCAATCAATCTTCACTACCTTTTTTGCAAGCTTTTCTGAAGCAATAAAATAACCAGCATCCTTTGTTCTGAAATAAAACTTTAACTACATGCTATTCCAATGATTAATGTTTATACATTTTTTCCAAAAAAGAAAAAAGTTTTTTCCAAATACTTATAATTACTCGTTATTTTTACCATGTGTTTCCGCTAGTAGTTTCAAAAGATCTTTTCAAAAAGTTTTTGTATTGCGTAAAAACCAGAACATTTGACATGTGATGGAAGACGGTCACAACAAAAAGTTGGCATGTACAATTTATTGCTTGAAAGGTTCTTTTTATCGTTTGAAAATTGCAACCAAGTTTTAATTAATTTTTTTAAACGATAAATATTTTCAAATGCACTCCATGCAGTTTTCAATTAAAACATAACTTTTAAGATTTTTTCTTCAGAACTTTCATCATGAGGCTCATTAACTTCAAAAATTTTTGTTTATAAAACTCAAAAAAATAAATTTCATCGGCTCATCATCACAATGATTAAATTTAGTCGCTTTCCTAGAAAAAAAGAATCACTGGAAAAAATTCAAATACTAAAAATCTGTAAAAAATAATTTTAAAAAAATAATTCAAAAGAATTACAGATTTAGAGTTTTCAATCATTTTTTATATAAATATTTAATGGAACACAAGTTTGAAGATGGTTGACGAATTTTATTTACGAAAAAGACATCTTAATGACAAGTTTAATGACCGAGTATTCTTGTTAAGTCAGCAAGAATACTCCAACAAACATATTTATTTAATTCACAAAATTATATTCTATAATCTTACTATGATTATTTCATTCATCTATTATTTTCACTTGGAAACAGTTCTATTTAAAATAATAAAATTTATATTTAATACAAACACCATAAATTCACCAAAACTAAGAATAATCTAGATTAAATTTTAATTTATAAACTAATAAATTATTTAATTTTAAATCGAATGAGACTCGTCAGCACTGCGTTGTCGTTCATGCCTCCCTTGGCATTCACCGCGTGCCTTAATTCCTCGCAACACTAAGGCGACGTGGTGAACCCGCAGGAAAGCACGATGCAGCGCTCAATTTTCATTTTAAACAGTTTATTTTACAATAATTTTTATAATTTTTATTGAAATAATTAATCAAAAGTCGATAAATATATTGATGAATGGTTTTTTAAAATATAAAATATATCTTTATCAGTCTACCACACGAGTCGTCTTCAACCGAATGTCTGGTCATCTGGCTATTTGAGTGTAAGTATAATAGCAAGTTTAAATAAATTATTTTTATAAAATAAGATTATTAAAGAATATTTTTCAATAAAAATATATATAAAAAACAAGATTATCGCTTGGAGATTTAGGCTTTTTCAAAATAATTATTGAATTGGTGTTTTACTAATAAGTCTGAAGTAATAATTAATAAAAACTTGAAGTTTTAAGTTTGAAAAAATGCAGAGTTAACTTTAAAATAATTGTAAAACAAACCAAGTCAAAAGCTTGAGTGGTGCTTCTTCAAATTCTCTGGTTCATCTTTTTGGCTTTCGATTGAAGCTTTGATGACTCCGCAGACAACCTAACTTTCCAAAACCAATGAAAAATTACGTTATTTCTAAATATGAAAATCTTGGAATTTATCAAATAATTAAATGAATAAAACATTCTGGGATATTGATTGGGCAGGTGCATTACGGAAGCTTGATAGGGTTAAAAATATTTGAGATTACGTTAAAGAAACTGAATAAAGTCAAAGAATATAAAAACAACATCAAAGATACAAAACTAACTAAAATTTACGAAAGTTTAAATCATATTTAAACTTCGAACTAACCTTTATTCAGAAAAGCTAATCGAGTTTCTTAGCGAATAACGAATAAATAAAACTTTCTCAAGTGAGGAAAGTTGACGCGAATCGAAGGAAGATTTGTCTTAAGACGGAACAAGACGGTGCGAGAGTGTATATGAGACTTGTATATACCCGCCCTCTCTTCTCTCTCCCTCCTCTTTCCATCCTCCTTCTCTTTCCAGCATCCAGTATCTCCTGACGACACCTCCTTGCTGCAGCCTTCTCGCGTGCGATCCTCGCGTGTCGTCGCAGCCACAAACGACGTTTCTACGCCTCTAAAACCGCCTAAAAGCCTTCAATTTGCAACCTTTTTGCTGCATTAAGTGCCTTCAAACGAGACGGAGTCTATCACATCAAGCGACTGAAGTAGCTGCAAGACGTCCAATTTCGCCACTGCTCGTTTCATGACCTCATTTGGCGCATTAACATCCTCAATTCGAGGCTTTCATCCTCTTTGATTGGTCGAGAAAGTCTCAAAAGAAACCTCAGAGTTTCGAAATAACGTCAAGTTGTGTCTTTTTAAACAAATCCTAAAAGGAAAGGTAATTTTCTTTACGTCTTTTTTCATGATGTATTCAAGCCGAGTAGCGAGCATTTGCCTAAGTCACGTTTCGAATAAAGGAAAATAATTGAAATATATAAAAAACAATAAAATAATAATTTAAAGGAAAATGTATTAGCTAAAAAAAAACAAATAGTTATAAACCTCTTTTATTTTTATTTTCATTTATAGGCATTTAGATTTTAGATATATTTTGAAGAAAAAAATGAACTCTAAAAAATAATCATTTTCTATTTCTATTTAATTTTATTAGAGCATTAACCTAGAAAAAAATAACAAAAAATGTATTTAATAATATGGAAAAAGTATTTTTTTAGCAACATCAAGGAATTGTAAAACTAATTTTTAATGTTTAACATTTTCTTCAACCCAAGCAAGCTTGAAGCAAGTCAAATAAAACTGCTACAGAGTGTGTTAGGTTGCTGATAAGAGTTCGATTTGTGGAAGATCCAAATGAAAAAAAAATCACTTTTGAAAATTCTTCAATAGAAAAATTAAAAATATATACAAAAATTTCCGATTTTCGAAAGAACTATTTTAAACATAATTATTAAAATTCTTACAAACCAAAGTTTTTCGATTAAATAGCTCCAGTCAGACCCTAGGAACGTTGACTGAAATGTCTTTTGATCAAGTCAGAGAGACTTCCGAGTGGATTTTCCTCTCAAGAAGCTAGATCCCTGAAAAGCCTCGAATGCCACGTGCCCACTGAGAAGTGTCATTCAGAGCGTGACGTCACAGAACACTTTATTTATTTTTTCTTTCTCACGCCTTTATTTGACGCGCGGAAAAATACTCAAATACTCAAATATGTTATTTTCACACTTTTTCAGCACTCTTCAATTAGCGAGGAACATTATTTATTTGCCAGCATATTCACAAGCGCTGACTAAATCACCGGCACAAATAGGGGTATTACCCTCCTGTGACTCCTGTATCGACTCGCTTGCAAACCCTGCGTCTGCAGTGGAAATATGTATTTTTTCAATTTTTCTTCTTTTTTTACCTTATAATAAAAAACTGTTAATTCGATTTTTATAAATATACTAACCTTACGTGTGCTTTCAAGAAAAGCAGCGTAAATAAGGCGACGGAAGCAGTGGCGCAGTGAGAGAGAATGCACCAGAGTCCTAACACTCCCTTCATGCAGCCATAAAGGCAATTTCATCCTACATTGATCCTTTAATTATTTATAAAATATTATTATTATTATCAGAAATTTCGAAAAACAAAAAATCAAATGTTTTATTATTTTTTCTATACTTTTTCCCAATTCTTATCACATAAAATGGCCTTAACATGACGTTGGATTACGTTTTTCTCTTCCATTCTTTTATATTATTCGAGTTTCCGGAAAGTCTTTTCAGCTATACAAAAAAGTTCTTTTAACGAATGATTTCAAAAAATTGACAATGATCTGTAGAAATATTTTACTTTTAAAATAATTTACTAGTATTTTTTTTACAACTATTCTTTTTATTAACCAGTTTTCATTATTTTTTCTGTACAGCTCCATTAAGATATCCGGCTCAGTATCTGCCCATTTCCAGAGTTTATTAGATGTTAAAGTTTTCATTTACCAACATTATTTTTTGAAATTGAACTTAAATGTTATTTTTTATTGAATTGTGAAATTTTTTATACGGTCTTAATGATGATAATGGAGTTAATTTTTTGAATAGAATTCACACAAAAAATCAAAACTGAAGAGAAATAAAAAAATTGTAAACACACGATGACGACCACAATTTTATTGGACGAAAAACAATTTCAATTTTGTTAGTCGAGTTTTTGTCTATAGAAAATAATGCTTTTTTATTTACTTTAATGTGAGAGCTCTGTCATTAAAAGAAAGTTTAAAAAATATTTTATATTCGACAACTTTCTGTTTATAGTTTTAAAATAAAAACTACACATGCTCTATGTCTTTTATATTGCATTCTATTAGTCATTGGTGACGAAAGCAATTCACTTCTATATCAAATTTTTCTGATATTCTAAAATGCCACAAAATAAAAGCAACATAAATATAATTTATCCTATTTTTATTTAAAAAAAGATTGTTTATAATCTCATTATTAATGCGAAACAAGATTTAAACTGTGAGATAACTTATCAATGTCGCTATTGATACTGACGTGGAAAGAAAAACACAGTATTTTGCGGTTTATTTATGGTTATTTTTCAAACTCAATTTTGTTCTTTTTTAAATTATAAAAATCATTTTTATAGTCGTTGTAATTAATTCTGTCAGAAATAAAGCATCCTAATGCCTTAATTTCGCGAACATAAAAGTAGAAATAAATTGCAGAAACAATTCTCGATTTTGCGTGATAATAAGAACATTGAGTTGCTCAGAAAAACGGTCAAAAGGACATTCTTTTAGGAGCTTCATAACCAAAAAGGCATCATATTAACCAGAGAAGAGCGAGTGAGAACACTCGAAATACATCTTGGATGCAAGGGCGCGATAAAGAGGGGAGGACGAAGCAAGGAAGTCGCCTCAAGGAAGCGTACACTGAGGCGTATTGATTCTTCAGCGTCCATGTCGCTACCAGTGACCAGATCCTACGCCTACTTTCACGCAACCAGGAGCCTGCGTATGCACCTTCGTGCGTGCATCACTGCTGTACGCACCACCAAGCCGCCTTGCGTAATTTTATTTTCAAGCACATTGATTTATGCAATCATGCTCGAAATACCAAAGCTTTTGCAAAAGAAGGTTTATTCTATTTTTCTCGAAAGTTAAATTTCCTTCTCGCAAATCTTACGGTGATTTAAAATATTTGAAATAATATGGCACGCTGAATTGATTAAGGACTTAGGAGGTTTCTTTAAGCAATTATTCAATTAATTTATAAGAATTCTTTCTCTGGTCAGCCATCTCCGCCATTCATTTGTAAACTCAGCAACTGATTAATGCAAAATTCATGCTAACATTCCAAACCCTTCAAGAGGGTTGAAAAGATGCCAATTTATTCAAAAAAATGTCAACAGAATTATTATAAAACTCAGGTTGAACCATCTCAGAATGAAAAAATAAACTTGAAATATGCCAAATATTATTAATAATCGTTATTTTTGATTTTTTGCTTTTTGAACAACTTCATTTTTTGTACTTATGAATATAAGTAAACAACTTTTGATAAATAAATAGTTTTTAAATTTTCTTTTTCACTGAAAAATGAGTAAATTCATATTCCTTTTAACTGTATCTTATTCTAACTAAATACCCAGCCAAACGCTCCGAGACACTCAAACAGGAAAAAAAACACCGAAAAACGTTCAAAACCTCTAAAGAATCCAGAAAAAAACATCAAAAGAAAAGCAAGTCTTGTCTTGAGTCAGTAACGGCACACAATCATGAAAAACGACTTCATCATTCTGGACACGACAGTGCATAAAAGCTATTTAAGGATTCTAATGGCCAGCCCCTTTGAAGTTCCTATCCTCGTAGTGGGCAGTTACCGCAAAATTAGGAGACTCGTGTTCTAGGCCTTGTGTGCTTTTGATGTACTATTAAACAGGGAGCTCACTGGATTCATTTTCTAAAGTATTCCTAGTTTGCATTTCATTTTTCCATTCGAAAGTCTTCAGCTTTTTCAGTCTGTTCCTAATTTTTAATTTTTTTTTTGTGTGATTGCCAAAAGATACATTTTTATGTTCTAGCGATTTATAAAAAAAACATTAAATAACTCTTAAGTAGTATTTTTTATTTCGACATTTTTCATAGTGTAAAAATAATTATGAAAAAATATCTTTGTATTGTAAATATAAAGGTTAAAATAAGAAAATAAAAGCTTCAATTCTCTTTTTATTCCAATTTTAATAAATAATCTGTCAAATTAATAGATTCGAATGTGAAATAATTTTTTTGGCTAACCTTACACAACTTCAATATTTCTATCCATGTCCAAAAGAAACTCTAGCGATTAGAAAAAAAATAAATGCATTTTCATTTATGAAACCATTTTTTCCAAACAATATCTACAAAGTTTTAAAGCCAACTTGAAGCATTTTGAAAAATACAATGCAAACTTTTGAACGCTTATGAATGTATAAGTTTAAGTTTTTTTAATCATTTACATTTTTTAATCATTTAGACTTTTTTATTCAGAAAAATGCCCTTCCTACATAATACTTCCATCGCGTTTAAGTTTTGACTTTTATTATGTAAAAATATCATTTTTTTGAAACAATTATGAGATATTGACGATTGAAACATTTTCTTGAGATTAAGTATCTTCATTTTCTTTTTTAATGAACTCCATTTCTGACCTATTGCCACTTGTGTGGTTCCTGTTATTTTTTCCATTCAAATGCGAGATATTTGAAATTGACACTCTGTTGTTTCTCACAATATTTGTTTCTTTTTCGACAGAGGACTGTTGCTGCTGCTGAAAATGTTTTTCTTGTTGTTGAAAAAGTTGTTTCTGCTGCTGTTCCCTGAGTTTGCTTTGTTCATGCAGAAAGCAGAGGTAAGGGAAGTATTGTGGAGAAACGTGTGGGACGAATCGTTGGTTTGCATTGAGTCGTAAATGTTGCAGGAAGTGGTGGTGCAGATGGTTCTGTGCACGTTGTTGTTGTTGTTGCTCGATCAGCATCCTTGTATTGGCTTCTCCTCGATCCGGAGGGTTCTGGAAGCAACCTTTATGGCTCACAGCTTCAGGCATTTGTGGAATAGGTTGGACATTGTGTAGGTGTGGATTGTTCATCAACAGTGACGAAGCCATGGCGGCGTTGCTGAAAGGATCTGAAGTTTTGGGAAAATTGTGAAACTTCCCAGGAATAAATTCTCTAGGCTGAAATAACTTGTGTGGTTGGTTGTAGAGCATGGATGACGGATCTTTGGGGAATAAGAAGGGGAACGGATGATGGGTGGTGCGTCTCTTGAGCTTGCCAGTGCTGCCTCCGATGTACATCTCGTCGGAGCAGGGGTCCAGCATCCAGTAGTTGCCCTTGCCTGGGTCGTCGTAATGTCTGGCAACCTGGGTTGGTGTGGAGGTTAGGCAAGCGTAACAAGAGTATTGGTAAATATCACAAAATATTTTCCCCGTGGTAAGTACATTGTGAAACATGAGTGAGAGAGAGCTAACGGACAAAAGTCTTAGCAAAAAAGTAATTAATGTTTTGAAAACTTTAAAAAACCAAAGCATACAGTCTCCACGACATCGCTTAAAGCAGTGAATTAGGCTCTCCTTGTTAGCCATTGATTAAACGAAAGTTTACTTTTGTCTTACGCAAGTATTTGTTGTTGATTATGCACTGAGCGGTCATATCACCTTCTCATGTGTCTCGAAATAACAAGAGTCTATCAATGCGAAAGCCGCGGGCTGCAATGCTGCTTGCGTAAAGGGTTGGGTCATCTGCTTAGACAATCACTTTGTTGTTATGCTTATCACCTTGTTGTTATGTTCATCTTGTTGTATTATTGTTTTTATCTTGAAATTTTTTAAAATTGTAATTTGCGTTTTCGTTTGTGGAAGTTATACAATCAAATTATTTAGCTAGTGTGAATTTTGAATGTTTAATGTTTCTATCATTGATGTTTTTACAGTTTAGTTAAATTAAATTTTCTTTTTTTAATGATAATAAAAATTAATCTTCATTAATTAGTTTTAAAAAATGTTAAGTAAAAAATGATTATTGTGTTATATTTTATATACTTATTTTTCTTTTGAAAAGTAAAACTTAATCTCGGTCACAACACCCCCTCCCAGATACAACCAACAAGCAGGCACCTTGACAAAGCACTTGTTGAGCGAGAGGTTGTGTCTGATGGAGTTCTGCCAGCCCTGTCTCTTGTTCTTGTAGTACGGGAAGTGCTTGATGATGAAGTCGTAAATGCCGTTCAGCGTCAGACGTCTCATGGGACTGCTTCTGATTGCGATCATGATTAGCGCGTTGTAGCTGTAGGGAGGCTTCTCGAAGTCACCGCTGGCGTCCTTCTTGTCTCCGTTGCTGCTTGAAGAGGCGTGGGTCTTATCCACTTCTTGGTGGAGTTTCGTGAATGATTGGTCTGCGTTTGTGCCTTGATCTTCGTCGTCCGTCAGGTTCACATTTATCTCTTCTTCTTGCGAGTCACTCTCAACCGTTTCCTCAGTGTCGTCTTGGCAGTGCTTGATGGAAAGTGTTTCACTCTCTCGAGAAAAATTGTCTCTTGCTTTTGGAGTGCATCTCGAAGATTCTCTGCTTCGTCTTTCTTCCGGATCAAACTTTTCGTTTTTTTCCGAATGATGATTGAGTATTTCATCTTCACGATATCTTCGTTTTAATGTTTTGGTAGGTTCGCATTCTTCGTGTTTTCTCTTTGGAGACGAATTCTTGTCGGAAGGGTTTGAACAATTAAATTCGTGAGAAGACTTTTGATGTTGTGAATTTTCATTTATAAGGCTTTTAAAACTAAAACGTGGGTTTTCTTGAATGTGGGCCAATGGTTTGGGTGGTTTACTGGGTGTTTCCTCTGTACTAAGAACTCTGCGGATGCTGAACGGGTGGTTGTCGACTCCCCTTGCCGTTAAATCCATGTTTCATCAACTTCAAAATTTGAATTTTGAATTTTTAAACTTTAAATATCATGACATAATTAATACATTAATTTTAATTTATTCTTTAGTGAGAATAAATAAATTTTCAAAATAATTTAGCTCGTGAAATTTTATTTTTTATGGAAAACCAAGTCAGATTGAAAGATCACACAACTTTTTGAAGTTTTATAGCAAGGTACTCCATGTTTTAGGAACTTAATTGAATAAATAATGATGTTTTCAACTTTATAGATTAGTTATCAATATTTTACGGTTTTAAACCACTGATGATCACCAACCAATCAAAATCATGAGATTTCATAAGCTTGATTCCTATTGGTTGTTCGAAAATGAGTAAACATGATTGGCCTACAATATAAATCATGCCCAATTATTTTATTAGATTATCAATTTATTCATACACAGAAAATTGAAGTAATCACCCCTAACTGAACCTTTCCACTCAAAACCACAAAGCATCTTCCTACCATACAAAGCTGCATAGGTCCGCTGGTGACTGTGTGCATACCAGACTGTTCCAGAAAGCAAGATCTCACAGACTGCCACAGGGCCTACTGCTCAACAACCCCAAGGGAATGCTTGCCACTGTGACTTCCAGCTTTGATAGATTTTCAGTTTCCAAGAAATGGTATGTCAGGAGGCTCAGAACTAATGGAACCGCAAAACGCAAAGTTCATTCCGTTGAGTGTCTGCTCTAAATGCCAGAGAAGTGTCACTGTTCCAAGTGCCAGTCTGGCTATCTATGTAGCCGTAATGGGTAGGAGGGCACAAACTGTTTAAAAAATGTATTAATCCAAAGTTCAAGCGATAGCTTTGCTTGATCTGTTTCGCTTCTGAGCTATAATGCCTAATACAAATAGTATTATATGAAACTATAATTAAAAGTAGAAACTGTAGTTTTTCGAAAATATTTAATCAGATTTTTAGGCGTGAATTAAAGAAAATGGTGAAAACAATTAGAAGTTTAATGGTCGATCGTCGGTTTGTAAAGGGGATTAGCAGGCCGTTTTGGTTCTCATGAGCCAATCATGTCCCTAAACAAACACTGCTTGCATTCACTGCGTGAATATATTCTTTTTCAAATTTGTAAATAAATATTTTTAAATACTCACTTTTCAACAATAAAAATTTTTCATGGAACTTGAACGGAAATCATTAATAAAAAACGATTCATCAAATATGAATCGCATTGAAATTCTATGAGCAACCAGTAAGTCAAACAAAATATTGGAAAACAATAATTCTGTAATCAAAAGCTTGACCTTTCGTTTTCTTTAAAACGGTCTCAACACAAATCATTCGTAGTGAAAAAAAAACGCTTTAAAATTATTTTCAAAGTAGCGTTAACCCGAGGGAGTTTAAGACCAGAATTGTTTGAGCTCGCCTGCAAGGACCTCCCCATTGTCTCCTTGTTTGCACTCGCAAATCCGTCTGCGTGCACTCTCCTCCAACGCTTTGTATTACGAAATTGTTGCACGTACATACAAAAACACACATAAGCCTTAAAACAATCACGCACACAACTACACGTATTATTCATGTCGAATTGAAAATTGTTGTATTGATACAAAGTCAAATAACTGACTTTTAGATACAATTTTTCATGTTTGCTAAAAAATCACTGAGCACTGATCTTGCAGTCAACAAATGCAGGCATTATCCCACCAAAATGGCGATCAGTGCAAATATTGGGGTATGCATAAAAACTGAGATGAGTTAATGCACACCAAACAAGTGTGTTGATGTGGATGTCACTTGAACTTCGTGTGTGGTAGACGCGGTGCTGGTTGTGGTCGCCAGAGGGATCAGAGAGGTGCTAAAGAGGGCGGAAGGTTGATGCGAGGGCATTTGAGACCCTGGTTTTCTAAACTTTAAAAAAAACCTTTGTATATAAAGCTTTATGTTTTAGTAATTTTAAGTGTTTTTTCACCTTTCTTATGTTGTTGAAGTAAAGTTATTGAATAAATCGAAGACAAAGTGGCTTTTTTAAAATTGTTTTAAATTCATTAAAACAAAGTTCAACACTCTTCTTTAGAAGATCAAACCTTAAAAAGAATTTAAGTGAATAATTGTCGAGATTTTCATGTAAAAAGTGTTTATTTTCGTATTAGAAGGATCTCGATTTTTCGGTGCGAACTCGCCTCTAATCATAAGCTCAAAATATTTAAAATTTTTGACAAATATTATTTGCTTTTGTCTTATAATAGAATATCTTTGTTTGACTAAAACAAAGGCTTTTAGTTTGTAAGATATTTTGTAAATTGTGATTTCGAATTCTGATTCATGAAAATAATTTTTAAAATGTAATCCCTTTTATGAGAATTATTCTGTAATTTCATTTCATTTCGTTGACAATTTCTTTAAAATTTTAAATTAAGAATAAGCAAAATTAATTATATTTAAAAATGCGCTAAAACATCTTCATGCAACTAAATACATTCGAAAGACATCCTCATTACAGAAGGCGTTTCAAGACATCTCACTTGCGCTTGCAACTCGTTAGAGCAAATATTTATCATCAGCGTTCGCATCATTAGAGACGCCCTCCAGAAGCACTTCTTCATACGTCACTTGCTTCCAATCGTGCTTCCAAAGACATACTCCCCGCTTCCGTAAATGCGCTTCAGAACATTAATAGGTTTGTTAGTTGAAGAAACTGAAATAATTTGTGTTTTGAGATTTTAAAATGTTCACTTAAAAGTAAGTGGAATGATTTGAAACATTATTTATTGTTGGAATATCCTTAAATATTATATTGGTGTACAAGTTTTTCCAACTTTTTATTATTGTCACAATAAAGAAAGAAAACAAAATAGTTGTATTTTATATATTATTTAGTTATTCCTGACTCTGGAAAGCACTAAGAGAGAGACCACCGCATGTTTCCACGACGCCTCAAGCGCTCACTTTGTTCTTCGCCTTCTCCCACTCCTTCACGCTCAACCCCGAACGTTAATGAAGCCACGACTATTTTGGAAACTTATCAATTCATAATGAATGAAAATACCAGTAATGTCACAAATACAAAGTTTGAACCAGGATAACAGATAACATGTGGGCTTTAAAATTAATGGGACAAAACAGCTCATTCTATTAAACATCTAAAAAAACTAATTTTGACATTTAATGGTCTTAAGCTTGTATTTTATTTTTAATTAAACTGTATTTTCCTTCATAAATAGGCATAAATACAGCCCACCTAGTCGAGACACGGCATTCAACACCTACTGATGAGTAGAAGAATTATATAAAAATTCCATTAGAAAAAACAAACACATGTTTATTATTAGGTAATAAATAGTTGGTCAAAATCTCTCATTTACTGAAAAGTAAAGTAGTGTTTCGATAGTTTGATGGACTCCCAAACAACATTAATACACCTCGATGCAGTTATGTGGCGATGTTGCGTAAGGTGGTTGGACGTGTTGTGTGTTGTGAGATTATGGTGGCGCAACGGATTAGTCTGAATATCATATCTTTGATGATCCGCTTTTCTCACTGATGCTGTTGCTTAGAATTTGGAACAAAATTATAGGTTCTAATTGAGAAGCCAACATATTAAAGTATCAGAATCAAATGATTCTGGTATGTTTATGAAAAATAACACATTTTTTATTAGTAAATCCTTAAATTAATATAAATAAATATATATCAAAGAGTACAAACAAGCTCATTAATTAATACAAAAGAGGCACAAACAATGTCACAAACAATAGAATACAGGCGTGAGGAACGCCCAAAAAGATGCAGTGAATACCAACTATGGCAGCCTAGTCTGTGCGGTCATGAGGGTGTTTCGAAATTTAACATTAAATTGTTTTAAGAGTAGAAAATTTAAAAAAATCATGTTCAGCAATTTAAAATATATAAAAAAACATTTAAACTATATTTAAGCGCAAGATTTGCAAACACCTGCAAAAAACAACCTAAATTAATTTTCAGCCACCCAAGGTTTTCAAAGAAGGTAACAACAGGCATTTGCAAACACCTCGAACAGTAATGATGTATCTTCGGGGTTCGGGCGCGATGAAAGACAACTAATCCTCGCTTTGAAGGCGTTACGCAAGGCAGGACTCGCCAAACGGAACGGCACAAAGACCCTTTGGCGACGAATTCTCGAGCGCCTCTTATTAATTCCTCAAAAACGACAAATTATAGGATTTTAAAAGATTAATCATAAAGAATTTCATTGTTATGGAGATACTAATTCAAAAAAAATTATTATTTCAAAAGACACTAGATCTTTTGATTATGAGCTAAAAATATTTTTTTGAATCTAGAAAATGTTTCTTATACTAGTTTTATTAAAATTGAATATTTATATTAGCTGCTTTTGGATGTTGAAGCTGATTTGGAGTGTTTTTTTTTTAGTTTTGCTAGCACAGGGTTCTGCTTCCCTGTTAGTGTCACTGCTGCTGAACTCAAGGTCATTTTGACTCAGCCCCCTTTTTCTTTTGAGCTCCAATTGGAAAGACTGTTTTTCGTGTCGCAATTGGCACTCTAATAATAATATAAAAAATACTTCATTTGAATACATTAAATACATTAAGTGAATTTTTTTATCCCATTATTCATTAAACTTGTCATAGACCGAATTATAAAAAGTTTAAAGTTTTGAAAGACACGAAGAGAGTCTGTTTGTGGACATGGAGGACACTTTCATTACTGCCTATTATGTTACAGCCTGGTAACTAGAGCATCAGAGTGGCAATCTCTCAAATAACTGTTGCCTATCGCTTAGCGTTTTGTGTCAAACATTTAATTTGAAGTCTTTTAATTCCTGTTTTTTAGAGAAGGATTTGATACCTTTAAATGAGTTTAAATTATTTAAACCTTTCGGTATTCAACATGATTTTCCAAAAGAAGCATGAAATATACAAATAGGGTTGGGACATAAGCAGGCGATTATCCACGTTAAAAGCAAGATTAACTATGACCTTTTATTAGTCTACAGCTCGACCAGAGATAATAAGCACCTTCCAAAACCATGTTTCCATTCATATTTTTCTCAATTTAAAATAAAATTTTAGATTTGTACTATTATTTAAAAAATTATTAAAAATAAAATACCTGCTTTTGAAAATTTATGAAAAACATAATCGATTTTAAATTCTACGTTTTATGACGTTTTCGAATACTTTGGATAATAAATACTTTTACTTTTTTCTGCTATTGTATATTTTATGAAAATGATTTTGTTCAGGCTTGAAACATTATTTTTTTTATTTCACGCGTTGGCATTTTCTAATTCGCTACGAATGAGGACAGACATTCATAGACCACTCAGTGATTCCTGGACCGGTTATATGGACCTTTTTAATTCTTCAAAATTATGAATAAATCAATTAAATAATGTTTAAAAAGTAAGATTTTATATTAAACCAAATGCGAATAAAGCCTATGCTGCTTTTTGCAATGTTTAAAATGTAAATACACTATGATAGGAAAAGCACACAGCGAACTTCAAGATGAAGGATTTATCTTTTTAAACTAATGTTTCACTTGAAATGTATTCTGAAAAAACTTTCCAATCAATTCATAAACACAAACATAAACACCAACTCAGATCAAGAGTTCAACTACGAGCTAAATTATTCCAATTTTCTCGGATGCTACTCTCTGGATTATGCGAGAAGATGGACGATCGTCAAGATTTCCTTGTTGTACCTCAAACCCAGCGAGTGCCTCAAGAAGTGCCGCCTCAATGGCTTCACTATGGCCGGAATATTCGAGGTTTTTTCGAAAAAGATTTTGAAGAAATTCATCGTAATTCATCCGCAAATTCGATTCTTTGATTTAGATAAACTTTTTAAAACTATTTTTAACTTTCAATCTTTTATAAAAGCGGAATTTTCTCATTATTTTAATTTGCCAGGCCAAAGAATGTCGCTGTTACAACGGTAAACTTGCAACGTGGTTGGACATCTCAAACTGCCTAAAGGCCTGTCCCGGCAACATTGGCGAGAAGTGTGGAGGAGAAAAAGCTGGTGTTGTTTATTCAGGCACGAAAAAAAACAACAAATAAATCTGTCAATTTAAATAATCAATAACTCAATAATGAATTAAATTTCACTTGAGTATACTACCCCCAAACTGAGCACTACTTCGGCAGTGTGTCGTCCTGGCAAGTACGGAGACCAGTGCGAGCTTCCGTGCGAATGTTTCCAATACAAGCCCTGTCACGTGGAGAGCGGCGTGTGCTTCTACCCCGAATGCAGACACGGATTCTCTGGACCCAAGTGCTTCGGTTGGTTTCAGTTTGATCGTTCAGCCGAGCGTGCATCACGTCATAAGAAAGAATCAACGAGAAAATACGCGCATTGGGGTTCTAAATCTTTTAAACATGTCAAAATCTTAAAAGATTTAAAATCACGCTATTACGCTGGTTTTGAACTTCATTATAATCTTAGTTCCTATTAATCCGTAAATTATGTTTCGTGAAAATTTCATCGAAAAAATTTGATTTTAACCTCAATTGCGGAAACATAAAATTAAGAGCGCTGCGTTTATCCACTCGATCTGTAAAAGCCTGAAAAACGAAACGCAAAAAAGTGTTTGCCTTTGTCGGTAACTAAATAATTCGATCATGTGTGGGTCGTTAAAAGTATGAGAAGTTTATATGCTTTTTTGAATGTTTCTAGATTTGATAAAATTGAAATATTCTCGAAAAATAATTCACCAGACCGTAAACCAATAACTCAAGTGGGTCCTTGGCGGGAAATAATGGGAAAAATTGAGGGTGAGCCAAATTTTAAACTATTTTAAACTAATTTAAATAACCAATACAAATAAAATCGTTACATTTTATCAATGATTTCGAAAAAATAAAGGTTTTATATGCTTTTAAATGTTTTCCACATTTTTAGCCATCTACTTTTTCAAAATGTCAGGTATTTACTGTCGGGATGGCTTTTATGGGCGGTACTGCGACCACAAGTGTCATTGTTTGACCTCTGGCTGTGATCAAATCTCTGGTGCTTGCATTTACCCAGAATGCAAAAAAGGCTTCTTCGGCAGCAAGTGCAACAAAGGTGAATTGAATAACACTTAAATCAATTTAAATTTAAATAAAATTCAAATTTATAACGCTTTTTCTTCATTAAATTATGAGTAAATTATGTTTTTTTATAACATTTAGAATGATTTTATCATCTGGCTTACTTAATTTAGAAAACTAAAACAAATTGATAGTTTTCATTCACAATCAAAGGCATTGATTGATGTAGTTTAACATTTGCATGCAGTATACAGGTGTGACGAGCCTCAGTGTCTGAACGGAGGCACGTGCATCAATGACTACCCAGACTTCGAGTGTCGATGTAACACTGCCCAGTGGATTGGAAAAACATGCCAAACGAGTAGAAACTTGAACTTGTTTTTTTGAATTTTTTGAATTTAAAAGAAGATTATTCATATTAGATTATTTTGCTTAATTTTCCCTCTTTTAGTTTTATTCATAGAGTTTTTATTTTTAAAATGTACAATTATTTTTTCGACATTGATCAATAAAACTGAATAATCATTTTAGAAAATCCATGCCTAAGTTCTCCGTGTGAGAACGGCGGTGAATGCAAACTATCGGAAGAAGAGACTGAAAACAGCGACTACTCCTGCATTTGCCCAAAGCCTTGGGGTGGAAGACACTGCGACTATGGTGAAATAACGCTACTAAGCTCAAAAAACATTTTAAAATTTTTTAATTAATTTTAACTGTGCCGGACACTTTTAGATTTACAATCCCACGGAAAATACAAAAGATTAAATGTTTTTATATCTCTGGCTAGTACAGCACATTGTGTTCAAACAATAAAATATCATAATTATTTTTTAAATGATCTTTTCAAGATAGTTTTTAAGAAAGAAACATTTTCTTTGCAGACGCCTCAGCGGGCAGCAACGGAAAGAGTTACATCGGTTGTGCCAGAGATGGAAATGCACTGGTTCATGAAGAACATTCCCTCGATATGCGAGTCCCGGTCAATGGTTACTTTGTGTTTTAAACTACTTTAAAAAATGATAATTATTTTTTATTTATGTAAATAAATTGTAATAAAAGATGGGAATGGAAATTTGTATTTATTATCTGATTTTAATATTTAAAAACCTACCATAACTAATTTTTGTAGAAAAATTCTGGCTCACTTTTCCCTTTTTGCAGTCGACAGCGTGCAAGATTGTGTGACAGAGTGCAAGCGTAAGGGTTACACCTTTGCTGGCCTGCAACCTAACGTAAAAAAACAAATGTTTAATAAAATAACTATTTTTGGTTTAAGAATTAAGTTATTAGGCGCCCTTGGGTAAATGTCTATCAAGAAATTATATTTTATAATTAATAGTTTTAATTATATTGAATTAAAAATTATAATTTTTGAAGTTCTCTCCCAATAGAAATCGAAGATTGAATGTTTTTGCGGCGAAAACTACGGAGCCTTTGGCATGCTTCCGACCAGTCTCTGCTCGACGAAGTGTGCCGACGGGTTGCAGTGTGGGGGATCTCATGCCTTCTCCATTTACACAAGTAATTAAACGTTCGATAGGCTTTTTAACTTTGCATTCTTTAATTTAACTTGACCTATTCATAAATAATCCTTTAAAATTTTACAAGATTTTATATTCAGTCTACACACACATGCATGCATGGAAACAGTAAATCTATGAAACTTGGCTACAAACTCGCAAACTTTAAAACTTGATTAGCTTCGGCGACAAAATCGTTCATTCCTCGTTCAAACTCACACAGCTTGCGTCATCGGCAAGTACGACGAATACTGCGCCAAGTCGTGCTACTGTGGGGGCAAGCAGCCCTGCTCCTTCGGCACCGGGAAGTGTCTGTATCCGACGTGCATTGCAGGCTTCGAAGGGGACGCCTGTGAAAGGGGTTAGAAGGCTCGAGGGTTGGCTGCTTTTGAAGGTTTGAAATGCTGTAAATGAGTTATAAAGAAATGTTTTATAAAATTATTTTATGCACAAATCGGTTTTTCTTTTGAAATGTTTATTTATTTATTGTATTTTAGTGCATTAATGAATTAAATTTATTCTAGACTTTTAATTAATTAATTTAGTGAATACTTTTTTAAGAGTTAAACGAAAAGCCTAACATGTATCAAACGTGTGTCTACTACTACAAAATGGCTTTCTATGGCTCGACGATCCTTTTTGTCGTTCCCACCATCTTCCTCATCATCAAGTGAGCTTTCCAGCATTATTTCAGTGATGACCGACCTGATTGAATGCGTTCAAAAGATTTAGCATTGGACTTTCCCGGTGCTCTTAAAAAGGTCTGTTTCGATGCCTACGTATCACCATCACCACCCTCAGTTTGTTCCTGTCCTCATTCACTCCTCCCACTCCTTCCCCCCCTTCAAACGACGATGACGATGACGACTAAACGATCTTTTTTACGAATTACTTTGTCTATTTAAAAGCTTGTTTTCAGGCTATAAAAAACAATAATAATTGTAATTATAAATATTTTTCGAATATATGTCATTCAGGTTCCCATTTTAAAAGCAAGTTTATTCATTGAGTTTGTACAACTTTTTTTCAAGTAATCTTAAATGTTTTTATTCGTATAAAAGCCATAAAATGTTTAAAGTTATTTTTCAATAAATTTTTAATTATTTAAATAATAATGATTGGTGAAATTCTGTTAGTAGAGGTCAAAAAGTGCAAATAAAATGTTATTTATTGATGTATTTTGAGTCCATAAAAAGCTAGTCAAGGTTGAACGAATATGTATTTAGGCAATCTATGTAATTATAAAACTATTTAGAGAATAATAATAAAAATAATAAGAAAGTATTTCAAAAATACGTTTGAAAACTCAATGAAAAACAAATCGTGAAAATATCATTATGAAATAAATTTGCTTCTTGAGAACATTTTCACTGAAACTACGATACGATCACCCAGTCGCTCTTGACTTTGTAGTAAATGTATTCATTGAGGCATCTGTAGCGTGGGTAGGTGACAACGCCATCAGGCTCGAGTTTGGTGAACGTCTTGGTGATGTAGTCGTCCAGACAGTCGTTGCTGGCGATGTTGACTTTGTATCCGTTGGAGTAGTCCTTGGCGCCTTGCGTCTCGGGCTGCTCGGTGGCTCCTGTGGTAGTGTGGTTTAACCATTTTGTCTTTAAAAGAATTAAAATCAATCAATGAATTATTCAGTTTTTTATCAACCATCTTCTGTAACTTTGTGAGATATGAAGTTAATTTGTAATGTTTCTTAAACTGTTGCTCAGAGCCTCACCAGTTACGATTATGTCACAGTCCGACTGCGCTGCCATCCACAACACTCCTTCCAGCGTTCTGGAACGAATGCCTTCAAATTTTGCGGTGCTCTCGAATTTGACTCCGTAAAAAGTCAGAAAGTTTTTCGCTTCGTCATCTTGACACTCAACTAGCGAACACAATCTGACCACCAAGGCCCCTGAGGGGATTGCAACGTGTTTTGAAACGTAAGGTGTTTGTCTATTTGAAGCAATTATGGCGTTTTTCTTTTATAAATAAAAATATTTTTAATCAATAAAATATGAGTTTATTATATAATATACACGCTAATGAATTCAAGGTTATTCTATTGTCTTAATTTGCCGATTAGATAATTTTTTAAGCTTTAAACTGAATCTTTCATTCTCAATTTCAATCTTCTCTTTCAAATACGAAATGAGCTTTAAAAATATAATTTTATAACTACAAACCAGCAATAATGCAAATATTCAAATGTAGTAACAGTTTTAGGAACATTTTAACGCTCAAAAGATTAACTTTTTTGCTAATGACAACTTGACATTCTTCTGTGAATCGTGCAAAGAGCGTTGAAACCACCTTAAATTATCTCACAAGTCTTCAGTCTTGGCAAATAATCTTATATTTTTATATCTTCTATACAAATTTGCTCATACTTCCGAGCAAGCATTTTTATTACTTCATTTTAGTGCCTCTTCTATACACGCGTTTTACTCACACTGATCACATGCATTCTATTCTGTTGTATCTCTCGCATTCAGAACAAACCATAGGCGAACAAGCCGATCTCATAATTGCTCTTCTCAAAGGGGTCTTCTATAAGAAAGACGTGCTAAGTATGAGTATAAAACACATGTTAGCTTACGCAACGTCAGTCATCTGCATTGTACTGCTTGGAGGTCTCACGTCCCACACTGACAATTCCGAGACAGCGATCAGAAGACACTAGCAATCCCAAGAGGAGATTTGCCTTAGAGTTTGCAGCTTTTCTGTTGCACTCAACGACTTTTATGTTAAGTTTTCATGCATTAATAAATTGTTAAATAAAATCTAAGGCTTCAACACTTTTTTTAAGTTTGAAGAGAAAATTTCCGTTGTGACAAATTTCAACTTTTCGATCGAAAGCAACCTTAGAACGCAGAATTTTAATTTTGAGCCTCTAGATCTTTCTAGAGTATTTTTTTATTTAAAAACTTATTCATTCAGGCATCCGCAATATATTTTTATATTCAAATTCAATTTTAATATATTTTAATCAGTACGTGAAATAATTAGTACTTTAATGAATACTAATTGGGCACGGTTTAGCCTTGAAGATTCCAAAATAAATCGAAGCATGAAATAAATTGTAAATCAAAACTTTCGATTCATCTAAACTCCTTCTCAAAAACATAATTCACAATTAATCCACACAAAGAAACATAAAAAGCCACATAGAAAAATAAAACACCCAAACATAATCATGAAACAAACACCACTGCAGCATCATCGCCATCTCAAAGACTCCCATGAAGCCATGAAGCCATCCTTCCCTCCATCCATCACTTAGGCCTGAGGCCTCCTGAAGTGCTTGCCAGCGTACTTGGCACTGCCTGCAAGCTCCTCCTCGATACGCAACAACTGGTTGTACTTGGCCAGTCTCTCGCTTCGACAGGGAGCGCCGGTCTTGATCTGGTGGTGGATTGGAGGATGGTGTGGGGATGTGGCGAGATTGGTGAACAATGTGGAAACATTGTTTTAAATACTTTAACCGTTTGTCATGATGTTGCTCGTGTGTTTTAAAAAGCAGACATTGCATGAAGCAAGTAAATTCATCCTACATCTACCCTCAAAACCATCCCATCCACTATCAAAACCATCCCATCTCCCCCTTCCTCAACAAACCTGTCCAGTGCACAGACCCACCACCAGATCGGCGATGAAGGTATCCTCAGTTTCACCACTCCTATGCGACACCATGACGCCCCAGCCCGCTGCCTGCGCCATCTTGCACGCTTCGATAGATTCGGTGACCGAGCCGATCTGGTTCACCTTCAGCAATAGGCAGTTGCACGCCTGCTTCTCGATCGCCTCCTTCACGCGCTTGGGATTCGTCACCGTCAAGTCGTCGCTGAAGGTGGTTCGATTGGAGTTGAATATATTTTTAGCTACTTCTTTATTCCGATGTTTGAGGGCTTCCGCGAAACACCAAAGTTGAGCGAAATATCATCATTACCACCATCAGTAACTACACACAACCACACATAACCACAACCACACATAACCACAACCACACATAACCACAACCACACATAGCCACGCACCCAACAAGCTGGATGGCCACATTGGCGTTCATGTGCGACCAAGCGACCCAGTCGTCCTGGTCGAAGGCGTCTTCAATGGACACCACAGGGTAGTGGCTGATGAAGCCCTTGTACATCTCGAACAGCTGTTCTGACGTCAGCTTAGGTGTGTGTGTGTGTGTATATGTGTGTGGGTGTGTGTGTGTGTGTGTGTGTGTGTGTGTGTGTGTGTGTGTGTGTGTGTGTGTGTGTGTGTGTGGATAGTGTTGTATGTGTGTGTTAGTAAGGAAAGATTCAAGAAAGATTCACGCAAGCACACACACACCCATTTGGACTGATCGGACTTGGGGTTCTTGAAGTCGAGGTCGTACTTTCCCTCCTTGAAGAACTCTGAGGCAGCGACGTCCATGCCGATATCGATCCTGCCTGGCAAGGTGGGTGTGGTGGTGGATCGGTTAGGAGGGGGAACGGAAGGGTCAGTTAGGAAGGAGAATGAGTGGGTGCTTTTGAGACATTGGCATTGATGCATTTTATAGGTAGTAAAGTTAATCGTTGGTGAAAACTTTGGAAAAAACTGAAAAAGCTGATAAACTGATGCTATTGAGAGGGAGAAGTTCTCAAGAAAGATATCTCACCAGTGTAGCCAGCCTTCTCAATGGCGGTCTTCAGCAGCTCCAAGCCTGCATCAAGCCGTTGTTGCATTATCTTTGGCTCTCATTTCCATTTGGATTAACTCATGAATATGAATTAATGATTCATGAATATAAATCTATTGAGCTAAAATAAGACAACCTTCTTCATTGTTCTGGATGTTCGGTGCAAAGCCTCCCTCGTCTCCCACATTGCAAGCTGATGGTGCAATTCACAAAAGGCTTTGAAGGTATCAAAATGGAAAATCCCAAAATATCCTTTTAAAATCCCTCAAATTGAATCTAGTGAGATGCTCTCCAAACTCGGAATTCATTTATTTGCTTGGATCAAATAAGATATGAATAATAATTATAATAGAGTGTCTAAAGGACGAACACTCACCATCTTGTCCATACTTGGCTTTGATGACACTCTTCAGGTGGTGGTACACTTCGGAGCCGATCTGCATCGCCTCGGTGAACGAAGAGGCTCCTGTTGGTGTGGTGGCGGAGAAGAGGGAGATGGGTGGTGTGGAGGAGAGGGAGGTGGGTGGTGTGGAGGAGAGGGAGGTGGGTGGTGTGGAGGTGATAGAAAGAGACTAGGTGGTGTGGAGATGATAGAAAGAGATGGGTGGTGTGGTGGTAGAAAAGTGAAGTGGTTTGGTGTGAAAGTAAGGAAAAGTGGCGATGGTGGAAGGGGTGGTCTCTGATGAGCCTGACAAATCATAAAAAATTAAGCCATTGGATTTTTCTTCAAAGAGCCCATCTACAGCCCTAGTTCAGCCCCTTAAATTCTCGCACTACCTCTCCCCCTCCCCTTCTCTCTCCCCCCCTCCCCCTCCCTCTTACCAACCATCCACTCACCCCACCCAAACCACCGACGCACCAGTGGGAAGCAGCATGAACTCCTGCATGGCGAGTTTGTTTCCAGCGTGGGAGCCGCCGTTGATGACGTTGAAGGCGGGCACTGGCATCACCAACTCCTTGTTGCCCGCCAGGTCTGCTATGTGGCGGTAGAGGGGCACTCCCTGGATGATTGAGTGGGTGGGTGGCGAGTAGGTGGGTGGGTGGTGAGTGGGTGGGTGGTGAGTAGGTTGGTGGTGAGTAGGTGGGTGGGTTGGTGGTGAGTGGGTGGGTTGGTGAGTAGGTGGGTTGGTGGTGAGTAGGTGGGTGGGTGGTGGGTTGGTTATCTGAGTGGGTGGTGGAGGGTGGGTGGGTTGGTGGTGTGAGTGGTGGGTTGGTGGTGTGAGTGGGTGGTGGAGGGTGGGTGGGAGATGGTGGAGTTATATAAGAAAAGTTACTCATTAGAAAAGTGATTGATTTCTTATTTATACCAATAGACAATATAGTAAAACAACAACAAAGAACCTTGTGTTTGGCACCGGCCTGACACACAGCAAGTGACACTCCAAGAATGGCATTGGCCCCTAGCTTGGCTGAGAGGGTTAAGTCTTGCAATTTAGATCCTTACAACAAAAAAATTTTAAACTTTTTTGGAAGCAATAAAAAAATATTTTTTTACAAGATTTTTTCATAGGAATGCAAATCCTTTTCTAGTAGAAATTTGCATATTCTCATGAACATGTAAAAAATAACAATAATAATAAAAAAATTTAAATATTATTATTATGCAAATGAGAGACACCAACACTTGTTCTCAGTGCCGTCCAGCTTCAAGAGCAGGTGGTCAACTTCTGACTGCTTCGTCACGTCAACCTCGGGCTTTGGAGGTGATGATGATGATAATCAAGATGATGATGATAATCAAGATGATGATGATAATCCAGATGATGATGATGATTATGAGGATGATAATGATGCATGGAAGCAAAGTACCTTGTTGACGAGGGCAGGGGCAATGATGGTGTTGATGTTGCTGACAGCCAGCAAGACACCTGAGTGGAAGTAGTTGATTAGTTGTTGGCAGTTGAAGCATTAAAAATGATTCCTTATTTTCAATTCAATTAAAGTAACCAGCAGTTCCATCATCCTGCCATTAGAATTTATTTTTTTCATAATCATAATCAACTGGATCACCATCATCACTGTCATACTCAACTAAAACATCATCATCGTCATCAGCACCAAACCTTTCCCATGGTACTCCTTGGCTTTGTCTCTGAGTTCCAAGGCTTCGTGGATGCCTGTCGAGGCTCCACTGGGCACTGCTGCTCTGAAGAGGCCTTCGTGCAATGGTGATTAAGAGGATATTAATATTTAAAAAATAAATTACTCATTTAAAATTATGAAAAATGTTTAATTCAGGTTTCATGTAATTGTTTAAATTTATTTTGGATCATTTATTTCTAGCATTGTGTCATATGACCTCAATTTGGTCTTTATAATTATTATTATAATTCTATAATAAAAATGGCTGTTTATTGGGTGAAATATGCTCTGCAATTTTACATACAATTTATAAACAGAATTACAACCTTTTTCGGTGGTGAGGTCCACTTCCACTGTGGGATTTCCTCTGCTGTCGAAGATCTGGCGAGCATGCAACTTCTGGATCACCATTTTAGAAGCCTAGATTAAAGAATTTTTAAAATACAATTTTAATACATATTTTTATTCAAAAATATAAGTTGTTAACAATATAATATATATGGAAAGAAAAGTAATGTGCCCGTGGATAATCCATGGTATAACTATATACAAAAAGTACGATTCTAAATTTATAGTTAAAACACTGAGTTTCTGAAATAGAAAAGTTAAAAAACATTAATTTAATTCACAGGTCAGACTGAGGTCATAAGTTCGTTCTTGCTTATACTAAAAATAAAAAATCTTCATTAATGTACTTTATTTAAAGCACAATTAAATTCATTTAAAAGTCTCACCTGAAAGTCTTGTTGGAAGTTTAAAATATGATAAACTGCTGAAGACCTAGAAGTCCAAAATGAAGCTCCAGAGATATATATGGCAAGAGAAGGTTGAAGGACAAAGTTTAAAATGCGCAGTTTTTTACAAATAATTAAAAATAATTTTGAATTAATTTTATTTTTGAAGATAAAATTTTTTACAAATGATTTTAGAGTAAAAAGTCTTATAATGAAATATCAGCTGATCTGAAACAAGTATCTTAACTGTGATTCCTAGAGGTCGCTCTAAAAACTTAATTACTGTAGAGCCACTAAATTCAATGTCATCCAATATAGAAAAATGTTTTACGGAAAGTAGAATAATATGATGAAAAAAAATACATGAATATTTATTTTTTGAATTTATGGAATAAACTAGAACCACTCCTGATGGAAACAATAACCTATTTATCATATAAATTGTAAGCTAATAGGGCATTTTAAAAATACTTTTTTCATAATTAATGTTTTTGAAGGTTATCAACTACTAGATTTATTGTTATTAAAATGTTACAAGATACATATTTTTATACCAAGGGAAAAATAAGTTAAGTTAATTTAAGCACCCCCTACACTTTCCTTTCCTGGATTATAACTAATTACGGTTCACATGCAAATCACCAGGCAAACGTATAATTACTTGTAGAACATTATAATGCAAATAACTCATCACGCTATGAGTGGGAAAAGCTTTGATCACGACTCTACATCGATCCGAAGTGGCCCAAAGTCGACCGGCGTATACCTGTTTGATGAATTGCTCGTCTGTTCGCACGAGGAGTCTTCTATTGTTCATTTACAATTCAATGTACACATTGAGACTGAACACTACACGCATTCCATTTTCCAAACATCATGTCAATTTCATCTGATAAAAGATCCATCAATCAGTCCATCTCAATCTCTCTAGAACATAACAATAAATAATCAATCATATTTTAAATAAAGGTCTTTAAAACTCCGATTTATAAACATTTTTCTTTTTTTACGGAAGTTGAAAGAAATAAAGGTAGTCAAACTTTTAATAAAAGTTAAATAAGGGTGTTAGTCACGTTAAAACAAACGTTTTAACAACAGAATGTAGCGTTTGCCCAGGTCGATATGTTATATATTGTCGATGCTTGGTTGTAAACGGAGGTTTTTGTTAAATTTACCGGTAGAATATTTTTGGTAAAGACATCATGATCTTGAAAATCGTCGTTCTGTTGCTCTTGGCAGAAATAAAACGTAATGATTTGAACAGTTCAAATTCTGCTTTTACTTAAATGATTCTTGTACCACATTTATTCTGTTTTTCAGCGAAGCATGTATTGCTAGATAATAATAATAAACTACTTTAAAAAATAAATTTTAAAACACTAAATAGTTTTCTAAAAAGCTTTTTTCCATAAAATTGTTTCGAGGCTTGCCACGCTTGATGGAATACAGATGAATCCCTAAAGCAAATGCAAACTTGAACGAACTCCGACAGTTTCTTGCAGCGAAGATCAGGTGAGTGTAAGCAAGGCGGATGGCGAGAAGGACGAAGTGGTGTGGTCAATTCGTCTGCCTGCGGGACTGACTTGGTGGAAGCTAGATATGCAGACGAAACATAGGGTCTCTCAGATACACATTCTGTGGGGCAACGACTCTAAAGGTTTCTTTGAAGTGTGTTTATAAATTGGCTTTTTATAAAAATTTTAATTAGAAAATTAATCACTTGTTTTTTCTTTGAAAAATCCATACGATTAAAAAGTTTAAAAAAAATTTAAATCAAGTATTAAAAGTTGGACGGCCACACTCCCCCAGAATCGGTTGCTTCCAACAACATCACACTGACGGTGCTATCGCCAGAAGGGGAAGAAAAAGTGTGTCTTTACGCCGTTGAAACGCTGGCTCTTGGCAGAACACACAACCTCACATGTGTCGATCAACCCAAACACGCACGCTACGTCATCATCAAGGCGCTTGCAGGCACGCCTGTGACCGAGATGAAAGTCTTTGCCCTGAAGATCGACTCTCAAGGTTGGTTGGTGAAAGGTTGCTTCATTTGGATTTATGAGTGAAGAAATTAAATTTTATTTTCAAGATTGATGATTTATAACTTTTTATTAAGTTTTCATTTGTAAAATTGGTTTATAAAATCATTTTTATTTGTTTTCTTCAATGCTAGATCAATCGACGAATCCATCTGCATACTTGATGCCAGGTGAGGCATCTATATGATAAATCTTTGATTTATATTTCATACAGCCATTTTTCTCTACCACTACCATAACACAGCCCCACCCCACAATTATAAAAAACAACATAGTAAAACAACACAACACCACACTAACACAACACCACAATAACACAACACCACAATAACACAACACCACAATAACACAACACTACAATAACACAACACCACAATAACACAACACCACAATAACACAACACCACAATAACACAACACCACAATAACACAACACCACAATAACACAACACCCCACAGAGGCCTACGTAGCAGGGGACACATTCACCTCAGAACAGTGCGGCACCTGGAGCAACCACCACTCAAACCTCGCCATCGACGGCAGTCCCAGCACCTACTCCGTCGCCTGCGTCACGTGCGACCAAACGCTCTCTGGGGGTCCAGGCTGGTGGAGGCTGGACATGGGCAGGATCCGAGAAGTTACCGGCCTCAGTGTCTTCTCCAGTCTCGACGCATACAGTAAGTCTTCGTCTGTAGAGTATAAGAATGTAGCGACGCTTGAAATCGACAAAATATGGATATTATTTAAATTATTTAAAAAAATAACTTTCACATACTCTTTTCCTTTTTTCTTTAAATAAAATTTTCAAAATCCTATATAAATTAAGAAGTCAAATGAATAAAAAATTATTTTCTCAGAAGATTACTGTAACGATTACTCAGTGTGAGTTATGTATCGAAAAGCTGATCCCTTAGAGCTAGAATATCAAGAAAATCGATCCGAGTAATTCGCGAGATAATGCAATATCATAAAGCGTGTATAATCCTTTAAATCAAGGCCATCTGTTACTTTTCTGGGAAGAATAAATAAGCTTCACGCGAAAGTTCTGCCAAAAATTCCCACAAATGATGAAAAGCAGAACTGTGAGAAATTATCTCTAAAAGCCAGCCACATATACTTTCAAAAGTAATTTTAAATTGATGCATTAATACCTCAATCTTCAAAGCAAAGCCATAAGACCAATAAATTTCTTCCTCGCAGACTCCAGGTACATCAACGACTTGCAGATCTGGGTTGGCAACACGAAGAGCATCGCCACTGGGGAAGCCAACCTCTGCTACGACTTCAGTTCCGACGAAGAGTTCACTCCAGGCCACCGATTCGATTTCCGGTGCTTCAGTGCGCCTCTGGTAGGCAGGTTTGTCACCATCCAACGAAAGAGAGAGGCGAGGTTCCGACCAGACGCGCTGGCGATCGCCGAAGTGAAAATACTCGAGAAGACCGGTTAGATTTCAAGGCTCCGCTGGAAGAACGGGCACAGTCACATATAATAATATTATAATGGAGGTATAATAATATTTTTTTAAATAGACAACCGTGAAAAAATTTTAATGAATAAATAAATATTTTAGAAGCCCATGAAATTAGATTTATTTAGTGGAAATATTTATAGCTATTCATAAAACAATAGAAATAATATTGGATAGCAATAAAATGATAGATTATGGAGGAATTGAAAATGTATCAGTAAGTTGGTGAAATGTATCAAATAGTTGGCCTCCACAGCATCCTCTTGAGGAATTCTATCCTCAAACCAAAACTTTTGAACCATTTTTCGTAGAAGGTGAAGTCAGAAATATAAAGAATGGAAGGTTCACACTGACTTTAAAAGCGTCTACAAAAGATCCATTTATATTCAGATTGAGTCGAAGATTTAAGCGCAAGCGAAGATAATTTTAGAATTCTAAAAATTATTATGGAAAAAAGCTTGATAAAACTAAATAAAACTAAGAAAATTTTGAAAGACAGCCATAATGGCGCCTACCAAAGAAAAAAATATATACATTTTTGTGTGAATTAGATCGCACATAAACTGATCTCCTCAATGAAACCTTGCTACAATAAAGAAAAGTTTATGAAGAATAAAATTAATTATATAACTCCTATTTGAAAAAAATTGACTGTGTCCATTCTTTCAGTGGAGTCTTAATTTCTTAACGATTTATCGATATTCCCGTTCTAAATTTTCTTTGTTTTTATTTACATGCGTGTATGGTATTTGAGTAACGTATTTTAAATATAGATTATTCCCAATAACATGCTTATTCATGATTTATAAATCTAATTATTTTTAATTTCATTCAGATCAGGGAACATTGACTACCATCAGCAATGGTATCGATAGGAACCAAGGTAATTTGCTAAAAAATGTATAATAAAATATATAAAAATTCAAAAAAATCCTACTTATTATATTTATTTTAATTACACTTTTTTTCTTTAAAAAATAAATTTAACTTTAATTTTTTTACTGAAATGGTAGCTTAACCATCTCAACAAACGTTTGTACCACCCACACAAAACAGCGCCAGAGAAAAAAGCGATAACAGCTACACAGAGCGGCACATGGAACAATCAAACGGCTTCTCTGGCACTGGACAAAGACCCTTCCACGTGGTCCATGGCGGACACTAGTCAGAGTGCCGAGCACAAGGGCAGGGTGGCGTGGTGGCAAGCTGATCTGGGAGACAAGTACGCAATCAGTCGCCTCTCCATCACCACCAGTCCCGCAAAATGGAGTAATTTTGTGTGATGTTGTATTCATGTTTTTATATTCTTTGGAGTAACGTGTTTTAAAATTCATATCACCATATTTTATTGTATGTTAAGATGACTAAAAACATGAAACGTGTTTTACGCTCATAAACTTTCCCATCAAACAACCCCGGCAGCTTCCGAGTACCTGAGAGGCATCAGCGTCGACGTGTCCAACACGAGCATTTCTGAGAGTTTCGACGGCTTTCTGCAGTGTTCCTTCCATCAAGAGACTACTTCCCCAGGCCAAGACATCAATCTCACCTGCGTTAGACCACTGTATGGCCGGTACGTCATCATCAGAAGACTCAGCTCTGTTGAGTTTGATCCAGAACGACTGCCCCTGGCGGAAGTGAGAATAACTTACGAATGAGAAGTGGTTTGACTGATCGTGAGATTTGAGAAGTGAAGGACTGAAATCTGCTTGATCCAACTAATATGTGTTTTCCGATTTATTCATGAATACTGAAGATTTCAACCAAATTGATAAGTTTCTCTCTTTTCCGTTGATGTTTCAGCAACATATTCGCCAATTTGAACCCTGCAAGATGGCCACAACTGATTTAAAATTCGAGTCAAGGATTCGTTTGTGAATATTCTAAAAATATTTCAGCTTCTTGCAAGAATAGTCGGATTGATTTTTTCGTGAGCCCGAATCTACAATGCAGATTTTCTACAGGCTTAACTTGGCTTATTGTTTTAACGATAGGCACAATACCATAGATAGTTGTGTTAGAAAAATTCGAGCTAATCTTTTTTAAAAGCTTAGTGATGCGTTATGAATTATTGTTAAAACGGGTTACTTATTTTCAGTTTTCATTTTTTTAAATAAATATTCTATAAAAATGAAATATCATTATGATAGTTATTCAACGGGTATTCTTTGAAGCCCAGGAATTTTCACTTAATTATTGTCAAAAATTATTTTTAAAAGTAATAAAAATTTATGAAGAACTTCTAAGCCATCTCATCTTCCTTTGGAAAAATTAAACTAATCAAAGTGCTTTTAATGAAAAAAATCTGTTAATCCTAAAAAAATTACCAAAGTATTTATCAAAACGGCAATTACACAATAAAATAATCTAAACTTGAAATTAATTTTCATTTTTCAGTAATTTCAACAAAAAAATTATTGTTTCATTAAATACGCCCCGTATAAGAATGCGCCAGAGCGATCTAGCGAGTTTTTTTCGAATCTAGAGTTGAAGTGAAATCCGAAAATGAGGAACAAAATTGCTGATTCGTTTCCATAATTGAAAGTCTACAAAATTTGCCAAAATATGAACAAGCAAAAACCATTTTTCTACACTACATTGTTTTCAAAATTCTTCTTCTTGAATAAGTTTTTCATAATTTATATTGTTACTTTGGTTAATATTCATTTTTGAATTTAATATAATTTCATAAAATTAAATTGACTTAGGATAAATTTATTTGTGTTATCCTAAACCTAAGAATCTCAGAAAAAGAAAACCAATAAAAAGTTGCTAGTTTGCGCAGGCGTATTCCTAATCGGGCTGGAGCATATATAGACTACATAACAATATAAACTTCTGAGTGAACCTTCCATGGAATAATTTCGTTCCTCGCTTGTTTACAAACACAGTTGAACCACGGCAACATTCCTATGCCAATTATATTGCTCAGAGCGAGGATTACAAGAAATTTGTGGATAATAACCCTTCTTGCTTGGTCGGTAGGATTTTGTAGAAAATAAAATTGCTTCTAATTGTTGAGTTTTTAAATTGAGAATTACATGGGGAGCTTCATTTCTTTATCTTAGTATGAAAACATAAGCATACAACATTTTAAATTTCGAAGTAAACACATAACAGCTGAATGCGAACATTAAAGTTTTCGTGGAACTTCAAAGCAAACCTCTAAGCTATCATAATTCACGGTAAATATCAAAAACTCAAAACTAAAGGTGCATACTTGAAAAGTATCATAATGCTGTTTGAAACTGTATAATGCGTTCCTTCCCTAAACTCTTAAAATTCTTCTGGCTCCTTAACAACTTTCCTGTAAATCCTTGGATCTATCGCCTGCCTCGAATACCAGAGGAGCGTCTTATCTCAAAATTAAATAGAAATTAACTTCAACAGTTGCTTTCTTTATGGCATGTTAACATGTAAGTTTATGTGGAGCCTTTAAAGAAGAATAAAGAAATACATATACAAAAGAAGAAAAAGATCATTTTAATTATTTAATTTCAAAAATCAAAATCAAATTTGATTAACCATTTAAACTGAAAAATTTTATTTAAGATTTATTTATGTTTTTCTATAAACAAAAAATACTGCATGAAAATTATTTCAAACTTCTTTGAAACTGACGTTAAATTTTGAAACTTCAAACATTAAATACTGCCAAAGTATCTTCTCTGCTGTGCTGTACTGTTTCCAATATGTAACATTCATCCACCGATTCCCTGAACCAATACCAAGAAATACTTAAGAAAACCTCACTTCTACTTTTTTTAAAACACCTACACACACGCTCAAACAAAAGAAAATAAAAAAATAATAAAACACAAATACACATATGTATATAAAAGTGGAATAGCAAAAACAAATATTTATAAAGATATTTTCTGAAATAATGCATCTGAACAACTTTTCATTCCAACAGGAAAAACTGAGGCGTGATGAGTTCAAGGTATGGCAGGTTTCTGTCGAGAGAAGTCAGTGGTTTATTAACACGTTTTATAACCTATAAAAATTATAATTGATAACGTTATTATTCACTAGATGGATTAATTCCTTTATTTAAATGTGATATGATAAGAAACAGACAAGATTACCCATCAAGTTTAAGATGGTAAATAAAGTAAGTTTGCAAAATAAAATAACATTATTTATAAAATTTATATAGGAAAAACATATTTAAAGAAGAAACTGAAAAGACAAAAGCAATAGAAAATTAAAAAGTTGAAACGTCCGCCCTAAAGAAGTTATTTCCAAATTCACAATTTATCACTTTGAGAAGCCATTTTTTGAATGAGAGAAAATTTTTTAGTTAACGCTTTTATCGTTATATTTATAATTAAATTTTGTTTTTATACTTTTAAAGCTTTTCTTTCAACATTTAGAATTAATACAATTATTGCACCTAGCTGAAATATATGGATGAACGGGTAGTCGAGTGTATAACGGTTTATACGCTACAATAATCATACAAGTCATTTTTATTTTTACTTACATTAATTCCTATTTTCAAAAAAAAAAACATTTTAAAATTATTTTTTTCGTATCCTATACATTTCAAGCTACTATCATTATCATCGAAACACCTTAACCAACATCATCATCACCACGATCATCATCATCACCACAGGAGAGTCCAAGTCGATCCTCGACACCCAATGATTTCCGTAGATCTTCAATATCAGCAGCATCTTCTGCCTACACGAGAAGCACCCTCAACAGCAACAACAACTACAACAACACCAGCAGTTACAACAGCAACAGAACTAACAGAGTGTTAAATTCCCCCTTCCTCTCTTCTTCTCCTTCTTCTTCTTCTTCCTCTTCATCAAGACTCCCAAAAAGAGCTTCAAGGTGGAACATCAGATTTGTGTTTTATCTACATGGCCTTGATATTCTGCATATAGACTACATTATATCAAACTTTTTATGATGAATGTTTAGATATGTTATATATAACTTTATTACTAAATCATTAAAATTAAATAGCAGGTTTAAAATATGCTAGAAAACGGCACACGATCTATAAAAATATTAAAAAATTTAAATTACAATGTTTTTTCCCATTTCTTCCACAAAGCTTTGTTATAATTTGTTGAATTATTTCTTTGGACAACTGCAGATTTCTTCCGTCATCTTCTTCAGTCTTCAGCTCCAAACCTCCTCCCTCTTTCGGCATTTCCTACTCCAACCTCAGGCCACCTCTATCGCCCACTCCACCCTCCTCCTACCACCGCTTGAACTCTCCATCCAGCACCGCCACAAGTGCTCTCCTTGATGATGATGATGATACCTTCAAACACCTCACCACCAGAGCCACTTCACCCGATGCGGTCACCACTGCATCCACACACGCCACCACCGCTCTCACGTTGTCTATCAAAGTTCCCGTCACTGGAACGAGTCGGAAAAAACTGGTTTAGTTATTTAAATACACTTCAGATTATTCGCTCATGAATTATATTATTTGCTTTTCCACTAATTGCAGTATAAATCTCGTTTGAGTTGCACTTCTATAAAAAATTAGCTGTGTTTTCATGCTTTTCACCGCGCGGTTTGAACTCTAGTTGAAATGCCTTCATCACTCAATTCTTATTCCTTTGCAGCTTGTGAGCAGGGATGCGCAGACAGACGAAGGAGAATTTACAGGTATTATTATATTATAATATTATAGATAACATTATTAAAATGCAAGAATAGTCTTACATTGAACTTTTATTTTGTAATTTTTGATCATTCTGAACTTTTTACTTTTTTTTCAAACATGGGAAATAATTACATTTTAATATTTGTTCTAAAATCCTCAAAACAATGCTGCTAAAGGGCAAAGGGAAGTCCAGTATATATAACTATATGTGTATGTATGTATATATATACATGCATATGTATATGTATATGCATATGTATATGTACATGCATATGAATATATTCATTTATTTATTCATTTATTTTTATTTTTATAACCATTATAGAGGTCAAAAACCTGCGTGGTTTTTAACTCCCTAAACTAAACTATATTCATTAAAGCAAGAAAAATTAAATCAAATCTTTGAAAAAATGAACTAGCTTTTAAAGGATTTACATTAAAATAAGTTAGATTTATTTATTAACGAGAACAAATTAAATTACAAGTTTTCACTTCAAAGAAGAATTTTTCCTCAATTTCGAGCGATTTTCAAATGCATACAATCAGCGATATGAAGGTTTTAATGAGTGGATTAACAAGAAATAAAACAAATAAATATTTCTCAGAAGATGCTAATTTAGGATGATTTGGCACATTAAACAAATCTAGAAGCATTAAGTTATTTATAGTATTGGTTTCTTGTTTTCGAAGCAACCATTCCACCACGCATACCTGCTTCCATTGCTTAATACCATCTTCAAAGACTTTATAACTTTTCAAATACTGGCAACTTATATATTTTCTAAATGGTCAAAAATTTGGTTTTATTTTTGAATACAAATGATATTTTGTTTGCAGGTGCAGCAACGAATAATTATAGACAAAGTAATGTAAATAATGTAAAGTTTGAAAATAATACAAATAATAAAACAAGCCTTAACAATAGTAATGGAATAGCTGCTGTGAAGCCCACACTGCCAAAACAGTCAGGGTTTGTTCCTAAAAAAAGAGGATTCCAAATAAACAATTGCAACAACACATCTACCTCTCCTACTCCCACACGAAATGAAAATAACATCGAACAAATCAACAACGAAAAAGCCCCCAATGAAGACTACCTGCCGAAACAGAGTTCATTCGTGGACCGCAAGGCGAAAGAAAGCATCGACCTAAGCAAACGGCCCGTGAACAGCAGTCTCACGCTGCAGGAAAGTCTCCAGAAAGTTCGAAGTTGGAAGGAACAGCAGCAGGAGAAGATAAAACTCCGCAAGTTCCAACTGCCAGAGTACAAGGACGATGACGACGACCAAGAGTGGAGAAAGCGACGAAGCACTCTGAAAAATGAACTTCAAAATGAAACGAAAGATGAAGACTGCCCCATTAAAGGAGGTGACAATGCAAGATCTGTGAAAGATAACTTCAATGCTAGGTCAAACAAAAACCTTGTTCCAATCAGCACAAATACATCTGATAGTTTTATGAAAAGCAAAATTGATGGTAATTCGTGTGATGGAACTAACAGGGGCGATGTTACGATCAACAACCAGAAAAAGACTACAATTTATGACAGTGTTAGAAACATAAAACAGAACACCAACGACAAAATTCTCAAAGAAGCCAACAACATCTCACTAGTTCTTTACAAAAAAGATGACAACATCAATGACACCCATTGCACCGATGCCGCATCAACCCTCAACAACAACACAAACAACAACACCACTCCACTTTTAGCCACCTCAACCACCACACAACCCTCTCCACTTCTTCAACGTAAAGACAGTTTTCCAAACCTGATGAGTCTTGTGAGCAGCAAGGAGGGGGCCTTCATTGGCAGTCTCAAAGACATCGACAGTCTCTTGAGCTTCAATGAGGGAGGTGGAGGTGGAGGTAGTGGTGGAGGAGGGGTGGGGGAGGAAGAAGATGCCGTGCAGGTGAGTAGCTGGGTGGACGATTCGTTTGTGGAGCCTGCAATGGACATTGATGACCTTCTGGACGAGGAGCCAGTCACGAATGCCAACGTTGTCAAGTTGATAAGCAAGAAAAGCAGCATCACCACTAATCCCTTCATGAAACAAACCTTGCGAGAAGTCTCAAGTGATGTTAGTCATGGAGAAGAGGAAGAGGAAGAAGTTGTGAACATGGAAGAAGTGGATGAAGTGGTTGATATCCTGGAGAAGGAGGTCCTCAGGGAAGGCAAGTTGAGCATTGGTCGGTTGGTGTTCAAGTGTCAGATGGAGGAAGGGTCGCGGAGGTACAGAAGGGTTCTGGCTAGACTGAAGAAAGAACAGAAGTTTACTGGCTTCGAGAGCGTCAGAGAAGCTCTGGAGTTTGTGAAGGTGGACGTCAGAAAGGTTCGTAAAGTGTTCCTGCATACGTTAATAGTTCATTTTAATAAATTACTAAAAAAGGATAATGACGTAATAATTTTTACCTATCTTATTATTGGTTGTTCATTAATCTTATTGAATATTTTATCTTACTCTTTTTTCTATTTTTTCCATCTTATCAGTAAGGCCATCTTCGTATTATTATTGAAGTTCTGTTTTTAAAGCTGTTCATCGAAAAGTTTGAAAGTATTGTATTACAAGCGCCTAAAATGCGATTTGAAAGCTGATAACTTGCTGCGAGATTTTCAAATGCTTACCATTGAATTATTTTAAATTTATTTTATGAATTAGCACAAGTAGATATTGAAGACTTTGAAAGCACTGATTGCAATTCTAATATTTTCTTAATATTAGAATTTCAACGTACAATTTATAGCATGTTGAACATTTTGACACAAGATCCATTATGTGCATGTAAGAATGCTTTTAGCTCATTTTAACTAGGCCTCATTTAAAGTAATTAGTTAATTATAAGTGAATTATGGTCTTTTAATAAATGAAAACAGTTTTGAAAAACTAAGAAAAACTGTTTTATTGTTTCTTTTTTACTATGAATACATAAAAAAGCACGTTGTTTAAAAAGTTTGATCAATCAACCAATCAATCAATCAAATCAATTTCTATAGCGCTCTTTCCCCAAATTCAAGAACATCAATACATCTTAGAAATGTAATAAATCTCTAGAACATGATGAAAGAATACTGACTTTATATTGTGGTAATACAAGCATCATATCCCGTTCAGCTGGAAGAATGCGCTGTGAGGTTGTACCACAGAATCAAGAAAAACAAAAACGAAAACAACATCGACATAGACTGTCTGAAACTCCAGTCTAGAACTGATGATGATGATGATGATGATGATGGTGACGTTTCTGATGACGCAATCAGAACAGCTTCAAAAGTACACTCATTCATAGGTTGGTGAAGCGTGGAAGGAAGAACAGCTCTTGAATATTTCAAATATTAAATATTCTTAATAATACTAATGAATATGAAACTTGACGGAACTTTGCAAGATAGCCTGAAACACTGTCACCAAGCCTATGACCTCCTTCCAGATCAACTGGTCGAAGGGAAGGAGGTTCGCAAAGTGTTGTTCTCGCTGAAGAAGATCTTCAAGGTGGCTTGTGGATCCCGTTCAGCTCACATTGCCTTTTATTTTTATTCATACATAGAAGAAACTAATGAAAATTAATGTTTGTTTTATAGATATATTTTACATAAAAACTCAAATTTATTCCTATTCATTATGTTAAATATTTCGCTTCAGAACCAGCCGGAGTGCATCAAGGAGTTTGTGCACAGCGAAGGACTCGTGACCTTGGTGGAGATTGCTCAAGACCACTGCTCCAACTTCACTTACGTCTGCTATGTCCTCAGAGGTTAGACAAGTTAAAAGTTAGATCGAAAGTTCCTGATTGAAAGGATTCGATGGTTGTTTTATGAAGATTTGATTTGTCTTTTGATTGCCTTTTCAACCTCACATAATTACAACTAGTTTAAACTTACATCAGGGTATATAAAAGATTTGTTTGTTATATGATCAAAAAATATTTATTACTGACTTGCGATGAAGCTAGGATGGAAGAATAAGATTTTGTAGTAATTGTTTTGGACTGATGTTAAAGCTACAAGGGAACAAAAATAACAGTGGTGCAAAAACTTGATTTTATAGAGTTCTAGAAAAAAATAATTAGAGGTGAAAATAAAAATAAGCGAGTTCAGAAGTTAAATTAATTGCTTTCCAAGGTATAATATGGTTGTTAAAACGTATAATGAGCTATTAAAAAGTAATTTATCGTCGAATGTCCATAAAATTGCTCATTTGTTGAAATACATTTCCACATAAAAGAAATAAAACTACTCTTGGCATTTTGAATAATTCAAAGTTACATTTTAAAAGCTACAATATAATAAGATATAATTCAAGAAAGCAAACATATAAAACAATTATTATTATAGTTGCAAATAAAATAAAACTCTTTTATTACTTTTTTTTCTCTTTTGAGTTTTATGGAATTTATCTATTAAAAAGATCTTTCAAGATTCACTCAGTTTAACAAAACCCTACTATGAATAAAGCAGCCTCGGCGCCAATCTCATTCCTCAATCACTACAGTTCAAAAAGTTCTATGCACCTAAAATAATGTCAAACAATCTTTCATTTAAAATGTCCTTTTTCGATTTTTCCTAATCCTTTACTTACTAATCAAATAAAATCATAACTATTCAATTCAAATACTCCAATATCCCTTAAATTTTATTCTTTTTCTACTCCTTCGTCCACCTCACTGTTTCCTTCTTTACTCCCTCCCAACAGGAGTGGGTCAGCTGATGTTGCACGTGGACGGAATGAACGGAGTGGTCTCAGTCAACTCAGTGATCCAGTGGCTCTACGCGTGCATCGCTTCGAATGTTTGTGCGCATGCTTCAAACATACTGGCAATTTATTTCATTTGATCCATTTGAACTTTGATCCAGTTTATTTCTGTTTGATTCACGTATTTTTAGAATATTGAACCTTCATGTTTAATTAAGTCGGATCAATGAATTCGTGCCTTAATTAGATTAATATCCACCTCAGATCATTTTCTTGTTCCTTTGTTGCTCTTTAGGAGTTAAGGCAAACTATATCCAAAAAAAGCTTCTTTGTTAGAATTTTTATAAAGCAAGCTTTTCATTAGTTTTTAATGCGCCTCTGCTAATTTGCAATCTTTTCCAATTAATTTAAAACCTGAAAAAGGCATGGAAACCCTCTTTTTAATTAAAAAAAAGTTTTGATTTTTTGTGTTTATTTTGTTTTTTCGAACTAAAAACTGTTTCTGTCTTTTAAAAACCTTACTACAATTGTTATTTCCACATCCGTGAATACATTCTTTGAGGTTCTTGGAGAATTTTTATTTTTTTGCTGTTGATTTTTTCCAAGTCATTTTGAACTCTCAATTTCTTACAGTATGTATTTTAACGTAATTATATATATTAAAAAGTTTCAAGAACATTTGTAATTTACTTTTTTTTCATGTATCACGCTCTTTTTATGTCTTTCTTTCAGCCGTATCCCTTTACTTTTTATTTATAAATTCAATTCTGTCCGATCTTTTAAAAATAATAACAAAGCTTATTCAGTCACAAGAGAGCTTCAACTCAACAACAACATTCATCTGCACAGTTTAAACTCAACAAGGATTTCCCACACGACAGTCGGTGCAAGTGGTGAAGACGGTGTTGAGGTTGTTGCTGATGTTCGTCTGCCACAGTGAATGTAACTCTTTCCTCTTCGTGCAGGCCGTCAACTCAGTCAGTAAAGCTAAGGGTGAGAAGAGGTTGTTGGACGATTTGGGAATTCGTGTCTTTGCGTCGATTATTTTTGTAAATTTTATTATTTTATTTTTAGTTTAATTAATTAATTAGTTTCAAGAAAACGCAATTTGTTTATCTGCTGATCCACCCTGAAATCTACTCTTCACTCGTCTTTACATACACCCATCCACTCACCTACTCACCCATCCACTCACCCTTCTTTTTCTCTCATTCCCTCCATCAGGCACCAAACCCTTCCACATCCTCATGAACCTCCTGCAACGTTCTGCCAACAAAGACTCTTGCCAATGGGCGGGTGCAGGTTCGAGTGTTTGTCTTCACTTCTTTAATTAGCGTTTTGTTTTAATTTTACCTTTATTAAAAAATTCAAATTTATTTATAAAAACTTTGTAAAAAAATTCTACAGACTTTTTAGTACCGACATTTTCATCACACGTTCATCACTTGGTTTATAATTCTTTCATCACTCTCCTCAACCAAGATCCTCCATCACCATTCTTGCATCTTATTCATTTCCACCATCGTTCCCACAATGACGCAACCATCAGGGTTGTACGCCATGCTGCTGATCAACAAGACCATCGAAGGCATTCCTGACCTGGACAACTTCTACAACGTCATCGATGCCCTCCACGAACTTGCAATTGAGAAAGTGCGACTTGGAATAATAACTATTTGCCTAGTTGCCGACTAAGAAGTAAAACTATAATCAAGGGACGCCGTTGCAAATCATTTTAATGAACAAAATAGTTTTTAACATTCTTTTTTTATTTAGCGGCAGGCATTTCTCCAAAACATTCTTCGCCAACCGTCACAGGTGTTCTGGGCCAAGACAAACTACAACGCTGGCGTGCCTGACTTTCTGGAACAGATAAAAACTTTCGAGACTGCAATCAAGGACGAAGACATCAGACAGTTGCTGCGGCAGCAGGAGCAGCAGGAAAAACAAGAGGCGCAAGAAGATTTAGGGTGAAGAATTTTTCAGTTCAGAACTTAATTTGTTTTTGTTGTTGAAATTCTCTCTTATTTGTTTAAGATATTCCTATTAATTTCGGAAAATTTCATCATTTCACTATTCGCTGTTAATCGAATCAAAACTAGTGCGTCTTACTTCACCTTTTTTTAAATTCATTTTAAATATTAAATTTCAGATTTATATATTTATAAATCATAAAATTTTATACACAAACACCACAGAAAAACGAGAAAGAGAATAGTGTCAAAGGTTCCCTTCCGCAGAAGCACATACTACTCCAACATAGACGTCCTAACCAAGGAGATGAGCAGGAGAAGCCAAATGTAAGTGTGTGGCATTGCTTCGCAAGCTTGGCATTTTCATGATAAATTCATTTCATTAGTTACTTTGTTTAATAAATCAACATTATACTTTTCCGTATTTTAAAAGGAAGAAGATTGAAATGAATAAAGAACTAAGAGAAAGCAAAAAAGGTTTGGTTTTACGGCGTAATCTTTTATGGAAATGGTGGGAGAAAAACTATATTTTGAATTAAAGAATGAAAATTCAAAAAATCGAAGCAACTAAATAAATGTAGATTTGGAATAAATTTATATAAATTTTGAAATTATTTGCAACTATAATCACCATTTCACAGTGATAATATTATATATTCCAATTAACTTAGATCAAATAAACTTTTGATAAAAAATAACGGCATCTTCCAATCTGGGCCGTAAAACTCTACGGGCCAATTTATAAATATTCTCATTAACTCTAATTTATAGAAAAAATCAATTTATTCATATAAAAACACATTTATTTCCAAAACATGAATAAATAGAATATTAATTCACTTCTTAACCTACCACTCATTTATTTGAAGTTCAACATCTTTCGGATAAGAGCAAGCTCACATTAAAGGTAGTCTCATAATTGAATGGAATTGTCTCAATTCATTGAAAAAATCCTTTCGAGTGAAAAAACTATTTTAAAGAATACTTTTGAAGTTGAAAAAGAAAGTATAGATATTTTTAAACCTAAAAATTTATTTAATTTATGAAATATACAACGTATAGCAACGTTTTTGAGATATATCAAATTTTGGGAAAAAATTATTAGTTAAATTAAAAGAAAACAAACTATTAATTTTTGCTAAACAATTAAAAATTCAATTCATTTCACCAGTTAAAACCAGAAGAAGATGAAGAAGAAGAAGAAAAACCTTCGGAACCTCCTAAGCAAGAAATAATCAAATCGAAAGCCGAAATGAAATGGGAAGAAGTGAAAAGCATAGTAATGCAAAAAGTTAATAAAAAAAGAAATACCGACAACCTTTACGGAGGAACTGGTGGTTATTCTGGCCTCAGTTACTTGCGGTCGAACAGTGTTGGTGGCAGCGGGAATAGTGATTCGATTTTGAGGGTGCAAGAGATGGACTTTACAGACCTGACAGAGGTCGATGAGGTGAGTTACTTGGACCTCAACAACCGGAAGGCAGCCATGAAATCAGATCAAAAAGTTATTTCCCCTCCTCCTCTTCCTCCTCCGATGAAGGTCGTTCATAAGTTTTGAATTGCGCAGTATGTATTTTATACTTCGTCATATTATATAAAAATTCTTTTAACAATAAATAATCTTTTAAAACTATTTCAATGGCAACATTCAACAGGTGTCAGTAAAAACTTCAGCTTCTAAACCTCCACCCCCACCGATGATGATGGCAGCATATCAGCCACCACCACCGCCTCTCACGAGACCAGCTTCATCGGTGGTGACTACAAAAACAATCAGACTGCACTGGAAGGAAGCCGCGGCAGAATTTGACCTTCCTTCAGGCCGCAAGAGTGAAACAGTTTGGGGCAAAATCAGCAAGGAATTTGGTGCAGTGGCCTTCGACAGAGAAGAATTTTCGAAGCTTTTCCAATCCAAAACCACAGGACTTCAGCTCAAAGTTCGTTTACAAAAATTTTAACCTTTTGTTTCATGTTATTTTATGAATTAAATTTAATTTATAAAAAAATTGTTTTGAATTTCGTTTTTGTTGAAACTTTTTCAAATAGCAATCAACTATGTTCACAAAGCAGCAAGATAATTAACTCTTCTTCGCCAGGATCCAAGCACGGTAAATAAAAAAGACTTGAGAATTTTGGAGGCGAAAAGATCAAACCTGATCAACATTGCACTGACTGCCCTGCCCCAAGCCACCCTCCTCAAACCCGCTATCTTGAACATGGATGAAACCATCATGGGGAGGGAAGCTGTCGAGGTGGGTTGATGTGATTTCTTGAAAGGTTTTGGATGTCTAAGGTCGTTAAATAAAGCCTTAATTAATAATATTTGTCAAGGAAAAATACTACACTTCATGTTTTCTTTGATTTTTTTATTTTATTTTGAATAACATTTCAAACGATGATTCTGCAAGCTACAAAATAATTCAAATTTAATCTTTATAAATACATTTGCTAATTTAATAGGGCTATTATTTTATTTAACAGAAAATTCTTAACAACCTGTTGCCGACTGAAGAAGAGAAGACTGCGTTGATCGAGGCTCAACTGGCGCAGCCAAATTTGGCTTTGGGACCCGCTGAAAACTTCCTTTTGGTTCTTTCCAACGTCAGTGAAATTAGAAGCAGACTCAAACTATGGCTTTTCCTGCTGGATTTTGAAAATTTTGAAACGGTCGGTGGGAAGATGAATGCTTTTGAAACTAATCAAATACCTCAAAATACTTCTATTTTAATTGCACACGTCACACAACAGATTCTTTCATTCTTTTTAAACAGAAAGACCAATCATCACCTGCATCAAGTCTTCTCTAACAAACACTCCTTGCAGGAAATATGCGATGCGTTGAGGAAGCTGCGGCAGGCGATGGGGGAGTTGAGGAGCTGCAAAACTTTCAAGTACGCTCTCATGGTGCTCCTCGCCGTCGGAAACTGCCTCAACTCCGCCCAGGTTGGCCTTGCTTTTTGTAAGTATGTGCCCATCTGGATCTTAAAAACTAAAGTTGTAAAATAATAATAAAATCTTAAATACAAACTATTATGTATTTATATTCATTCTTTTTTTGTAAAATATTACCAGATGCATTTCTTGTGCACAATGTTCGACTAGCGACAAAACTCTTCCACCGTCAGGCAAGTGGCTTCACGCTGGACTTTTTGTCGAAGGTGGTCGACATCAAGGACACCGTCAAGAAGAAGCCCCTTCTCTACCACCTCATCTATTTCGTCTCGCAAGCCTTCCCTTCGCATACTGACATCTTTTCCGAATTTGAAGCTATAAACGTCCTTTCGAGGGTTCGTGCTAGAAGTTGTGTTACAATACTAATCTTCACTTGAATTATTAAAATCGCTATAGATTAAGAAATGCATTTTAAAACATTCATTAACGTGTTTAACCTTCTATATTTGGATAAATCTCGTAGAATCGTTCAAACTAATTGTATTTCCTTACACTTTTTTACTTTCAAGACTGACTGGGAAGAAATAGAGAGCAAGCTGCAGAAGCTGGAGGAGGGATGCAAGGAGTCATGGGAGCACGTGAAAACCATCGTCAAACACGAAAACAGCCCTGCACTCAAAAACAAGTATTCTTTCCTATTTTATAACATTTTATTATCACTTTTATATATTTTTTTACTGTGGTATATAGCATTGAATTATTTTAGAACAAAATAATTCTATTAATATTCAGAACCCGCATTTTGATTCCTTCCTTTCACAACGCCCCAGACTTTCCCACCGACTCTCCGACTACGCTGAACGCATCATCACACTGAAGAGGGTGCACAAGAGAATATGCAACAGGTGGGTATCAGTTTAAAACTTTTCAAATAACAGTTTTCAATTTGTTCTCTCTTAATAAGATTTATATTTTATAACTTTTTATATATCTAAAGTTTTTTATTAGAATTAATTGAACACTTTAACTAAGCTTTTTGAAAAATCGATAAAAAATTCACAAACTTGAAAGAGTCGTTAATTTTTTGCTTACCATTTTCCAGGTTTCGAGCCTTCCTGCTGGAGTTCGGCTACAGGGCGAGTGAGGTGGAGGAGTGCAAAGTGAACGAGTTCTGCAAAAGCCTCATCGACTTTTCGCTTGTGTGGAGGTCCATCAGGTCCAAGATACTACACTCTGTCAAAAAGAAAGAAGTTGAGAAGGAGAAACTAAGCAGTAGTTCTTACGATATCAATGGAAAGACTCAAGGCCATAATGGAAAAACGTTCTTAGGCGTAAATCAAGCTGAAGATTTAAATAGTTCAAATAATAAAATAAGGTATTTGTTCAAGAATAAGTTCAAGAGCAGTGGATCTGTATCAGAAAGTGTTAGTTTGTGTTGTACGCTATGCTCTTGTTTGCTTATTGTCGCCTAGAAAGATTGAAAATAAAAACTGCTTTATATATTTTATTACTAATTATTTATTGATTTTCATAATTTTTTTCATCTTGTTCATCAGGAATCAATGACAACAAAGAAACCACCCATAATTCCAAGCGTCAACAACAGCAACAACAACAACCTCCACCTAAACAACTACAACAACAACCTCAACACACACGAAAGCACTCTTCCCGTTCCTAGATTTCCTCGATGGCCTTCCAACAGTGAGAAGCCATAATTGAATCATTTTATTTTAAATAATTTTATTATAACATTAAAAAATATAACCGTAAGAAAAGCTTTCAGTGCCAAAAAATAATATATATATTATTTTTCAGCTTTAGTTTTTTAAATGAATTCTTACATAAATTCCGGTTCAACCTTCCTTACAGCGAGCTTAGGCAATGGTTCTGAGACGGAAAGCGCCTACGACACAGGGGACGAAGACCTATTGGACGCTGCAATTAGGACAAAAAATAGGTCATCCAGTCACAAGAGACTCTCAAGGGACCACAGACGCGCCTCTATTGGTCGAACGTCACATTGTAAGAGTTTATATATTCTCCATCAATTTTTTAAAATTATCATTAACTTAAAAAAACATTCTTATAAGAATTTGATTGCATCACACTCACTCACTCAGGGAGGTCTGAGAGCAGAGACAGAGAAATATGAGCTTTTGTATTCAACATTGTGTACACTGTCAAACCAACAACGATTGTTTTTGTTGAACTCCATTTTTAGTTTGGAAATTATGTTTTTATTAACCAACATTTGTTTTCATTGGTCTGTTTAAAGTTATTTGACACCAACATCTAGGAAAATTAACAATTTATAAGATATTAAAATTTGTTGTGTGATATTTTTTTAAATAAAATGGTGCTAAATTTTTTTAAATCTCATAAATATATGTCGCACACCACCCCTGTTCTTTTTCTCTACCTTCACACCTTTTCTTCACTCTTTACTATTCTGAAATTCTTGCCATTGATTTTAATCGTTACGCCCAGGTTCTTGAAATCTCCCACCTTGGTGAGCACTTCTCTTACATACGAACCACTCAACTAGATGTCTTTCTTTCTATTTTAAGCTCCTATCTTCTGTTTATTCTTATCAAATCTATAACAATAATGATACGAATATTTGATGTAGATTCTAAAAATATAATATATTCTTTAAGTTTTAAATAACAATTCATTTATTTATTTTAAATAAGTTGTTCTTTTTTTTAGTAATGTCAATAGTGACTAAAATTCACTTTTAAAAATAGTTTTTTCTAAATTGCTCTAAGCAATAAAAAAATATTTCCATCTTCACCCCAAAAGGCAGAATATCTGATAAAGTTATGCAAATTTGACCATTTTGTCATCGAGCATCAACTTTGAAAGCAAATATATCGGCTAATATGGACTTTCAATCAATGAAATTATTCAAATCACATTGTACAAGGATGAATATCAATTTCAAGAATAAAAAAATATTTCCATCTTCACCCCAAAAGGCAGAATATCTGATAAAGTTATGCAAATTTGACCATTTTGTCATCGAGCATCAACTTTGAAAGCAAATATATCGGCTAATATGGACTTTCAATCAATGAAATTATTCAAATCGCATTGTACAAGGATGAATATCAATTTCAAGAATAAAAAAATATTTCCGTCTTCACCCCAAAAGGCAGAATATCTGATAAAGTTATGCAAATTTGACCATTTTGTCATCGAGCATCAACTTTGAAAGCGAATATATCGGCTAATATGGACTTTCAATCAATGAAATTATTCAAATCACATTGTACAAGGATGAATATCAATTTCAAGAAAAAAATAATATTTCCAGCTTCACCACAAAAGGCAGAATAAGGCTAAATTGAAAAGACATAAATAAAGAAAAACCACTCACCTCCAAAGCAAATTTCTCTTCCCACGTGCAACCTAGGAATTATATAGACAAACCAAATTGTTCTCCTATCTATCCTGAACAAATTGATGTACCCCATGACTAGATAAGCAAAAGTGACATTTCTTAAAATAATATAAACGAAACACAGTATTTCCAGGCGAAGGCTCGCTATTAAGTTGATAGCGAGCCATCGCTTATACTATAAGCCTTATAGCATATACACAAGTGACTAGCATTGTCCTATCAGCGCGATTTAATACAATTTAAAGGGCCATGCAACTAGCTACTCTAAGGATCTAAAAAGTTGCTTCAGTATAGCAGCTAAACTTTAGCTCAATAAACAGGAATTATAATTTTCAAGTAAAAACTCTTTCAGATGGAAAATAATGATTCTGACCTTCTTCAGTCACTTCAGCATAAAAACATGTTAGAGTGAAACATTCTTTTAAATTATTATCCAATATTCTTAACTTAAGAATCTTAAGTAATGTCATCAGTTCAAATGTATTTCTCATAAAGTCATACACATGCTGTTATCATCACTGCAGAGAATTATATGAGGAGATTATGGTTTTGAAGGAGATTTACCTGCAAGATATATCATTCAGTCCACCACTGTGAGTTCAGATTGAGATTTTAACTATTTTAAACTGGAATGGATGCAAAAACGTCAAGTTTTTTTCAACATAAATTTATTTATTTTTATAATTACTCTATCAACATCTTCAACACTTTTACCAAAGTGGAAAAAAGGGATTGGCAGATGAGGATCGAGGCTTGTGTGACGTGCAGTGGGAAGTGCATCCTGCCACAGGAGACGACTTGAGCAAGAGATGGGTCTCAGTCACCCTTGTCCTCTCGCCCAGTGCAGAGGTTGCTTTGCAATATAGTTTCTCTCTAGTTCATTTAAATTTAAGTACTAATGACTTTTGGTATTTCCTTGATTTTAATGACTTTTTAATATTAATATTATTACTTAATTATCAGCATCATCATCATCACCAGTACCCTCACAGACCTCCCCTCATTCAACTCTTAAGACCACGAGGTCTGTCAGAAGAGTGCTTCAACAGGTGACATATTTTTTTTAGGAGGTTATTGTTGTTTTTATGATGAGTTATTTTGGAATCATTTTGGAATAAAAATTATTTTTAAATTAAATTGTTTGAACATAAATATTTTAAAAACATCAAGTAAAAACAATAACAATTTATTATTGTTATTGTTGTTGTTTTAGTCTCAGCAACGAGCTGCAACAACTCGCTGAAGACAACATTGGAGGGGCAATGATGTACAACATTGTTGAGGTGTTGGTGGGTGTTGGTGGGTTGGTGGGTGTTGGTGTTGGTGTTGGTGGGTTGGTGGGTGTTGGTGGGTGTTGGTGGGTGTTGGTGGGTGTTGGTGGGTTGGTGGGTGTTGGTGGGTTGGTGGGTGTTGGTGGGTTGGTGGGTGTTGGTGGGTGTTGGTGGGTGTTGGTGAGTTGGTGGGTGTTGGTGGGTTGGTGGGTGTTGGTGGGTTGTTGGTGGGTGTTGGTGGGTTGGTGGGTGTTGGTGGGTGTTGGTGGGTGTTGGTGGGTGTTGGTGGGTTGGTGGGTGTTGGTGGGTTGGTGGGTGTTGGTGGGTGTTGGTGGGTTGGTGGGTGTTGGTGGGTTGGTGGGTGTTGGTGGGTTGGTGGGTGTTGGTGTTGGTGTTGGTGGGTTGGTGGGTGTTGGTGGATGTTGGTGGGTGTTGGTGGGTGTTGGTGGGTGTTGGTGGGTTGGTGGGTGTTGGTGGGTTGGTGGGTGTTGGTGGGTGTTGGTGGGTGTTGGTGGGTGTTGGTGGGTTGGTGGGTGTTGGTGGGTTGGTGGGTGTTGGTGGGTTGGTGGGTGTTGGTGGGTGTTGGTGGGTGTTGGTGAGTTGGTGGTTGTTGGTGGGTGTTGGTGGGTGTTGGTGGGTGTTGGTGGGTTGGTGGGTGTTGGTGGGTTGGTGGGTGTTGGTGGGTTGGTGGGTGTTGGTGGGTGTTGGTGGGTTGGTGGGTGTTGGTGGGTTGGTGGGTGTTGGTGGGTTGGTGGGTGTTGGTGGGTGTTGGTGGGTGCTTGAATGGAGGGTGTTGGTGGGTGTTGGTGGGTTGGTGGGTGTTGGTGGGTTGGTGGGTGTTGGTGGGTTGGTGGGTGTTGGTGGAGGTTGTTGAGTTGTTGGTGGGTGTTGGTGGGTTGGTGGGTGTTGGTGGGTTGGTGGGTGTTGGTGGGTTGGTGGGTGTTGGTGGGTTGGTGGGTGTTGGTGGATGTTGTTGAGTTGTTGGTGGGTGTTGGTGGGTGTTGGTGGGTGTTGGTGGGTGTTGGTGGGTTGGTGGGTGTTGGTGGGTTGGTGGGTGTTGGTGGGTGTTGGTGGGTTGGTGGGTGTTGGTGGGTTGGTGGGTGTTGGTGGGTTGGTGGGTGTTGGTGGATGTTGGTGGGTGTTGGTGGGTTGGTGGGGGTTGGTGGGTGTTGGTGGGTGTTGGTGGGTTGGTGGGTGTTGGTGGGTGTTGGTGGGTTGGTGGGTGTTGGTGGGTTGGTGGGTGTTGGTGGGTGTTGGTGGGTTGGTGGGTGTTGGTGGGTTGGTGGGTGTTGGTGGGTGTTGGTGGGTTGGTGGGTGTTGGTGGGGGTTGGTGGGTTGGTGGGTTGGTGGGTGTTGGTGGGTGTTGGTGGGTTGGTGGGTGTTGGTGGGTGTTGGTGGGTTGGTGGGTGTTGGTGGGTGTTGGTGGGTTGGTGGGTGTTGGTGGGTTGGTGGGTGTTGGTGGAGGTTGTTGAGTTGTTGGTGGGTGTTGGTGGGTGTTGGTGGGTTGGTGGGTGTTGGTGGGTGTTGGTGGGTTGGTGGGTGTTAGTGGGTTGGTGGGTGTTGGTGGGTTGGTGGGTTGGTGGGTGTTGGTGGGTTGGTGGGGGTTGGTGGGTTGGTGGGTTGGTGGGTGTTGGTGGGTGTTGGTGGGTTGGTGGGTGTTGGTGGATGTTGAGTTGTTGGTGGGTTGGTGGGTGTTGGTGAGTTGGTGGGTGTTGGTGGGTGTTGGTGAGTTTTGGAATGGAGGGTGGGGGATGAATGCATTGATCAATTCATGAATGGATGCATATATCAATAAAGGCGTTTTCAAATTCATTTGAAGAAAAAAAAGTTGAAAACAATTTCGACTTCTTTTGTTTATAATTGTTTTTCTAAATCATCTATTTCAGCTTTTTTCTCTCTTAATCTATCACCCAGCTAGCCAGAGACCTCTTGACCACGCACAACCGACCATGCACCCACTGCTCCATCTGCCTCGAGCCCTTCCATCTACCAAGTGCTTTCGACCCTTCTCTTCTCATCTATATTTTTTCTCCAATAACTTAATACATTTTTAATAGAGTTTTAACAATTATAAGGCTGGTAATTACTCTGTAATTCTTTATTGTTTTATTATTTGACATTTTTTTTTCCAAACACCAAAGACAACAAAGGGGAAAACAACGCTGAGATGGACAGAAAAAAGTATCGATCCAAGACCGAAAACAGGTCGACTAGTGAGGAGGAAGAAGAAGAAGAAGAAAGTGAGAAGGAAGAGGAAGCCAGCGTCTTGAAGACCTCCTGCTACCACTACTTCCACGCGTGGTGCCTCTTGCGCTACCGACGCTGTGTGGCTGCCGAGGCTGACAAGGAGGTGCACTCCTACCACCTCCGAGAACAACCACTGCAGCCTTTCTCTGTCAGTGCGGTGGTGATAATGATGACGATCTTGATAATGATGATGGTGATGAAAATGATGATGATGCGAGTTATCTGTTTGGTTTTGTGTCGTTATTGGGAGGGAATGGAGCTTGTTCATCATCATCATCATCTCCACTCAGATCCCGTGTCCTATTTGCCGCAAGGACATCAAGCAGGAGATAGACAAACTCATGCACACCAACACATACAAACACACACGCAAGCACCCATCCAAGAAAAGAAGTCACAACGTCGGTGCTGATGATGATGACGAAGACAGTGACGGCCATGATAATGATACTAACGGAAGAGGCAGAAACGATAAAATTAACGAAGTAGAGAGTAACGATAATTTCGCTTACGTGCCCACGCCTGAGGTGCTGCGGTGGCAAGGGGAGATGAGGAGTTTGTATGAGAGGCAGTTGGAGAAGGGGGGCATCATCGAGGTGGAGAAGGAAAAACTCAAGAAACTCGTCACCATATCACGTGCTGCTGCTGGTGCTGATGATGATGTTGGTGGTGGTGGTGGTGTTGATGGTGTTGATGATGATGTTGGTTCTGGGGGTGGTGTTGATGATGATGTTGGTGGTGGTGGTGTTGATGATGATGCTGGTGGTGGTGGTGGTGTTGATGATGATGCTAGTAAAAAAGATGGAGGGGATGGAATATGTAGAGTAGGAGGTTCAGAAGGGGAGGCTGGTTGCAGTAGCAGTAGAACTGGTGATGATAGTGGTTTCAATGGGGTGGTTAGCAGTGGTTGTGACGGTGTAAAAAGATCTGAGATTCGTGCTGTGGTCGGAAGGGAAGGTCGTGGTGGTGGTAGTGGTCGTGGTGGTGGTGGTGGTGGTGGTGGTGGTGGTAGGAGAAGCGGTGGTGGCTGGAGAAGGCATCGTGGTGGTAATGGGAGAGGCTATGCTGTCAGTGTCGTTGGTGACAATAGAGGCGAGTGGAAAGGTGGTAGAAGTGTCAGTAGTGAAGGTTGTGAAGGTGGTGAGGCTATTATCGGTGGGCGTGGTGGTGGTGGTGGTCTGAGAAGAAGTGGTGGTCGTGGTAGAGGTCACGAGGGTAGAGGCGGTAGCTTCAGGGTTAATGGTGCTAGAGATGGTGGCGATGAGGCTAGGGATGATGTAAATGTTGCTAGGGAAGAGGGTAATGGTGTTGATGAGAGAGGTGGCAGGGATGCTATTGGGAGGGGTAGTGGAGGCAGTGGCAGTCGTGGTGTTAATTATGGTGGTGGTACAGGTGGTTCAAATGGTTTTGGGAGGCGTGGTTGGAGGGGGTATCGTGGTGGCTATGGCAACAGAGGGCGTGGTAACAGAGGTGGTAATGCTGCTAACAACACTCGCTCTTGTGGTAGTGTGGTTAGTGAAGTTCAAACTAAGAGTAGTGGTGTTAGGACTTTTAGAGATAATACTGTGACTCAAATTGATTTTATAAGTGATGATTCAAAAACGTGTGCTCCTAATGATCTTTAGTATGATAATTTGGTATGGTTGTTTGACGTGGGTCTTATTATACGACATCGTCATCATCACACGTATCATTGTATTGTACTTATTTTTCCAATATGCTTTTCCCTCCATTTATATTTTCTCTGCGGACAAACTCCATCTTGTTTCATTTCAATGCCTTTTGATTTTTCCATTCAATAAAAGAAGCCACAACTCCTCTCAAAACATTACAATGAGCCATCGGGTCTGTCCACTCAAGCCACCGAAATGTGAAATAAATATTTGATGATTAATTTTTCGTTTTTTGTTTTTGAAAATAATGTATTCGAATCTCGGTCGTGAAGTTTTTTTTTGAAATTAATAGGAAGCTCGTCTGAAGCACAGCATCAGCGTCTTCACACAAATCCCCAGGAAAAAAGCACTGATTTGATTTGATTTGTAAAACCAATCTGACAACCTTCGTGAGGAGTTGTTTGCATGGTGCTTGTTGAAAGTCTAGCGGCAAGATCAAAGACTTCTACAATACTTTCGAGATATTTTTTTCAATCATTTAATATAGTTTAACCTTGGAAATCGGTTAACTATGATTTCATAAAGCAATGTTACAAATAAACTCACACATATAATTTTACATATGCCCAAACACATAAACAGCACAGGTATACACACATACATAAACACGTACATACTTACTAATACATTGGGACACTTGAACTTTCCGCCCATTGAGACTGATAAGTTTGGGAGTTAGTAAGAGTACTATAATATGAAAAATAATATTAATTATCATTATTTTTATTTGTAAATAATGTTTTTTATTGTTATTATTAATATTTATAAATAAAAACTTTTATTGTTATTCTTATTATTATTTGTAAATCATTTTTTTCTATTAATATTATTATTATTTGTAAAATTAATTATTTGAAATTCTTTATTTTCGCTAATTTATAACTATAATAATTTTATTATATTATCTAGATTTAATCATTTGTATCATTGTTTCAAGGTGGTTTTATTGTTATGATTATGCATTCAATTGTATTATATATTGTCTGTCTGCTTATCTCTCATATCCCATCCTAATTATTCTGCCTATTCTGCCATCATCTACCTTACCTATAACATCCAAGCTGCCTATATTGACTCACCTGTCTAACTGAGCTACCAAATACTTCAACTTTCGACACTTGCAATTCATTACAACCAACCTTCGTTTAAGGCCTTAGATTTTAGTTTTACAGAAATATTTTGACTCAAAGGGAGTTAAATGATTGGATGTCAGTGAGACGACCGAAGGATTTACCTGCGCGCTCTGAAGCATCCCAATGAAAGGAATATGCGGATAATACACTATAACAAGATTAGTTTAGAAAACTAAAAGCTCAATTTTTTTCGAAAAAGTGCTTAATCCTTCTGCAAAGGTGGTTTATAACTTTGATTCCTTTGCTACTGAGACCATTCACACTCGAAGCACCTCAAAGCCATGGAGTCAAAAGAAGAAGTGCTTGCTCGTCTGCGCTTCCTGCAGACCGTCAGTCACCGATCCGCCCCTCCCCACTGCCATCCACTCAGCATCCTCATCCTCACCCTCAGCGGGGGCTTTGTGTTTGTTGGCATGGTGATGACCACGGTGGCGCACTGGCCGGGCAGTGTCTCGGTGGGTTTCGATCCTCTGCGCATCCCTGGTCCCATCCTCCTTGCCGTCTCCTTCGTCGTCTTCATGGTCGGCATCTTCTTCACCTGCGTCCTCAACCGCAGAGAACGAACCGCAAAGAAGAACCAGTTGGTTGACTATGCGATGTCAACCTCCAAAATGTGAGTTATGCTTAGAAACGAGTTTTAATTAATAAAGTCCGTAAATTTTCAACATTTATTAAATAGAGAAAAGAAACACAAGTAAATTAATATTTTATCATTAGTTATTTATATGCATTCAAATAAATGAAACTTTGTGAACCTCATCGATAACTCCCAAGACTGACCCAACCCGCAGAGACATGAACGCCTCACTAAGGTCCGCCTTGAAGCGCAATGACGTCATAGTAGCGAGTGAGGCGGGAAGAAGAGTGACGTATGACGAAACAGACGTTACGTCATCATTGCTAGAAAAGGCGCCAAAAGATGCAGACGTTGACTACAAAGTTTCTAAATACGGTTACCATGACAACCGCGAGAGTTTAATTCCTGAGCCGAGAAGGGCGCAAAAAGAGAAGAAGGGTAAGATGGAGAGAGGATGGAGTGAAGAAGGAGAGATGGTGACGATGGAGGGGAAAGAGGCTGAGTCACTGGAAGAGGGGGATGAAAGCAGGGAGGAGTATGGGAGAGATGATGCAAGGATGATTGTCACGACAACCACCACAACAGTGACCAAGAAAACGAAGAAGAAGAAGAAGAAGAAAAGAAGTAAGCAAACTGAAGACGAGGGGGAGGAGGGAGGAAGGAGAGTGGAGAAGGAGGGTGATGGTGGGGCTGATGGTGGCAGTTTGAAGATCAAAATCAAGACAAAGGCTGGCACATCGGTGAACATCACTCCAGTCTGAGGTCTTTTCATGCGTTTCTGACTGCGACTTCTAGCGAGCGCTAGAATGTATTTATTTAAACTGAAATTGTAAGCTTTTGAATTTGAAAAATGTTATTTATATTTTTGAGGAATGAATAAATACAATAATCGATTGGCTTCAAGGCGTTTGAACTAAGATCTTTAATATCTTGACCAAAACTTTAAACCTTTCGCAAATCAGAATTTACAAATCCAATAATTATTTATTCTACATTTATAAATAAATAAATAAATGAGAATGACAATGATGTATTTTCAAGAATAAAATGGAATAAAATTGTTTAAATTGTCATAACGTAAAAAGTTTTCTATTTTATTTAATTAAGTTTAACATCCTTTTAGATCACCGTGGTTTAATAATAGGTTGTGGAAGGTGATAGAAATAGGAGACACCATGGCACCCTTTGACTCACCCTTCTCTTTCAATTAGATGGAACTATATTTTTATGATAATATTAATTCACTTTAATAAATCATGCGCTGATAAATCATTTTTAAATCGGATTATTTTGAACTTGTGTCTTATGTGTGTCGTGGAAAAACTTCATTCACAGGCTCAAAGTTTTATCTACTTTTCACTTTTTCATTCAATGTGCCCACTTTTTCAAGAATACCAAGGGATTATATAATTTTATATTTTGCGCATCAAAATTTAAACGAAAAAATAGGATAGATTTTATTATTATTTTTTGTAAAAAAAGTTTACTACTAAGAACTGTGCCGCTTACCAGATTTACAATTCGAACTAATTAAAATTATTATTCAAACGAATACGATTCATGTAAAATAAATAAAATTATAACATTTGAAAAAGCTCATTCAAAGTTTAATTCTGACTTCCTAATTTACCAATATTTTATTTATTGTAAAAAAACTTTTTTTTTTATGCTAACATTGTATTCTATAATTTTATAATTATATTTTTGATTAAACATATCCTTTTTTTCAATAAAATATTTTTCGATTTCAATCTTTTCTTTTCCATAATACTTTTTTTCATCGTCCAAGTGGTGTTGGGATTGATGAAAAATGCCAGACAGAACAAAAGAATGCATGTTTTTATTTCAGATTTTTATTCATTTAAAAAAGTGTCAAATGCAAAAAAATGTTTCCCACGTTGTTCACATCTATATAATACATTAAAAATTCCAAGTTGATATCTTACAAACAAATTATGAAGTAATTATACAGTTTTATAATCCTATTTATTTAATTTTCATCAATATGCATCACTGAGTTTCCTTGCCAGATACTCTTCCAATTTACCGAGTGATTTGTCAGCTAGATTATCTGCTGACTTCAAGGTTCAAGAATCAATTCCGGATATTTTCTTCTAAGGGTCTTTAATAGTTTCCAGTATTTTAAATTTGTGTGTAAAAGGGGTTTTCCAAATGATTTAGAATGATTTATTTAACTATATCTTTTTAAAATTCTTTTGAAGAAAAAAAATTATTATTCAAAATAAATTATAAAATTCATTTGTCTTACATAAAATATATTTCAAAATCTTTAATCAGATAAAAGCAATTTGAAAATTTCATACAAATTGTTTTTTATCATTATTTATTATTATTTTTTATTTGGAATTTATTGTCACAGAATTTATTTGAATGGATAAGAGAACAGATGTTTTGCAAGGTCTCTAGCATTCTGTCTTATCTGGAATTACATAATTGATTTTTAGATTGCGTTTCCCAAGGACGATTTTTTAATATACAAATTGCCAATTTAAAAATATAATAATTGAAATTGTATTTTTCTTCTGTTTTAGTCTTAAAAATTATTTTTTTTAAAACAAATTTATTTGTATTTAAATGTTTTATATAAATATATTTGACTAATTTATTAAATTAGTCCATTAGAAGTTAGATGCCAACTTTACAGAATTAAAACAATGAGTAATTCTCTATTGAAAAAATATTTATAAATATTTCATGGAAACTTCAAACCCAATCTTTTTACAAAACATTCAAAATTCAACTTTATATTGAAATTAGTCGTTGTACCACCTCAACGAGTACATCCCCCAATCAATCACAAACTCCACCAGCGGCTCGCTAATTTCTACCTGTCTCGTTGATTGAGCACTCCAGCTAATTTATTCAATCCCTTATAGGAACAATCTTTATTTCGAAAAACTTAATTTTTCTTTATTTAGATCTTTTTAAATATGTAATTTCTACTATATGTTAACTACTCATAAGTTGTATTGTTTTTCTGGTTCTAAATAGGGTTTATTGATGTGAGGAAACCCCAAATTTTAGAGCTAGACCTGTTACTTTTCAGACCTTTGCTCGTGTTTTGATGTTTCTCAGGCCTGAAGCACGCCGCACAGCATGTTAGGCAGACTAGTCACTCACTCAATAATAAGTAATCCGTAGCATGTTGTTGTTGTCGTTCTTCCTTGAGCTGTCACAACACACGTTCTTTATCTTATATTCGATCTCGCCAGTGGAAGAGGCCCACATTTGAGATTTATATCTGTATTTAGATCAGTTCTACAACTGACAGAATGTCTTGGAATGCTTTTCATGAGGCTCTATGAATCATTAAAGATAATTGTTCAACACAAAACATAGCAGCTTACTTAGTCTATGTAACAATAGGTATCTTTAAATACTATTAAATGTCATACTCTTCAAATAAAAAGTCAATCGACAAATAATCTCAAATGAGAATTGTTTCAAACTCAAAATCAGGATAGCATTTAAGTTTCTCTCCATGGTAGCTTGCTTGCTCCAGCCACACCACACCCAAAGTACCCGGTGGCATATTCAGATGGCTTGAGATAGGGGTCTTGAAACTCGTCTTTTTATTGTATTGTATTGAAAAAAAAATTGAATCAAATTTCTGAAATTTTCTTGATGTTGAGCTACCTGTAAATATAGAAATATTTGAATGAAAAATTGGAAAGTTTATTTTTCCGTAAAAGAAACCAATTTTAAGGGTAAAACTTTTGACAATTATTGACTATATATATATATATGTGTGTGTGTGTGTGTGTGTGTGTGTGTGTGTGTGTGTGTGTGTGTGTGTGTGTGTGTGTGTGTGTGTGTGTGTGTGTGTGTGTGTGTGTGTGTGTGTGTGTGTGTGTGTGTGTGTGTGTGTGTGTGTGTGTGTGTGTGTGTGTGTGTGTGTGTGTGTGTGTGTGTGTGTGTGTGTGTGTGTGTGTGTGTGTGTGTGTGTGTGTGTGTGTGTGTGTGTGTGTGTGTGTGTGTGTGTGTGTGTGTGGTATAAAAAAATTTTTAACATTCAAATAAATATTATAGTTATGTATTAAAATAGACCTTTTATTAAATTTTTAACGAGACAAATAACAAGGATCTGGAAATGAAATTATTTTTACAATTTTAATTACCTCGCAACAGCCAAATAGATAAATTTTAATGTTTATAAAAAGAGTCAGTACCGACGAATAATCAATTGTAAGAATTTATTTTAGGCTTTAAAGTTAATTAGAAGGTTTTATGAGTATTTATTCAATAAACAGATTAAAAGATTTAAATAAAATTAAAAACTATTTATCCTCTTATATAATAAGATCTGATCCTATCTAGAAGATGTCTATTTTTTGGACCATGTGATAACAAACTTTTAGTATTTTTTGTTCAAGTAAAAATAGTGCTCTATTTACGAGTTAAGGCATATTGTTTTTTTAAATATTCAGTTTTTTAAAGATTTAAATTCTTTATCTTCAGAAAATTTCAAAAAAACATTTTCCGTTTATTAAGTTTGACCTTTATACTTCTGGATTAGCAACAAAGCATAAAAATTTCGTACCTTGGTTTTGTTACGAATCATTCCAACTAAACCAAAAAAACATTAACTAGTAAAAAACAATTTAATTGTTTAAAAAAGACTTATCGAAGGAAATGTAGACTAATATTATAGATTTTAGAAATATATCTATATCTATATAAATGCAAAAAAATGTAGAAAAATAAATGAATTTTATTCTTGTTATTATTGGAAGTGTTTAATCCTGTTGGAAATAAATTACAAGAGTCTGGTTGAACAACTTGTCGATTGCGCCATCAAAGACGAAAACTGTGTTATCTTTGATTTATGCTTACAATCGTAATCACGCGTGCGAATTAAATAGAAAAATAGTTTACTTTTTTGAAAAGCTCAACTCGAAAATTTGCTATCTGTTCATTTCTTAATTCAAACCCAAGAGTTTAAGTTTTTGAAGATTAAAAAATCATTTTAAAATATTATTAAATTTTTATGTTTTATCAAAAATTTTAATTAATAGTATTTTTTTACTTTTTTTATATGTTTAAAAAAAATTCTTATCTTTCCAATTGTAGTTATCTTATAAAAATATATTTATCTTATACATTTTTATTCGATCAACTATTTTGATTAAAAAACTAATTTAATTTTTGTTTCGAGATGATTCCAGAAAATTCTATCATAGTCTATAAATCACAGAAGGGAAATCTGTTTTAGTGTAAACTTTGAGCTCATCAAACCAAGGTTCAGTTAACACTATAAACTTTTGGTAAATAAAAATCCCATTAAGCCTATTTACTCTGCACCAATGAAATAATTGAACATGTTAATAAAAATAATAGCAATTGTTTCTTCGCAAGTATCTTTAAATTATTCATAAAACGCACCCTCGCTTTAGCGCCAGTGTATATATAGAGACGTCTAAGGATCGACGCTAAGTTTCTCGCTCGCAGTTTATCAGGTTTTGTCTTTGACTCTTGAATGTATTATTCAATCATTGTTTTAATTATTTATTAATTTATTTAATAATTTCTTTTTCAGCACGCCAAAATGAAGTTTATTTTTGCTTTTGCATTTGTCACTTTCGTCTTTGCCTACGTTCAGGGTGATTTTGCTGATCATACTTTTTTTTACCTCTTGATTCAATTTTAAAACTTGAATTTTTAAATTAAATATAGTATTCAGTTTTTGAATTTATTTATTTTTGAATGAAATTTAAATATAAGAAAGACCGTTTGTTCCTTCCGCGACAAACGTGAAAACAATAAAACAAACTTAAGTTTTTAAAATATTTCTCAATTTAACTTATTGAATACAATTTAATTAATACATTTTAAATTCCCAATTATTAAGCATCGCCGATTGGGAAAGGTCAGGACACCAATTTGGATGAGTCGCAGACGGAATTTGATTCCGGCTCAGACTCGAAGGATGAGGGCACGGTAGTGGCACGGACGAAGAGATTCCCTGAGGTGAGTTTCATTCTGAGCTTTTCAATAAGCTGAAACTGTTTAAGCGATAACAGAACATCAGCTTTCTATTTTATTAGCTTCTTTATTGTTCATCTTTAACCACACATGCGTTTTTTGAAATAAGCCGCTTTAATTTACAATCAGTTCTAATAAATGCTTCTAAATTAATTTTTTATTCATTCAATAAATACTTAAATATCGTTTTTTATCAAATTCAAAAGCCCTCTTGAACAATTTAGGTTAAATAAAACAGTTTTTAAACCACCTATAGATTATTTATATTAAAAATATATTTGAATAAAAATCCAATATCTTTAATTATTTAACCACAGTCATCATATCAATCAATAAGATATACATTTTTACTTTAAATTTTCTAATTTCTCGTTCTCCAATGAAAAAAATTAAAGTTCATTATTTAAAAGAATTATTTCTCTTGTAACTAGCGCATATTGAAGCGAATAAAAAGTTCAAGCACATTTCATATAATGGAACTTTCAAATGGCAAATTCCTTAAATTGGAACATTCGAACAAGACTGGTCAAGGCCTTGGGAATGGTCCAGGAGCATTTACAGATTATTATTATTATACTTTAATATTTTATACTTCTTTGTTATTATTATGGTTATTATTATTATTATTATGGTTATTACAGGAGGAAGAGCATGCTGGGGAGGAAGAACACAAAGAAGAAGAACACAAAGAAGAAGAAGAACACAAAGAAGAAGATGAACACAAAGAAGAAGAACACAAAGAAGAAGATGAACACAAAGAAGAAGATGAACACAAAGAAGAAGGAGAGCACAAAGAAGAAGAGGAACACAAAGAAGAAGAGAAGAAAGATGATGATGATGAGCACAAAGAAGGAGACAAGAAAGATGATGATGAGCACAAAGAAGGAGAGAAGAAAGATGATGATGATGAGCACAAAGAAGAAGAGAAGAAAGATGATGATGATGATCACAAAGGAGAAGAAGAAGCAGAGCACGTGGAGCACCATGGCACTGAGGAGGTGGATGATGATCATGAGCACCATGGCAACGAAACTATAGAGCACCATGATGCGGAGGAAGGAGATGGAGAGAAGAAGGAGGAGGCTCACGAAGATGGTGCTGATGATGATGACAAGGAAGTGCACGTAGATGTGGTGGAGACAGGTGCAGTTGTGGAGGAGGGGGAGGCGGAGGTGGTGGAGGAGGCAGCTCACGCGGAGGAGGATGAGGAGAAGAAGGAGGAGGAGGGAGGAGAGGTGGTGCATCATGCAGAGAAGGTTGGGGAGTTGGATGGAAACCAGACGTTGCACGTGGAGGTGGTCGGGACTGTTTGCGAGAGTGTGGCGGAAGGCAATGCGACACGTGTCGAATGCTCCATCCCCGAGGAACACAACGACACTGCTGCCGTGGCGGTGCTGAGCGTGGATTCTGTAGGCCAAAAGGTCAGTGATGATCATGATAGCAAGGACAGTCATGATGATGATGATGACCACAAGGAGGGCGCTGAGGTGGCAGCGACTGAGAGCCATGAAGGCGAACACAAGGAGGGAGAAAAGCATGACAGTGATGATGATGATGAGAAGAAGGACAAGGGTGATGATCATGATAGCAAGGACAGTCATGATAGTGATGATCACAAGGAGGAAGAGAAGAAGGATGAAGCAGCGGCTGAGGAAGCAGTGGCTGAGGAAGCTGCCGCCTAGTTCAAGTGCAGCACTCGACACCTCATTTCTCGTATTAGACGAACCCTCGTGAACTTTTATATGCGTATGTTTGGCACGGAGTTTGTTTGTTTAAATTTCTATTAACATGCTATTTATGAATTCTCTGAAACCAAATGACATTCACTTAGAAGTCTAATATACCTGTTTCTTTGGCATGCCTTTCCTTAGATAAGTTTCTTTTCTCGTTAATAAAATGTTTGACACGTTCCTTGACGCATCGTTTCAACACGTGTCTCGATGGGTCTTGGAAGGTAAACAGTACTAGATTCAGTAGTAGTAGCAGTAAGAGACCAAATCTGGCTGCTTGTCCGAATCCTTTGCACACGCTGCATCAGGCTGTCAAGTATTTGCTTGACAAAAGTGTGCAAGCACATCATTACGTCACACTCATCTGTTACTCAGAAACTTTCCACATAATAAAAAAATTTAAGTCAACATCTTGTTTGTCTTCATCGGATGGCTTCAAAAAACGAATCCAAAGCTTGCTTATTCAATTTCACGAAGCAACCAACGTGAAAAGTTTGTATTCTCGTATTGCATACATTCTTGCCGGCATGTTTTCCACCAAGAAGATGTCTTGAAAGAACGATCCAAGACCGTTGAATCAACTCGAAACATCAAATCGACTTGCATCACCGTCACACTTATCCTTGCTGCTCAAGATGGCTTGACCATCCATAGACTATAATGAACGAACTTTAAAAATATTCTGCAAGCCCTCAAATATTTGTTATGTCAAACCCTTATGCTTCCTGCTTCGTATGCCGGTTCTGTTCCTTGTGAGTGCTCTTCTTTGCTATTTGATTGCCGTCACACCGCCCAACATTTTTAAAACTATGCGAATCTGATGATTAATGAAGGAAGGGCAAATGATTCTCAAAACCTGAAGATGAATCTTCTTATGAATCACATGAGACACTGTCGTTATTGTATCTTCCCTATTCAAGCATTCTCGGTGCAGTCTTAGCAAGACGAGATACAAGCATTTGTTTGTGCTGCTATGTTGTCCCCCCTACGCAGTGCTTGTAAATTAAGTACTTAATCAGATAAGATAAGTTTATCCAGATAATTTAGGTACGATTAGCTGTATTTCTTTGCAAACATTTCTCGGGTATCCTTAAAGTTTTGAACTGAATTAGATTTTTTTCATTGTTCAAAGCAGAATGCCTATACAAACAATAGAAGAAAATGTGTATGGAAAACTGTTAGATATCACCCTCTCCATAATTTCATTTTAGCCTTAAAATAAACTGAATAAAACTTTATTATTCATAATAATATAATAATATTTAGGGGTCGCTCATCAGGCTTGAAAAGTTCTCAACTTTAATTATGTCATCAAGAAAGAGAATGTCTCTCATGGGCTGGATTTTGATAATTGCAAAAGAAAATAGCGAAACATAAATAAATAATATAATTCTTCGATTGAATTTATAACGGCATCTCTGGCTCAAGTCGAATAGTCTGGGCGGCTATCTTGGGGAGGGGGGTGGTCCTGGGGTCCGGACTCATGGATGTTTGTATAGTAATACTTTATGAGTATGTCTAGTTATAGTGATAGCTGACTAAAACAAAACTATTCTTTTCTTACGTTAATATTCGTATCAAATCAGAATTTAAAAAATGTTTTTTAAGGGAGGGGGAGCCCAGGACCCCCCCCCCAAGATAGTCTATGCTGGGTAGGATCCCCCCAAGGTTTGCAGCAGATCGCCGCTTCTGCTGAATATGAAAGAATATGAAAGTGGATATCATCTTTATTGTATTGCATCCGTTCTCAATCCAATTCATTTTTTTTACTCAGCAGTTAACAGAGTTTCAGAGCAGAAATGACTATCGGTAGCTACTCCAGTTGTCGCTTTTGTTTTTTGGGTGCAAAAGTCAAGGCTGATATTTGCGCTTTTGTTTGCTTGTGGCATTCGCCGAGCCCGTTAGAAGACAAAAATCAACTGACTTCACAAAAATTTTATTGCTCGGTTATTTCAACAATTTTATTTTCAAGGTGTTCCAAAAGCTATGTAATATAATATTTACTAATTAAGAAACACCAATATTAAAAGGTCTATGCTATCATATAATATCGTCATACACTATATTTTCAAAGTTAAAGGGTTAAAAACCTTTATTGAAGTTTTTTTAAAGTTTTTAATGAAGAAGAATTTATATAAGCAAACAGATAAAAAATTTAAAGTGTTTATATGAGAATTCCAAGATATGTGTACGGGTTAAGTGCCCTAGCCACTGCTGTGGGTGGTTATGTCCTATTCAAGTATGTCTCCGTGCATTCAAATTGATTTGATGACATTTACATTTTTATTTTTTTTGGAATTATTACTTTCTTAATCAGTCCCTCTCGTTGTTCTTGCACCACAACAGCACAGAAAGCACTGAGCAGTACTTGCCGGATGAGAAGATGGAGGGCAAGACGATCCTCGTGACCGGAGGGACCTCAGGCATCGGAAAGTTCATCACTGAAGATCTCGCAAAAAGAGGTTGAAGTGTGGTGTGGAGGATGGCATTGGTGTGGAAGGAATGTGGATGAGTTTGGCGTAGAAGGAAGGAGGAGAGATGTTTAAATCCTGAAAGATTTATTTCTTTTGCGAAACAAAAAAGCAATTAAAACTCGAATTGATTCTTCTAGAGGATGGTTGAAGGAGGATGAATTTTGTGCAGCTGTAAATTGATTGTTGCAAACTTATATATGTTACTATTAGTATCACCAATTACCAATAACTTTCACTGCAACATGCATCATGGGTATCATCTTTAACGATAGGTGTGGATGTGGTTTGCATCTTGGCATCATTCTCATGGCAGGAGGCAGGGTGGTGGTTGGCTGCAGAGATATGGACAAGTGCATCCGCATGGTCGCCGAGGAATTCAAGTCACCTCACAAGGAGAAGGTGCTGGTGATGATGATGATGATTATTTTAAAACTATTTCTATGATGATTAAGATTGCTGGTCAGGTCTTTTTGAAAGAGTTGTTTCAGCTTTCCTTGTTTCTTTCTGGCATCATCACAGTGGGAAGCTCCAGTAGTTTCATGTTCATCAGAGCCATAACACCAATCTCTCGCTCCTCTCCTCCTCCAACACACACTCCATCTTTCCATCTTCTATCATCTGCTCTATCATTCACACACACACACACATGCACCACATCTTTCAATCAATGCAGGTGGTTTGCAGGCATTTGGACTTGGCGTCGATGCAGTCAATCAGACAGTTTGCTGCTGACTTTAAGAAAAGTTTGAGTTGAAGCATGGATGATGCGTTGTATGGATGGTGCATTGCATAATGGTGCATTGGTTGGTATAGAAATCTATTTGATTGATTGATTGATTGGTAACATCCTAAATGGAGGAATAGATTACTCTAAGTAGTTTTGTTGTTGTTAATTTAGAGAACGCCACCCACCACCACAAATCACTCACCATCACCACAACCAACCACCCACGACAGACGAAGGTCGCTTGGACGTGCTGGTGAACAACGCAGGAGTGGTGCGCATGAAGCACTCGGTCACTCAAGACGGCTTCGAAACCCTCTTCGCCGTCAACTACCTCGGTCAGTATGTATTACTCGATGTATTATTTCAAAATACAAAATCGTCCCTTATATTTTGATGCGAAAATAAAGTACTGAATGTGTTTTTTTGCATTAGCATAGTGCCTAGGACAATTGATGACGCCTCAGTCAATTGAAGTTCTAGCTTTTATTATTTATTTGTAAAATCAAAATCAACCGAATAAATCATAATTTGAATGGGGTCACACCACCACTACTACTTCATCACACTCCCTACACTGACCGCACTTTCCAGGCCGTTTCCTGCTCACTCACCTCCTCATCGACAAGCTGAAGGCGACTCCCGGCTACTCGCGAGTGGTCAACCTCACTTGCATCGGCCACAAGAGCGGCAAGATCGACTTCGACGACCTCAACCACCAGAAGCACTTTGACGCCAAGGGCGTTGTCAACATGACCTCTCTCGCCAATGTCCTCTTCACCCAGAAACTCGCCGAGCAGTTGGCTGGTCGGTTGCTTTTGTGGGTGGTTGTTCTGTGTGGTTGTTTGGTTGTGTATGGATGTGTGTGCTTTTGTTTTGTATGGGTAGGTGCAATCATATTGAAGTTTGTAAGTTCCATTCAACGTCAAGATTGATCTTTAGGCGGTTTTTTCGTGCAAAATTCTCAATTGTCATAAATGAGCAAACAAATGTTTTATTATTGGCATCACCACCATCCCACCTCCACCACCATCCCACCTCCACCACCATCCCACCTCCACCACCATCCCACCTTCACCACCTGCACCAGCATGTGACAGCACAGTGGGAGTGTACACGGCGAATCCAGGCCTGGCAGACACTGACCTGAGAAGGGACATGCCCTCGCACACTGCATTCATTTCGCGTGAGTTTCACTGCTTGTGCTGTTTGCTTCTGGTGGGCTTCAATAGATATATTCTTGAATCTCCCGCTCCCAAAGAACCACCCTTCCTGACCACTTCATCCACCTCCACCCACTCTGACCACCTCATCCACCTCCACCCTTCCTGACCACCTCATCCACCTCCACCCTTCTTGACCACCTCATCCACCTCCACCCACTCTGACCACTTCATCCACCTCCACCCACTCTGACCACTTCATCCACCTCCACCCACTCTGACCACTTCATCCACCTCCACCCAACCTCCAGGCACAATCCTCAAACCGCTCTGGTGGTCGATGTTCAAGTCGCCTAAGGAGGCCTCCAAGACGGTGCTCTACTGCATCCTGCACCCCCACATCGGCCACCCCTACTCCTCCGGGAAGCTCTACTAGTTGGTTGTGTCGATGTTGCTGTGTTGTTGTTGTTGTTGCGTTTAGCTCTATTTAACTAAACTTATCTTGATGATGATGATGTTGCAGGCGGTTTATGTTAGCTTGTTTTCAGGATTTTTGGTTTTTCTCGAGTTTTGGTTTTTTAAGTTTTGAACATTAAAAAAAAATATTTTACTTAAAATAGTTTTAAAATTGTTTCCACTGTCTCTTTTTTTTCTACGTCTCCAATCTTTTTCTATACACTTAATTTGCGCGGCCCATAGCATCTAAAATGTTCATCCCATCATTACATTCAAGAATTCCCCTTCACCGCACACCAACCTTCACCTTCCACTGAAGCAGGTGCAAGCCCGACATAACGGCGCCACACTCGAGCTCTCAACGCACCAAGGACCGTCTCTGGGACGTCTCGGTGTACTGGACGCAGCTGCCAGAGACCCTCTTCACCTCGCACTGGAGCGAGGGCAGGGTCCGCGAGAGCGCCAAAAGTGAGGAAAGCACTGAAAGTGGCGCAAGGACGAATGAGAAGTTACGGGTGGACAGTGGACTGAGCGATAATGATGCTAGTGCCAAAGCAATTCCCTTGACTTAGCTTGGACCTTTATGATTTTTATTTTTTGTATTGATTTTTTTAAATATAAAATTTTAAAATGAAAAATGGCTGAAATTGTGTTTTTTCGATATTGCGTCCCTTGTCATGGAAGGCGTAATCGTCTGCGTTTTTCAAAAAACATTTCAATTTATTTCTCGAGGACTTTTATTATTTCAAAAGTGTTTCTTCAAAGTTTTATAGGAGATCGATAGATGGTTAATGGGTGCCAAAACTGGTTATGTGACTCCTATTTGGAGCACTCATTCTGTTTGTGATCGTCGAGCCGAATAGCATTGAAATCTACCATACGGTGAATATTCTTCAATTTTTTTAAATTTTTACGAATAGGAAACACTACAAATAAACGAAATTAATTTTTTGTCCTATTTAAAAAATAGTATACGGTATATTAATAAAAAAAAGAATTATTTTTTTCTTAATTTATAGTTTATACATTTTTAATTCAATTTTTTTAAAACTAATTTCAACTTCATCATTTATCCTTTTCATTTTTATATTGAATTTCATGAATCATGATCATTAAAATAGTTAGCCCATCAACCCTAAGTGCACTGGTGCCCTATTTAATGCCAGATTACCAAATTTGAAAGTGTTCAGAGCTCAATGACTGTCAACAGTAGTCGAGACCTTCAAGAATTTTTGGTGGATTTACTGACATCACCAAACTATCTTTTCTAGATTTTTTGATGAGGACTTATTGTGAGAAGCATATAATAACTTTAAATTAACTTTTTTTTCTTACACACACACACACACACACACACACACACACACACACACACACACACACACACACACACACACACACACACACACACACACACACACACACACAAACAAACACATACACACACACACACACACTTGAGATATTCATGAACATTATTTTAATTCAATCTTGAAATTTAATGCCCATACTTACTACATTATAATAATATAAAAATATATTTTTGAAAAAAGAAACTATTTTTTCAACATTTATTTTCAATTGATAAATTGGCTAACTTATGCTCGGTCATAGATCTCATGGAATTTCCAGCCTAACATCATGTGAAGACAAAGTAAAACAAATAATTTACTGGATAGCTTATTTTTAGCAAGTTGAAAGAAAAATAGGTAAACGAAATTTTTTTTACTGAATGTCAAGCAATATTTTATTTCAAAGACAACAGAAACAAACTCATCGGTATAAATCAGTCTTAATGTGAACTCATCAGCTTACTATCGTCAATGGAGGCACCAAAACTTTTGATTGCCAGACCACTTGCATCAAGACATACTTCATAGGGCAAGACATGCTTGATGTACATTTTAATTGGGTCTAGGTCAGGTTTTGCCCTCTACTAATAAGACATTAATTAAAAGCCTTATTTAAAAGTTTCAATGTTAACAAACTAAAGTTTAGTTACTAAACTGTTCGCTGAACGTTTAATTAAGCTGTTATCTCCATCCCTGGTTTTACCCTTTAATGTTTCATTTTTATTCTAAGCGGTTATCTTAGTAAATAAAAAGTTAAAATTAATTTTTTATGCGTTTTAAAAATGTTTTGTACTTATTGAGTATTTCAAAACCATTTACTTAAGTAAAAAAAGATTTATTTAAATTAATTGAATTTTTATAAAACAATAAATGTTAAATTTTAGACATTTTGATTTAAAAAATATTTACTTACTAAAGGCCAAATTAGTAGATAAACTGAAATTATCTGTTTTCAATTGGAAAAACAACAGAGTTTCGAAAAATATTTTAGCAACTGAAATTTAAAATAATAACTTTTTTTAATGATTTCAAATAAATATTTATTCTTTAACAAGAATATCTTTAACTCATAGCTTTGAAATGAAATATCTTTTACGTCATTAAGAATTAAGAAAATGAATGACTTACAAAAAATACTTACAAACGATTCAGAATGCATAAAATCATAAAATTTTTTATTTATTTTTATACAACATAATTTTGGGACAGAGTTATTTTTTCATAGAAAATAGATTTTCTACACATTTTTTTAGTGAAAAGAAAAAAGTAGATAGAATTGGATTACTCGTTTGGTGCTGGTCTCGTCCAATTTGCATAATCGGGTGTTCCTTTTCCAATTTGAAAAATGTATTTAATCATTTTCTTATTATTTTCTTTTAAGTTTTTGAATATAGTTTTTTTACAATATCCTTTAAAAAAAAAAAAAAAAAGTAGATGTAATTTTAAAAACTTGTTCCAGTCTCTTTAAACTATTATTTGGAGAGATAAAACAATACTTATAAAAATATTTTTAAAATAGTATGTTTCATTTAATTTTCACAATAATTAAATATTAAAAAAGAGAAAAAATAATTGTGAAACAGTTGAGCAATAAAATTATAAACATCAAATATTCAGTATTATTATTGATGAAAGAGTTTTTTAAATAAGGTAAAATTCCGATCTGAGTCGTAATTACAACAATTCATTGAGATTCCAGTCACCATGCTCTTAATGTTGTATTTGTAATGGTGATCGCTGTAAAAACTAATTCTTCTTCTGAAAGACAAAAACAGTTTGAGCTGAAAAATAGGTTGAACGTAGTATTTTTAGATTAATTTTAATCATTTAACTTTTTTTGTTCAAGATTTAGACTCCTAAAGTTTTTTTTTACCTTGAAGGATTGGGAATACAATATTTGTCACTCTTCAATTCTTGACTTTAAAAATGTGGTCAAAAAGCTTGACTTTTATAGGAGTCGTTGTGCAACGTAATGTAAGTAATTTAAAACTTAAAAGTTCCGACAGCACGTTGTATTTTTATTAGGAGAGAAGAAAGAAAGTTTATCGTTATGAGATTCGCAAAGCACGTACAAGTGCGAAGACAATCCGTTCCAGGAGGATAAACTAAAGAAATGCTTTTTGAAACTATTCCATGTGTGAAGCTGGAAGAGTATCAAGTCGTGAAAAAGTGAAAACCAAATGTTAAAATAAAGTTTTAAATGTTTTGTAAAAAAACCTTGATAGGTGACAACAAAAGATGGGAAACAAACATACATTATTTTAGTGAATTGGAAAATAAAAGAAAATGAAAAAATAAATACAATTTATGATGAATAAATGAATAAATATGAGTATAAAAATGGGAAAAACTTGATTCGACAACCATTGTCCCTCTGATCGATTTAAAGCACCTGCGAAAGACAGATCACGGAGATATTCTGAATTAATCGTCTGGTTTTCACTCAGTTTAATCAAAGTTTTTTTCATTTTGTACACTTTTGTTTCAAATTTATAAAATAAATTTAATAATAATTTTAACCTCTTCTTTTGATTTTAAAAAATAATTTTATTTATATTTAAAAATCTTAGCTCAGGTGTTTATCTATTTGGTTTAGGTTAATATGTTGGATTAATTTTGACGCATGTTTTTAAAGCTTTTCAATCTCTTGGTGAAACTTGAAAGATTCTTTTGCGGAAAAATAAAATTGTATAAAAATTATTTGAAAAAATAATAATTCATATTATTTAATTAGCAAAATTTTATTTAAAAAAACAATATTAATTGAATTAAAAAAATATATAATAATTTAAAATCTGAACAATGATCTCAAGAACTATTTGAACATTAAGAACAACCAAAAGACCTAAAAAAACTTCGGAAATCAAAAGTTTAAACATTGACAAAAACACCGTTAAAAACTTAACCAACAACAACAGCCTCAACAACCATATCACGTACGTCATCCAATTATTATGGCAGTCTGCCTGACGCCAAGAATCGTCTAATAAGAATAATAAAATAGACAATAATAATAAAAAACAAAGTAGTTAAGACAACATATTGAAATATATTAATGTAAAAATCGTTTAAATGTATGCAAAAGCATAAAACATGTATAACATCAACGAAGATAAAATGTAGAAACATGTTAAATTATTTTCACAAACTTTGAAGGCTAGAATACTTTTTAATTAACATATATAACATGCATTAAATTTCATATTCCAAAAAAGTACTCAAAATAATAACTTGAAAAAATGTGAACAAAAGAATTTTATATAAAAAAACATTAAAACACAATATAATAAACTTAACAACAACAAAAACATTTAAAAAAACTTCAATAACTAAAAAAAGACTTTAAAAAGCAGATGATGCGCTTGACAACAGTGACGACCTGTGAGTCATCGTTGCCACCTGTATCTCCCCATGTAGCTATTGAAACTAAAAATAAATTGGAACAAAAAATATATGAAATATAGTTTAATAACAATTATGGTTCCAATAATTTTTATCTCAAAAAACTGTTTCCATTTAATTTCGTTTTTAAAATTATATTTCACATCATTAGTTAGTCTTTTATAATGCTTGTTGTCTTTTTTCATACGTAGAAAAATACGTTGATAACAGTATTTTTTTCCCTTAAAACTTCATTGTTGAATGCACCTAATTGTTCCTATGGTTCATTCAAAAAATAGTTTTTATATTCATTTTTTTTCTTTTAGAGTACATCTTTTTCAATCTAAGCTTTATTAATTTTACAATATAATACAATTATTAAAATTGTAAAATCTTATTATAAACTTCATTAAGATATATTAATTCATAATTAATTAAACAATGAAAATATTTATTTTCATAGATTACTCATTTAAAATTTCTGTATTAAAAATAAATGTATAAAAAAACTTTAGTTAATTTTTCTCGATGTTAATTTATGCAAAAAGGTATGAAACATTTCCAAGTAGGCAAAAAATAAAGGGCTAAAAGATTTACCATTTCAATAACTTATTTTGATAATGAATTAATTTCAAATGAAACCTAAAACAGACATACGACCAAGTTTTGTTGAATTTACTACCTAAAGAAAATGTCACATCACAAAAGCCTATACTATTTAGAAAACAATGAAAACATCACATTAATAAAACTTAAATATAAATAGGAATTTTCAATTCCATTTCTTACATTTAAATCTTCACATTTTGACGTGATTTCACCTGATAACTTGATCGTTTTGACCATTCGTTAAGTAATCACCAACAACCACTAGTGTTACTGGACACATTTTTACAACACATGCAAACAAGTTTCGATGTGTTTATTTTAAAAATAAATGAATGAAACCAAATGACATGCGTGCTATTAAACTAATCATTGGAAAAAATATGTTTAAGTTAAAAAAAGTAATACTTGAATTTGTTAATTGAAAAAGAATAAGTTTAAAGACTTTAACAGCCCTCTTTACTGCCACTCATAAATTCGATTAGGCCCTGTCATTCAAATCTTCTAAGCTTCTTGCCTTGACCACGATTTGTGAGTCTTATACTTTATAAGCTATTTTTTTCAATTTTATTTTTATGTGTTAGTTAATTTTTTCATCAACACTCACCATTATTAGTTCAGTCTCAGTTATTCATCTTTAGAGTTTGAATTTTATCTATAGTTTTTATATGTCAAGATTGCGAAATTGCTAGGTTGTGAAAATATTCAAATGGTGTTTTTTTGCTTTTGTTTTCTACATATTTATAATTTTAAAAAATGTATTTAATGATTTTAGAATTATATTTTTAGTAAAACTGGAACGAAAATTCAAAAAAATTATACTTGTAATTTTCAAAAAAATAGTTTTTAACTGAAAAAGAAATTAAACACAACACTTATAAACCATTGAAACAAAGAAAAACTTTTTCATGATAGAAAAACTGGTACAAAATATTGTACAATCGAAACATTAGCATCGTGTTTTTCAACTTCATTATTCGAAAATGGTTTTTCGGTCAAGCATGTTTTTTCCAAAAAAATGAATTAAGTAATCGAATGAATAAATAAATTATAAATTCAATTTTAAGTATGAGAAATATATAAATGGCTAAACAAGTTTGATGAAATATTTTAAACAAAATACCACGAGCTAATAAAGCTTTTGTTATTGAATGCTTCTCATAATAAATGTAATAGAAAGATTTATGAAAAATAGAAAAAAATAAGATAGAAAAAAACAAAAATGATGAGTATAAAAATAATTTCGGTACTTAAAAATAATAAAAAAACTAAGAATAATGAAAATAAAACAGAAAAAAATAGGCATATGGCAATAAGCAACGCAAAAAGGTTGCGCAATAGATCAGCCGAAACAGCAATTGAAAAAAGAAAATTAAAAATAAATAATTAATTACTTACTATATAAAAAAATGCAAAGCATATTATATAGATATAAATACGGAAATAATGCTAAAATATGGAAAAAAATTAATGATAAGATGAAGCGAAATAAAGTATTTCATTCTTTTAACTATATCACAAAAAACTATAAAAAGCGATTTTCATTCTAAGAATTAACTGTTGACTAGAGAGATAGCATGTTGTCTTGTCAGAATGATACATGTTAAAGATTGAAACTCTAACCTTTAAATTATTTTCCTTTTTTTTTCTTCAACACTTTAAGAAGATCCGATGAGGTATGTAGGTTTGAGAATGTAATACTTTCGAGATTGTATTTGTTTGAAAATACAAAAAATATTTCAAAAACTCAATATACTTTTTTGAAAAAAAAATACTATTATTCTGCTATAAAAAGTATGAATAATAAATAAATGAAGTCGAGTAAGGAATACCAACGCTAAAAAAAGTTTAAAATATCGCAAAGTAAATTAGAAAGACCTGAAATATAAATGACAGGATGTTTTTGTAAAAAAAAATGTTGAAAAACCTGAATTGAAAAAATCTTAAATTACAAAATAGTTTAAGCCAGATTTTAACAAACATACAACCATGAACTAAAGATCATAACGATTTATGAGTTACTAGTTTAAAATACCTTAATAGGACTTGTTTCCATGATTTTAATTTTGTAAATGAATTTATTTAATGTATCTATTTTGAGTTTTGCTTCCAAAAAAACTGGAAAACTTTACATCACCAAACGTTCTGTTGCTATAACCTTAAATTGAGGTGTCCTCAAGACTTGTAGCTTCGAGGAATTAAAAGAGCTTTCCTTATCTGAAAACGAAATATTTCAAAATCTTTTTTATATAAAAAGAATGAAAATGACTAAAAATATTAATACTATTTTATTAATAATTCATTTTGAGTTGATATTTTTATTTAAAATTTGAAACATTTTTTGTACGATTTGTGAATATTTTTTCATATGCTTTATTGTATGGTTCACTATATGTTTTTTAGTGTTTAAGCTTAAAGTATTTAAAACTATAACACAATCAAATAGCTTAAAAATGATAATAAAGGGAACAAATAGATTATAAAAAACTGTTCAAGTTTTTGCACGAAGTAACCAATGTAATATTACTGGCTTTTTTAAAGAAACCAATTATTTTTTAAATGGAAAACTTTGTTATGTGGTTTTCAAATAAGCAGGTAAGTGTTGTTTTTTCAATAAAATTTCTTTCTTTCTTAGAAAAACATGATATATTCACAATTCTTTATAAATAATAATAGACTATTTTAAAAATCATTAGATATTTTTTCAAAACTTTGCGTAAGTCACACATAAACTTGATTGTGCTATAAAATTTCAAAATAGGCTTTTAAAATAGCTTTATTGTCGTTTTCATTTTAAGCTTGAAATATTATAATTTTTTTATCAATAACCTTCTATTTAAATTATACTTAAACCTTGGAAGCTTTAATCATAGAAGCCCAAATTGTTTTCTATTTATAAGACATATGCTTGCTTTATGACTGCCTGGGATTTCCCTGAAAGCATTACCGCAAAAGATGCCTTTCCTATTTGATGGCGATGAAGTCACGCTGGTGAAAATGATAGCGGAAGCGTCCCATACTGTCACTTAAAATAAAAGCATCGTTGTAAACATTATAATTTATAAAAAAATTCATAACTACTGTCTATTTCAATTGATATGTATAAAGTTTTACCCATTTCAAAGCTAGATTGAACCTAATATAGACCCTCTACGAAGATTATTGCTTTTATTGACTAACTTTCTGTTTCTTATTAATTCAGCCATTAACGTCTACTTCATATTTTGGCTTTTTTCGCAAGATTAATGCTCTCGTGAATGATGGCGATGATTAGTTGCAAGCTCGTAGAAGCAAACTTTCTGTTTAAAAAGTATAGGCTAATGAAAACACAAATGCATCAACGAATAATAATGTAAATAACTTTTTTAGTATTAAGTTGAAAAAGATCTTTATATATCAATGAGATGAGTTTAAAAGATGAAAATACTGGTCATCATCGTCTCTTCGTTGGTTTAGTTGAAAGTATAAGAGTTATTTCACCTTTCTTTATTTTATTGGATCAAAATTAGTTGAATAACTGAACTTTTGTAGTGTTATTGAACTCAAATACCCTACTTTTAAGTGATACCTTGAATAATGAACAATGCTGTATTAAATAATAAAGGAAATTCGCTTAATTGTTGAAAGTTGAAGCTTATGGCTATGAAATAAATGTAAAACTAGTACAATAATCATTATTATCAAAATCAAAGATACATTAATTTTAATTTTTTGAAACTTATTTTAGTCAGTTATTCGCGATATTGAACAGATCAAAAATGATATTTATAATATGAATAAGTTTTAGCCAAAACAAAAAAATATTTTTACGATTTTCATATTTTAAATAAAATTATTCAACCTTTCATGAATCCTTTTGAAATGAACACATCTGAGATCTAATTGAAATAATTATATTTTTAAGACTTGAAACATCTGCCGATAAAAATTATTAGGAGGAAAGAATCGATACCAAGTATTGCACTAATATATTATTTTTAATTCAAACTAAAAATTAGGTTAAGTTTCATATCGGTATGATTTAAAACTAAATTGAGTTAAAACGGCATAATGAAAAGATTTCATAACACTTATTGAAAAAAATTTGAAAATATTGAATCTCAATTGAACATGTTTATTTATTTATTTCAATTCAAACTCTTAACATACATATTTGAATTAAATAAATCTTTTGAGAACATGCTGATCATCATTGTTAATATTAAAAAAAAACACAGTAAATAAATAAAATGAAAAACTAAACAGCAGTCTACCAAAAACAAACATCAAAAAATTATTCCTCATTATGCCCTTCCTCTTCTTGATGACGTCATTGACAGGCGACGTCAGACCTCCCGTAATGATGTAAAGCCCTTTCCGCCCAAGATAACATTTCTTCTTTGAATCATTACTTTTTCTAAATACATCATTGTTGCAATATAAACTTACAATTTATTTGCGTTTTATTGCAAGTTGTAAGAAATTTAAAAATAATATTAAAAGTTGAAATACATTTTTCTCTTTAAACTTCAGTTTAAACAAGCTTTCCATTAAAAAATCGACTAATCTTAGTTTTTTCTAATGTGTTCAGTTTTAAAATATAAAAAAAACATTCACAATAGAATATTTTTAATAAATGAAATAATATAAAATAGTAATCAACATATTTTTTCAAAAAGCTTATATATATATAAATCAAACAGGGTTTAAAACGAAATAAAAAAATTAAACAGCATGTAGGATGGGAGAATACGCCACAGAAAATAATACGAAAAAAAGTTTAAAAATATGCGTTATTTAAATAGCGCTAAACCGTGGATTCGAAAGTTGAGAGCAAACCGCTCAAAATGATTATCTTGACGCCTCATTGCAAGATGAATTTTTCAAAAAGACGATATAAGCATTTATTGCTTTTCAAACTTATTTTTGTATTTAAAAATTTATTTGATCAATTGGAATAATAATTATTTCATCTTTTCTGTTCGATGATGTTTATGGAAAAATAGCTTAATTTTATTTTAAATTTTAGTTAATGTTGCTAATTTGAAATTGAATTTGAATGAAAAAATTGTTCAACAAAACGTACGACGGAAAGACAATCTAACATTGACATCCTCAAGCACATTCACTCCAAGACAATACAGAAGTCTAACTAAACAGACACTATACTGCACCGCTACACTTTTTATTCATCATCATTAACACTCATTCATATTTCTAACACCTTCTTTAATTAAAACTGACCCAAATGTTGTCAAAAAGTGTACCGCAATTTGTCTTGAAGCTGTTTTTTTAGCCCGCCCTTCTTATGACCTTATAATTTTGAAATATAATTATATTCGAAGCAGGATTTTTGAAATATATATTGATTATTGTTTGCAAGGTAAATCTAATTTTTCAAATTCATTATTGAATGATGATATTTTTAGAAGTCTTTAAGTTTTAAAAATATATATATAAATTTAGTTTAAAATTACGTATCATATGTAAAAAATTTATGAAAAGCTAATTTCAATCTATTCAGTAATAAAATTTACTTAACAAATGTTATACCCTCAATAGACTTTCAACGACCCAGTAATGCCCCTGCAGTGTTACAATGATTATCTGATAGGATTTTTGTGGTCAATATAAATAATTAGATTCGCGGACAATTCAGTTAAGATTTTTCAACATAGTACGATTCAGACTAAGACTAAGCTTGGGCAATCAGCCTGTGGACGCTTCATCCTTTTACCTATTTTTTAGTTTTTGCACATGTTCATAGGTTCAACAATATCGTCTTAAATACCATTTAATAATTTATAAAAAATTATTGTTTTTTTAAAGTTGGAAATTTTTATGTTAAAGTTTTTAAAGTTTTTCACATTTCAAAATGAATTACTACAACGATATTTGTTTCGCAAACGAACTCGACCGAGCCAACAAAACGCAAATCGACACCAAACGAATTTATCGTTTGAGCTTGCAAAAGCAAGAAAACAACGGCAACAAAATTGTACTAATTATTAAAGTTACTGTTAATTAAGAATTTTAATGTCAATTTTTGAAGAAAATTAGTATTTCACAATACTTTTTTTGAAAAATGATTTATTTTAAATAAAAAAAGTAAAAAAATGTTTTAAGGTTATTCAAGGTGAAAACAGGAAGAAAATATTTATTACAGTTTTTATTAAAAAAGGTGGAAAAAAAAATATTTCTGTTTTTTTTATATACAACAAGTTGACAGCGATAATTAAAGAATCTTTAAAATTCAAAGCACTTCGATCTTTAAAAATGTAAATAAAAATAATGAGAACATTATCCCAAAACAGTAACATAAAATTTTGAAAAAACTTGATTCGTTGTTTTTAAAAAGAATAGTTAAACGATTATTTGAAAAAATTAATATTTCAAGCACATTCAACAATAAAATATCCAAAAACCCCACTTAGGACCAACATATTGAACAGAAAAAAAGCAACTAAAAAACAACAAAATTATGTAAAAACCGATTTTTAAAACTAGAAAAATTTTTAAATTAAAAAAAAAACGATTAAAAAACAAAACAAAAACAAAGCCAACGACGCTGGACAAGCAGACAGGCGTAATAAGTGTAAACAAGCAACAGGTCTTTAGACAGTCAACACTGAGCTTAATAGCAAAAGACAAGCGTTTAAAAATATGGAAATTACTTTTGAAAATAAATTGAAAAAACTATATTTTTATTAAATGAATATAACCAACTCTGATTTTCCAATTTTCTAGACTATTTTTATGTATTTGCAAAGTTTTTATCTCAAACTATTTTTCTTTATTTAAAGTTGAGAGAATTGTTTCAATTAAAAATAATTGTAAAAAGTTTCAAACTTTAATTTTAATTGTGCATAATTTCACCATGTTTGCTCCGTTCCAAAGTTCAGAATTATAAATCGCTTCAAAAATTCTATTAAAAAATATATATAAAATTTCAGTAAATGTCATTGATTCATCTAAATTATCCATACTAAGCTTCCAATTACGAATATTATATTTCTATGTTAAAAGCTTGTACACACTATGCAGTAATAAGAGCAATATGGGAGCGAGGATGGTAGACGTCGGACATGCAACTCAAAGGTTGCCTGTTCGAATCCCTAGTGTATATGGTGCAGTGTTTGCGACGAATGCATTGAAAAATGTGTACGTCGTGTGGAGTGGTGCCTCTGGTGCATAAGAACGATGGTTCTAAGAACCATCGTAAAATGGTCTGTGTCTTTCAGGCTGTGAATAACACAGACCATTAAAAAAATAATATATATATATACAGTACAAGACAACGACGAATGTTATTGAAGTGGTGTATACCCGAATGAGGTTCAAGACTAATTTTCATGTTTAAAACTTTGAGCTATTCATTATTTATTTTAAAACTTTTCAAAGTTTTTCTAACTTCGGCTGATTTGTGCAATCAAGAAAGTTTCAACTTAATGACTAAACGCGATAACTTCAAAGCATAAAAGCTAAATAAAAAAAGTCAGAACAATAGGTGTATAAATATCTTTTACTGGCAACATGACTTTTTATGTAAAATATATATTTATTTAGGCCAAATATATAGCTTAAAATTTTTGTTATTCCCTTTTTTTCTTCACATCTTTAAAAAACCGAAAACTTAATTCAAATAACGTTAAAAAAATAAATTTATAATTGTTAAAAATGGTTCGAAAAATACATTCCATAAAAAAGATATTTTCTTTTAAGTCAATTTTTGTGGAGTGTTAATCTCTATCGAGGTGGTGAGGTTTATGGATATGCAGAAGAAAGCCTCCACACGCATACGCACAAGACGGTAAGCACAACACACCACTCGTAACTTCATTAGCAAAAGACGTTTGCTAATCTTCGTCTCTCCTCTTTATAATGCCTGTGATGCTTGCTGGTGTTTGTGGTGCTTGTGACGTCGTGGGGTCTGGATGCTGTTGTGATGTTGGTGAGCTTTGATGCGGAGGTTTTGTGACACTGGAATTTTTGTGATTAGGAGGGTTGCGATATTGAAGAGTTGTGATGTTGGGATTTCGTATTGTTGTACTGTTTGTATTCTGTTTTTTTTGGCACTGGTGTGTGAGATTTTATTACTATCAATAGTGAAAGTATTGCTGTAATGGATTTGAGATGAATTTGTAACATTCTTTTAAAAAAAGATGTTATCGAAGTTTTTATAACGTGGTGTAAGCTTGCTCTAGTTTGATTGTTATTAGAAAAAACTAAAATAGTTAAGTAAATTTTTGGCCTATTTTTTCTTTTCTTCTTGTATATAATTTTAGCAGGGTTAACTAACTGGTAGAAACTACTGGAAAGAGGATCCAAACGTCGTCACTATGTAACTTGTGGTGGTGACAAAGTTGATATCAATTGAAGGAAAATCAAAAGTTACAAAAGATTGAAAAAATAATTTGTTATTTATTTCTAATGATTTATTGGTCAAAAAAAACATGGAATATAAAGTAAAGTTTTTAAACTGTGAAAATGAAAACATATGGGTTTTCCCAAGAAAAAAATGATTAAAAAATCTATAGTAAGATTAAAAAAGATAAAACACAAAATTCAAAGAAAATTTTATAATTATATACAATTAAAATTTGATCAAATCTTTAAATTTGTTTAAAAAATATATAATAAATACTTTTAATAAATTTCAAAACTGACAAAAAGATAATAAAAAATAAACAAGGTGAAACAAAATTAAAGCAACTAGCATAAGCTTTATTTTATGATACTATTCTTGTTTTAACGACAAAAAAACAATTGCTTTTATTTTTATAATCTTTTGTGTATTTATAATGTTTTTTGTTAAACTTATAAATTCACTTTGATTATATAGTTTTGAAAAAAAAAAACTTCGTTTTTCCAGCCATGTTTAATATTCTTTGTTTGATGTCTTGTGCTTGTTTTTTAATTAATTCTGCGCAAATAAACATTGAATCAAGCCTTTTGCTACTATTTGCGCACGCTCCTTCACATAATACAAAGAATAAAATTGGGATGAGGCTTAAGACAAAAGTAAAAGAAACCGTAAAATACACCACTAGAAAGAGAGTAAAAACAGTCTAAAGTTTACATTCAACTTTTTAACACCTTTCAAAACTAAAAAAGGTTGAAAGCTTTTTTTAATATTAAACTTCATTTTTCAAAAACAGCAACTTTTTAAAATTTCTAAATTATTGTATCGCTATTATAAAACTCCAAACACTAAACATAAGCCGGTCATTTTGAAAATATTATCTAACAATTAATTTTTTTCATGAACGTAAAAATGGAAAATTTCATTAAGAATTGTTATGAAAAGTCCAGTCTTTTTGTTTCTGTTATTTCAGGTTATAATAGATTGAATTGCCGTATCCTTGTCATGAACGAAAGTCGAAAGCATCAGAAAGTTTCTTATAAATTTAAAATTTAAATTTCTAATCAAATTTTAAACTTTTAATTTTTCCAATCTTATATTATTGCATGGGACTTTAGTTGAAAAATTGCATTAATGTTTGCACTTTATAATCATTATTTTTACAAATTTATTTTTTATATAATTTTTGTATTTATGTCATTTGAATTAAATTTACTATTTAACATATTATATACTTTAAAATTTGGCAAAACATAATAGATTTAAAGTGTTTTCTAACACAAACACGCACACACACACATATACACATACAGAAACAAACACACACACACAGTCCGCTAGGAGTCCTAAAGGATCAACCACTGGTCTCTTCCATCATCGTCATTGTATTCAGCCCATTAAACATTGCCTCTAAAAGACTTATCCGCAGTACCATCATTTGAAGTTGATTTCAGTTTTAAACACTTTCTAAACTTTTTTCAAACTTTATTGGAACCCTAAATTCTAATAAAAAATGAATGTTCTGTATGTTTGCAAAAAATAAAGTTAGTTGGGAAAAAAACTTTTTCAAGAAAATATCTCAATTTTATACATTTTCAAACTTTTTGAAATATATTATTTTAAAAACTTAAATCTAAAAGTTAATTTTTGCGAAAATAATTTGTCTAATTGTTTATATTTAAATTCAATTTCTTAGCGAGCTTACTCTTTTATGTTTTTTTGAGGTAATTTAAATCTCCTACAACAGCAACATAAACACGTCCAATAATTAAACATTTTGAGCAAAAGTATCTTTTTGTTAATCAAAGTATCTTCTTATCCCACATTCAGTTATCAAAACCACTACCTCGTTTTCGTCTTTACCTAGTTTTAGTTATGTACGTTTTACGTTTTGAGTCAACGTTGCGTTTGTGACTTGTGTGGTTATAAAAGTCAAGCAACGTCTGCGTGATTTATTTACGCACGACATCCGCGTGGACCGCTTAAAAGTAGAAGTAAAAGTAAAATTTATCCGGTTATAACTTCTTTATTTATGTATTTTTTCAATCCGAACGAGTGTTTTTTGACTTCACAAACACATGCACTGGAATGCATATATTCATCTAATGCAATTGCAAACTAGTGATTTTATAAATGTAAACACATGAAAACATTCACATGTTTATTAATTCAATTGTAATAAAAATATTCGCAACAAATTTATTTTGAAAAATAGTAATAAAAGACACATACACACTCACAAAAACCCACACACTCAAATATGTGATTGTCTTTTAATTGAATTCTTCATGAATGAGAAAATGATGAATGGATAAAGAATTGCGTCAAGTCACTAGTTGCTGATTTGAAAGGGACCTTAATCGATTTATCAATTTTTTGGAATAGAATCTTTTTAATATTTTTCTAATTTTCTTGCAATTTGATAAGGTTCTGCGAGAAATTTGATCCACAAGGTGCCACATTTTCTAGTTTCAACTGTGTAAAAAAAAGAAAAAAATTCTTCTATTGCATGGCCCGTCGATTAATCCGCTGACATAAGATTCTTTTGAGTAAAAAACCTTTGAGTTATGTCTTAGAGGTTTAACAGACTTGAAGTTTGTACTGCCTTATGTCAGACACCATTACATAAATTGAGTACAAATCAACATTTATTATTCAATTCTGATTTTAAAATTTAGATTTAAACTCAGGAAAAGTTTAATTTAACAAACATTATAGATTGAACACAAAAGATAAGCATGCTTTAAGTTAGATTCACGAATAAGAAAAATTCACATTAAATGGTTTGTCAAAATTTTCAACAAAGTAAACAGATCAATCAACAGAGCAGAGGATGAGAAGGGAATCCGGTTTATGTCGCATAATATAAGCAAGTTACTCGAGAAAATGTTTGACGCTGCTGTATAAATAAATTAAAGGATTGTTATAGTAGATTGGTGAAAAAATCTGATATACTTTGACAAACTGTTTTTAGATTAATCTCATCCGATCTTAATAGATTTTTCATATAAATTTGAAAAGTTTCCAAGTAATAAAACTTTAAAAACAGTTATTTAAACATGTTATTAATAAAAATATATCGTATTTTATAACAGAGTGCTTAAGTTATAAAGGAATCATGCATAAATTACATTAAAAATATATAATTTAGCGGTTAAAAACTAGTGTAAGCTTAAACATTAAATGTTTTTTATTTTCCCCTTTTGAAACATATTTTATGGTTTTCAATTATGTTTATTGCAGGTTTTCCAATATAGGCTTCTATAAATCAATATAATTTTCATAGTTATACAGTTGTCATATGTATGCATAACTTTAACGGGAAGATGATATATTCAATAAATTATATAAGTTTTAGATTTAGGCTTTTTTAAAGGTATACCGAATTAATATACCTTAGAATGCCATACCAATACAAAAATATGAATATGAATCAAAATTTGAATCTAATGACGATAAGTTTCAGTACGAAAAATAGCTGAGAGAAAGTAGATTAAATATTTATATTTTAACTTTTCAAATCCAAATCCTTGAATATTTTTGTATAACCACTACAATTAAACAAATAAGAGTATTTTTAATTATAATTTTAAAATTTGTAAAAAATGATTTAATTTAAATCCAAGAATAAGGGAAAAAGATCTTTTGATCTTGTTTAACCCAATTTTTTCTAAGTTGCTAAATAATAAAATAAAAACCTTTGAAAATTCTAAAGTTTAACTTATAAACTAGATTACTGAAACGATTCGGAAAATAAATCGAAGTTAGTTACAGAATGCGCTAATGCCGTCCTGTAGATAGTCGTAATTTGTAGCGACAAACGGGCGATTAAGCGTCCGAAAAGTCACGTATATTACGTAAATGATAGCGCCACGAAAGCGCTAATTCATTTGAACCTGTTTATTACGTCTATAAGACCGTAGATTGACTCTCTTTTCCGCGCAACCAGTTGCGATTTTACGCGCGTTTGCTCCAACACGTACTCATCGTGAAGCAGGCTAGGAAATAACGGATTAAGGTTTTTATTTTTTAATGAGTAAACTTTTATGCAAAACATGGCAAAAAAAGTTTGTGAAACGAATGCTGGTAACGATTAGAGGGTTTGATCTGTTTTATTAAAGTTCGAAAAAATTGAAAGTACTAGGAATGTGAGTGAATATGTGTAAAATATATTCCTTCTCAAAAACATTCTTTTGAATTTTTTATACAATTTTATTAAGAATACTAGTTTTGCAGTTTTTTAGATAAATAATTTAAAATAATGAAAAAACAAATAAATCTTTACAAATTGCGTTTTCTTACAGAATACACACACTCATAGTAGTATTACAGTCTTTTCCTATCAAATATCAAAACTTCTTCTATTAATTTTATTATTTTTCCATAACTGTCTCTTCTATAATATTATCTATGACATGATTACTCCCTTAGGAATTTTCAGTTATTCTCATCATACCCTCGTATACAATTTCAAGATTCATATTTCTACTTCAAACACCCATCAATCAAGTTATTTCTTCGATCTATTTACATTCCTGTACAGCATTGACAGCCATCCATTTAGTCATTCTGTCTCTTTTTGTTTTATTAAAAATTAAATTTTGAGTTTTATACAAACAAACAAATATTTATATTACTTGAAAACCTATTTTAAAACTTTAAAATATTATTTATTAATTTTTATTTATTCATAATCGACCCTTTCACCATCTTAGATCCACTTAATTTTTAACCTTAGCTCATTGATCGCATATTAATTACCTTCTTTAAGGATCTAAACGAAGCTTGTTCGTTCAAGAAACTTCCCATTTTCTTTTCCATCGTCATTCTACGCGTTTAAGTCTTCTTTATAAGAGATAATTTCAACTATTAAATTATCTACTAAGCCTTTCAACATCACTACCCAATACTTTTTCAGATTCTTTACCTCTTGCTAGAATTGTAGTCTTTAAAGATAAATAGTTTAAAAATTTCAATCTTTTTGAAAACAATTTTTTTTTTTACTTTAAAAAGATTTTTGAGACTGGCGAGTATTTTGAACAATGATTAATCTCACAAAAACATCAAAGTGTTCGAAAGTATGCGCCTTCCCAAAATGTGGACGAGGTTCGTCATCTATTTCGTCAAGAGTAAACGTGAAGAAAGAATTCGCGATTGAGTGGAGTGAAGTGTAAACAATTGTGTGAGCGGGTTTCTCTAGCGTCAAAAAGCTGCTCCTTATCGTGCTTCCTGCAAGCTGCCACTAAATTCTTCTTAATCTCATCAACCTTCTCGCAAATGCTTCCACTTTTATATTTTGGTTATACTCTTCAGTCTCGATTTTGGATTAAAGTTTGTTTAACATTTCTTGTTTTTTAGATTTCAATTTTTTATAGTTTTATAGGATAAATCAAACTTAAATGGTTTTGCTGTATGATGTAAACATAAATCAGTGTCATGTTACTGAGTTTGTGACTGATAAAACACTCTTACCATCTGTCCAGATACAAGTCCAATAAAGTATGCCTTTTAATCAAATATAATTCACAATATTTACGAAATTAAACCTTAAAAAGTAAAAACACATGAAAAAGAAAAAGAAAAATGTAAACACAGTTACAGCGAAGCCTACAAACGCTAACAAAGAAACATACGATCATTCATAGGCAAGAGTAACAAAGTAAAAGAAATATGGCGGTAGCATTTAAGCGACAGATGCAACTGAAGGTCAAGTAATTATTTCAATCATTATGCAATTTTGTGTAATTATGAAGGCGTACATGCATGTGTGTAAACTAGATTCACAATAAATTTGAGTCATTCATTTTTATAAAATGTAAAAGGTTTTATGTGTAGTTAAAACTTAATTATATGGTATTGCTATTTTAAAAATCAGCATGTACAAGTAATTTTATTTGAAACTGAAAATATTTTAAGTTTTAAATTCTAAGAATACACTTGGTTGTCATTTTAGGTTATTTTAGATTTTAAAAAATGGATTGTAAATAATTTAGAGCGAACTCGCTTTTTACTTGAATATTTAATTTTGCAATATTCAACCAAAAAAGCAAAATATCTTTTGAAGAAAAATGAATTTAAATTAAACAGAATTAGAAAACGGACGAACAATAGAAGTTTCAGGAGTGGTTAGGGAGTATCGCAGAACAAATCAACGTTACCATGCTGAAGACGTACGATGGCCATCGTAAATTTGAAGACAGATACAAAAAGAAGAAGGAACAAAGCGTGAAAAGCTTGCATAAAGCGCAGGAAATTCGCGTAAGGAGGACAGCTTGCACGCTTACGTGCGTCACAGGGTGGGATTGGACGCATATATTTCGCGTGCCACTACCCCGTGAGAAAACATAAAATAATTCACACCATAAACCAACCCACTAACTCCTCTAACATAACTCTGTTTTTATAATGTTCTATACATAATCTTGTATCTTGCAGTCCCTATATGCGTGAGTATTCGTGGCTGTAGACCCGGTCAAAGATTTACTACTATTTTTTAAAGAGAAATTATTGAAAAGTTTACTGTTCACAACAATTAATCAATACTTATTTTCGTTTAACGAGATTGTATTTTTTAGAAAACTAAACACTAAAAGTTTTTCGTCGAAACTTCGTGTGAAAAAATTCTTTGGAAAAAAATAAAATAACTAGAAAATCACATTATGGACAGACAAGATTGTGAGTTTTAACGCCTTGTTTTGCGTTTTTACGCCTTGATTTACGCCAGCACACGCGGTGTCGCAGCTTTTTAATCTCTACATGCCCGTTTGCCAAATGAACCGCTTCAAAAGTATATGTCACAAAATCAAATTCCCTATTTACCTTAATATGAGTAAATTGCAATTCTAATTCTTCAACAAAAATATAATTTATTGAATATTGATTATTTTTTCTAAAAATGTATATTTTCTTGAGTATTTTCTAAAATAAAACTTTCTGAAAAAGAATTAATACAATGTTTAAATGCATCAAAATCACTATTTTGCTTAGATGTACTTTTTGTCAAATACCGATATTCGTACTCTTTTAAATTATTGTTTTTTTCATATGTCTGAAAATAGATTCATTTGTCAACTAGTTAAAAAATTATAAATTGAAAAATAGTGAGATTTACTCTTCATTAGTCTTTTTTTTTTAAACAAATTTAATTAGTCATATTATTATTAAAATTTGTTTCCGAGTATTAATTGCTTTTGCCATAACTGCAACCTTAGAATTTTTATTTTTTATATGTTTGTTTGAATTAAAAGCCCAAAAAAGAAGCATTTTTTCGAGAATGATAATTTTTGAACATTATGGGGTTTTGAACAATCTTGATTTTTACGGTATTCTGCTAAGCAGAGTGTCTGCTTTGTAACCTTGTTTGCGGACCTTGCTGTCTTCAATAGCCATAAAACCCGCTAAGATATTTGCATTGTATCACTTCTCACACCTAGAAATTGTGTTCACAATTTTAACTTTATGCATGAATGTTTTTTATATACGTACTATTATAGAAAAAATCTATGAAAAGGGTAATTAACCAACAAAATTTTTTAAATAAAATTAATGTATAAAATTTTGTTTTTGTTTTTGAAAAGTGGAATTTGTGTGCATGGGCTGATGTTAGCTTTGAACTGACCTATCTAAAACATATTTTTTAATACTGTGTTGTAACAAAAGATTTATTCCATCAGTGACCTTAATAAACGTTGAAGCCCTTATCGTCATCATAGAAAAAAGAGGGGTGGAATGAAAAATAATCAAGGGTTGAATGAATAGAGTAACATTGTCAAAACGCAAAATAATAAGAAAGTCTAGAGATTCAATGAATCAACTGCAAGTTTTTTGGTTTAGAAATCTTATTTGAAGGCACAGGAATTACGCTAGCTATGTAAATCTTTAAAAATTCAAAACTTTTTATAGCCAATATTACAAAACATAAATCTGTTTTGTATTATACAAAATGGATAACCTATATTTTAAAAGCGCTTTTATATTGCTTTTTCATTGTCAAGCAGAGAATCATGAGGGCAAATATATTGAAGGATTTTTCATTTCTCACATTCTGTGTAGACAATGCTTCAATGTGGTGTGGGATACTTCTTTGTTATGAGACATTGTAATTCAATATAATATTGGTGATAGATGTATGCGAGACCTTAGCACTGAATTAACTCTTTAGATTCTTTGGTCCCAAATTTGAACTTTTCAGTAACAATTTGATTTAGTAATATTTAAAACTGAATGCTTTTGATCAGACTATAAGACTCAATTAATATGTGAACGAAAGATTCTAGAAATTAATTTACGAGATGGTTCGTTACACACAACCTAGCAATGTATAGGACTCTAATTCCATTTTCATCAGCTCAAAGCAAAAAAATCAAACAACGATGCTGGAAAAATATAATTTCTAATGTTCTAGTTTCATGAAAAGTTCAACTAATGTTTTGCCCTTTGATGCTTTGGTGAATAATCACCTAAAATGTTTATAACTTTTTTAAAATTCCAGATTGACTTTATTTGTTTATTATTTTGAGCCGCTTTTTGATATGTTCTTGACATTCTTTTCGAGTGTTTCTGAGAAATATGAGTAGCGAAATTCGTTCTAAGCATTACTTAAAATAACTTTTCAAGAAGTTTAGGTTTCTTTATAAGAGTATAATGTTTTCAAAATTATCAGTCATTTTTAATACAGTAATTCAACAGAAACCTTTTATCTCGCTTAAATGACCTGAACTCGTTTACAATATAATGACCACAATACATTTTTGTTCATAAATACCCTTTCAAACTAGGCTACTCGAGCTCAAAAACCATTTGCATGTGGATGGACTTGATTTATAGAAAATTTGTTTGTTATATTCAAAAGATTCATTAAATGAATTTTTTAGATAGTTGCATACCCAAAATATAACCACTATTAATATAAGATTTATTGCTTAAATTACTTTTTATTTTTTATAAAGAAGAATGATCATCACGGATGACGCAAAATTAATTTATTGTTTTTTAAATGAGTATTTTGCCCCTAATAGCTGAAACAGTTAAAATTTAGTTAAGCGGTCGCATTTAAACTCACATATTAAAAACATTGAAATACTAAAATTTCATTGCAATAGTGCTACTTATATGAAAATTTGATTGTGAATTCATGCTGTGATTAGGAGATTCTTAAGAATTATTTATGAATCTTCAAATACCGATTCAATGTAAGCCATCAAAACTTTAAGATAAGAATAAATCAATAAATTATTTGAAGAAGTTTTTAAAGCGTAAAGATGTCGAGTTTTTAAGTTTTTGGTAATATTATGTATTCTCTTATATTATATTCTGCTATAAAGTCATGCATCCATGACTATATCCATTCACATATACATATGGCATATTTACTTAGAATGCCTATCTACATTATGCATGTATATACCTATATGAAGTTTTGGACGTATATAGTCGAGGCCAACAGTCTGGCTTTTGATGTGTCTGAGATAGGATTTTGGAGTTTTTGTGTAGAAAATTATTTATTTAAAAGTAAAAATAGATTCTAGCTTCTTATAAATCGGAGTGAAAATTGTTCTGGTTAAGCTTTGTTATAATATCCTAAATTATCTTTAGCTGATTCTTATTTTATCAATATTTTAAGTGAAAAAAATATTAATAAAATAATAATAAATATTTTAAATTTATAAAATAAATTTGAATAGATAATTTGTCAATTCATAATTATTTCTTTAAAGTAATAATAATTTTTAATGATTTTAAGCTTTTAATTGTATTTAATATTTAACCTCTTATTTATTCGTCCAGAGACGGAACTATTATAAAATCCCAACCTTAGAGCTAAGAAGACTTGTCTTGACTTCAAGTTAATTTAAAATTAAAACGTGCATAAGGGTTATTGCTTTTCATGAAACTTCGTTTGTAAAAGATCACTGAATTTAATACTTCGGACATATTAAAAAGTGTCTTTAATCAAGTTTCAAAAGATTTCAAAAAGTTTAATTCAAAAGAACTGCAATTTTTCATCGAAATATTCTTTTCACATTTTTCTGAACTTAAAAAAAGAAAGAATTGAAAAAAAGCTTAGTTATTAAAATACCAAAAAAGTTTTGCTATTATCATCTCCAAAGCCCCTGCTGGAGGTAACTTTATACGACATAGCCTTAGGCAATCATCTGATTTTGTTCACTGAGAAGCTACAAGAACAAGCACGTGAGTTCATCTTTTTTTTTAATGATTTGCTTGTTTTAATGAACGTAACGTGATACTCATTTGATTGATTATACTATTATTATAATATTTGTTTAAATACTTATTTTTAGAAGTTGTATAATGATAATGATGAGATTATAATTTAGAGCATCTTATGAAATTTTTTTTCTTTATTTTTATCTGAATCTAATTCACCCATAATTTCATCTGGTATACTTTTGGAGTTCGAATCCACTTAGCCTAATCTTGCATCCATAACATATCGAGTTGTAGGGGTTTGAAGATTCCAATATTATCAGATTAATAAATTTTTTAAACAATCAAAGTCTCTGGTATCAAAAAGTTTTAACTATTTGTTTCTACCAATCTATAAAATGATAATTTAATATAAGGGATACAAAATTAACCAAAATGATTCAACAAAGAGAAAAATAAACTAATAACATTATTATATTAACACTTTATTATTTATTTTGTTATTCAACAAAAATTAAGATTAAAATGTTATCTGCATGAAAAATGAGTTTTAACTCGCAGGAATGATTCGAGAAAAGATAAACCATAAGCACATCTATTCAAGTAACGAATAACTATAGAGGTAATAGGTCTTGATATGTTAATTATGACAGATTGGCAAGACAAGTTTAGTTCACTATAAATCGCATCTGATGCGGGCTCAAACGATGCTGTATAGAGAAAAGGCATAAAGTAATGGTGAGATAACTATTGCATGTGATTAGAATAAACCATTAATGATGTTTTTTAATATTTATTATTATTTTTATTATTATCAAAGTCATGAGACAGCAGTAGCAAAGATTGAGTATTGAATTATCACAAGGTAGTTGGAGGCACAATGTCAGGTTCTCGTGAAAAACTTCATAAATCATGCGATAAAAACACACAATATCAAATGCCAAAAATGTTTTCATACAAAAAACTAATGAATAAATCATCGAAATGAACTTTTGGTTATTTATAATTTCCAGTGACTTGAAAGAAGAAGGTTTTTAAATTACAAGGTATGATGGATGAACTTGGTTTGGGTAAATACTGAAATGAGTCAACATGAATATCAACAATAGGCTTTTTACGTTAGCAGTGAAAAATGATATAAATGTGTAAGAAAATAATGTATAAATGATTTGAATATATTTTAAACTTGGCTTTTCTATTTTTCTATTTATTTTTCTATTCTGTTTTTTTAAACTTAAAAACAAGAGTTTGAAGAAAATGCATACAGCTCTCAAGATCACGAAGTCATCATTCATATTAAATTTTGTGATGACGATACAGATTAGATAATTTTTCGTTTCTGTGTTAATAATTTTTATCTTCAATAAGTATCCTTTCAGTTCATTTATGTAAATAAAATTTTTATTTTTTATTTCTAAAAGTACAAAAGTTTCAAACTTGAGAAACGCTTGAATCATACAAGTTGTTGATTTTTTGGTTCATTATTGTATTATCGCAGCCAATAGTAACCTCACGGATATCCCTGAGCTTGTTTATCTTTGAGCTCTTGACTTTTTCCGAAACCAAAAGTGCATCTTAGTATATGTAATAAAAATATTTTTTTACATTCAATTTCAAAGTTTATAGCATTTACAAATTTTGTGCATTTTTTTTCATTCTAATGATTATTTCAGTGTCAATAAATTTGCATGTTAATTAAATTTTATTTAATTAACTTTTATTATTTAGTTGAATCAAGCTGAGTTTTAAATTTTAGTTAAAGAAATATTCGAGCTCGTCAATATTAGTTAGTGAATGAAATGATCTAATAATATACCAATATTTTAAATGTTTAAAAAATATTACAAGTTTCTTGTTAGAAAAATTCATATTATAAAATTTTCTAATTAAAACAAAGAATATATTACTATTAATTTATACCATCGATTCAACCTATTTCTGAGAATTTCCTAAAAATATGTTACAGCACTAACTGCATTCGAAAAAGTTGCATCCAAAAGTATCGAATTAACGCTTCAAGAAGTTTTAGCACTTTAAAGAAGACAACTTCAAAATCCGTGATAGTTGTTTGTGGAAATATCTGTTTGTGATTTTTTGTTAACATTTTAGTGCGAAACGATCTAAATAGAAATTCACAATAGATAAATCGCAAACGTTAATGCTTCGGAAAACCTTTTTAAACGAAGCTTAAGAAACCTTTTGGCGTTTCTATGCAATTCTTTTGACTTTTTATGTTTAAACTGTTTAAAAAACGTACATTCGTTAAAAACAAAAATAGTTTCTATATATATTTATTATATTTATTTTTAAGCAAAAAAAATATTTCAAGTACTCTTTGTAATAGTATCCGTTCTTCTGAAAAATAATCTCAGAGAAAAAACTTGTTTAAAATAATTTTTACAATTTTATTTGTAAATCAAATGTTTAAAAACTACATTATAAATAAATATATTGAGTTTCATATCACCGATGTTACTATAAACAGACAAAATTCCATACATCTGTATAAAGAAGTCTATAAATTGCAAAATTCGAAATAAATTTTTATAATTATAGAATTATTAACATTTTACTTAAAAAATCTTTGAAATGGTATTTCAATATCCAAAAAAGCTGAGTATGATTTTTATGTGGTTTTTAGTTTTATGAAGCAGGAAACACGATACTTAAACATTCCAAGCATCCAGTCTGTGTTCTCACCCATTTCTTAACTTATCCATGTCCTCAAATGTATGTACTTTAAAGCTGTAGAATAAAAAAGTCAAAAGTTTCAATAAAACTGGAGTGGATTAATAATGATGCAATTAAAACATTATGGATTGAGATCAATCGGTATTTTTAGAATAAAAATGGTATTGTTATTTTTTAAATATTATCTTTTTTGTAACAATTTTGTCAATAAGATTCGGTATACTCTGCAGCCATCCATCTTCTTTATCCACTTTCACTAGTAATTTTGTACTCTATTTACATGCACTCATGCATCAGTTCACTTACTCATCCATTTATTTATTTATCAATCTAGTCATCTCAAAAATAACTATAATTTCAAAACTTTAATTCTTTATTTTCTAATGCCTTACACCTTATACAATCGCTCAATCTATTCAATTATTTGTCAACTGTCTTTTTATTATAGCACTTAATTTTTTTTGCAATTGTGTTATCTATTTTCTACCATTTCATCTATCTATCCTTTTATTTAGCCACAATCAACCAATCAATCTTCTAGTTTCTTATACTTCTAATAAATCATCCATCTATCTCTCAGTTCTATCTTCATCACTGCATTGATTTTATAATCCATTCCCAGTCTTTTAAAGCTGAAATTAATTAAAACAAAAAGTATTATCATTACTCCAAGCATTTCTTAAAACAAAACTTTAGATAGTTTTCAATTCAAAAATACACTAAAACAACCTCTTTGGCGATTATTTATTATAGTATTATCTGCGAATTTGCTTATCAGAAATAATCCAAATGATGAGAAACTGCGAGAGTGAGATCTATAGACTATAGTGGTTCTTGCGATAAAGCTTGTCTAGTTTAGTTGTGGTAGCTTGTTTAGAAGTTGAAAAAGCTTTTTATGAGTTTGTGCTTTGGTCATCCTTAAAGGTATAGTTCTCGAAGTTGAAAGATATTTTGAAAAACGATGCAAAACGTCTTGCAGAAATAAAATAAATGTTTTGACTGAATTTCATATTTATGTATTTTTAACTGTTCCATAAATTACTTTGTTATTCTTTAAAAAAAATACTATAAAAAAGTTATTATTAAATCTATCATTAACACATATTTGCATAAAAGCCTTTTTTTATCTTCCTTCATAAGCTTACATTTCAATGTTAACTAATACAAATATCTGTTTGTTTGGACCTATTTAAAGTGTGAACTTGTGATTTGAATGTGAATAACAGCAGATTAATTCGTTTTAAAAATAACCGATTTGATTATACTTTCTAATGAATGGTCCAACATACTCTTTCAATTAATGCAAACTAAGAACCTTGAAAAGCATATTGGGCTGTCAAGGTTATTGATGTAAGAACTTTTATGTTTCATTAATAAACTTCAAATATTGAAAAACTATTCGCATTTTTTAGACTGAATCATTTTTGGTAATTTTTGGTTTATACATTTTTCAATAGTAAAAATATTAAACATATAGTATTAATACATTTATTCCCTTAAAAACTTAAAACTTATCGTTTTTCACACGCCGTTTAATTAAACATGTACAATGTACATATAATAAATTTTATAAGAACTAGCCATACAACTGTTTTATTAGCATATTATTTTTTAAATATCAAAAGTGATAAAGCAAGATACTTTTTTAATTCATAGATTTTCGATTTTTCCTCTCTATAGGCATATCTTGATTTTAATAATAACTTTGTGATGAGACTAATATGTTATTTAATGAAATTGAAAAGGCTTAAAACATTTTACTGATTGTCTTTTAAAAAATGGAAATGCCTTGTACAAGTTTGAGTCTTTGAAGAATATGCTTAAGGGTTTAATGCGCAGTTTAAACTTAAACTTTTAAAAGATATTTTACAGTGAAGCTTTTGTGTTTTGATTAGCTAGAAACATGTTTTATAGTTTCAAAGCGTTCAACGTTTTAAAAAAATTTTCAATTAATTTGAAAAAAATAATTTTTTTAAAGTTTAAAAAAAGTTACATTTAAGGAATATCACTAACATAGCGTAGAAATAGGGTCACTATTTTTTAAAAATTGGCTTTAAATAGCTCACTAAATCTGACAGCATTTTGATTTCATTGAGCCTGTTACCAAAAGAATTACTTTTTATAGATGTTGCCAATTTGTGAAGCAAATCTTAGCACTGCAAAGTTTCAAAAAAAGCGAATAAAAGAATGTTTCAATTATAATGTGTAAAATAATAAGTATGTCTGTATTGAAAATCATTTCTTCACATATTGAAATGAAATAAGGTTAAACTTTATTGAATTAATTCTTTAAAGTTTTAAAATACACTTTCATTAACAAATTATATTGTTAAATTGCTGATAAAATCGAAAGACTATGTAAGAAACGTGATAAGGGTGGGGTTATTGCAGTGAGCAAATAACAAACATTCTTCGCGATGACGTCATTGCCAAAGAATTAATATGCTCCTTAAATTAAGAGTTAAAAATTACCATGGTAATCCTTTCATATTTGTGAAATGAATAAGTGCACCAACAATTCTTTCAATATATTTTAAAATATAACAATTTAGTAAGTTATACATATCTGTAATTATATTCAATACTGTTTAATGAACTTAACTTTGAGGTTCTAAAGTATGATTTGTTGATCTTTAGTAATGGCATAAAAAAGCAAAGCACATAAAAATTTGGATTTGTGGAAGAATAGAATATTAGGTTAGCGTGTAAATTCTTGTAATCGCATTAACAGTGTGAACGAGCCACTGAATGAATTAAATTAACATTCAAGTATTTTTAAATACTATGTTCGTATTTAATCTAGGCTGAAAAAGAAATTATTTGAAAAATGTGAAATTGAAATTATAAAATGCAAAAGTTTTGAGAAAGTTATCTGTTAAATTCATAAAGTACGAAGTATTGATCGGTGTTATTTAAGCGTTCGTCAAAAAATATCGCAAATCAATTATAATTGAAGTGCAACATTTTTGGAAAACCGGTCTGTTTGCCATTTGAGCAGAATTTTATGTCTATATTTAAATTTAAAATAAGTTTAAACAAAGTTTTAAAAAGTTATTTCATTCTTTTGAAAATATTTTAATTGATAAAAAAATATATATTTAAACCACATAAAAGTGTTTTAGTAAATCATCAATTACTATATTATTCTCAAAAGTTGTTCAGATTTTAAAACTCAAAAATATACTATTTTTTGAAGTTTTTATATTTAATCAAATATTCTTCAAATTATCTCAAACCTTCGATATTTTAATGAGATAAAAAATTTAAGTGATACCACATTTCACTATAATATTTTTAGATTCACATTTTTTAACATACTTCTATTCACTAAACTAATCTATACTACACTATATTTCTTTTATAAATTTTTCAGTACATCATTTTTAAACCAAATTCTGAACTCTGTCAAACAACCCTATTTTCAACACACAACTTTTGAACAAGCTAGTTTCATCATCAAATTGTTTCACCACGCTACTATTCACGACAATACTACTCTCAACCACATTAATACTCTCCATTCCCTTACAGTATGCAGTCTTGTCTTCCAGTGCACATGGCAGGCACTCCAGCCCCCTTAATTGGCACCTCATGCAAGGCCATGCCTGCAATCATCGCCACCAGTCCAGTCAAAGACTCCAGATGGCTCACCCTTGAGGTTTGGCTGCTATGAATTTGAGTAATTTGTTATAATGTGATAATGCTTTATATATATTAAGACGTTTTAAGGCTCTAACTCAAACAATAGTTTTTTATCTTTTAATTTCAAATAGCTGGATTCCAAAACATTGCGCGAACCAGCGTGCTCTGTAGTGAAGAACAGCTTTGAGAAGAGAAGAAAAATAGAGACGAGTCAGAAAACCCCCACCCTTGGAAATTTACAGACATGTATAATATAATCCTAATGGTGATGACACTGGGTTTACAATTGTGGTATATAAAGCAGTTATTTTAATATGTAGCTAGATTCCACGTACTTTTATCTTTAATAAAAGCCAAAAAAACCTGGAATGCGATACTCACGTGTCTTGAGTCTTGTTCATACTGAAGTGGAAAATAGCGTGATTTTTTAAAAGATTTCTTTTTCATTAATCGAATTTTTAATTTAATAAGTATTGAAGTTTGGTCTAGATCTAAATTTTTAATTTCAAAAATGTTTTTGTTAAAAACACTGCTAACGTTTTATTCCATTAAAACTTTAAATAACTTTTAAAACTACATAGTGAACTTATAGCTAAATTAGTGTTCTGCTATAAAATTGAATACTTTTGAAACTATTTCAGCAAAACACATAGTTTATTCATTCAACTTGTTACCTATTTAAAAAACTGGTTATTAATTTTAAAATTATCGTTAATTTGAAAAGATAAAATTTCTTCATGGAAATTATGGTATAATCAGTTTATCTTGTTGGAATCTTTCAAGAAATTAAATTTATCCCGGTATAAATTCTAATTAGATCAGAAGAGTACTTATTAAAATGCGAAAAATCATATTAAAGATTTGATTAAAATATAATGATTGCAGATTATAGCAAAAAAATGTTTTATATGAATTTTCGAATAAACTAAACATATTTTTTTGTACTTTAATTGAAATTAAATGCTTATACATTTGAGAACCTAAACTAATTATACGCTAGTCGCTAATTTAATTTTGCCTCTTATTCCTTCACCACCATTTTTAGGTTTCAGTAAATTCACACACTATAATCTCAAATCAAAAAGTACTTTTAATTTTCTTAATTTTCCGTCACCTATTTAGAGAAATACATCTATAATTACCTCATCAGAGCGTTCATGAATTTATGAAAAAGCTTGATATAAATTTAGTTGATGAATTGATCACCACAAACCATTAGTACTAGAGACCTAATAATGAGGATGGTTAATCGCGGTGAATCTACCGGCAATAGAAGTTATTGCTGTGGTAATGGGCGCAAAATCCACGGTACAACTGCAGTAATGAATTTCGAAATACTTTGTAAAACACCTTAAATACTTAAAGAGTGTTTTCTTTGACTGGTGAAACTATTGATGATAGAAGTGACAACTATGTCCTGATTGTATTGATGGGTACTTATTTTTCATCAACTATAGAAAATAATTTATTTTTTTCGTAATTCCAAAAAGGGGAATAGTATATTTATACTAAAGCCATTGTCTTCTTAATAAAAATATAAAGAAGAACCGAACAGAAATGGAATATATTTGAGTGGGAACGGAACAAAGATAGAAGTTGATTCAGTAGGGATGGAACAAGAACTTTTCAAATTTTCTCTCTGTATAGGCTTCAATCTTTATTCTCTAGACCAAATACTAACTTCAAAAATATCATTTTATACCCTTTATCCAATAATTTTTTTCAATTTTTAGGTGTGCAGAGAATATGCTCGCAACAAGTGTCCCAGGTCGGAAAACGAGTGCAGGTATGGAATCTTTGAAACATGAAAAAATATTTGCTAAGTATTTATTTGGAAATCATAGTTGAATTAATAATACATTTTAAATACTTTATTATAGCTTTATAAAATCAAACGGCCCAACTCTCAGATACGCGCATCCCCCTTCCGATGTGGAGATCCAGACGGGAAGGGTGGTGTGTTGCTTCGATTCCATCAAGGTTTGTGTCTCAGTTTCATTTCATAGCTTGTAACTTTATGCCTCTCTGTAGTAATGAAGAAAAGTTTTAAAGCTGTAATTCCAATATGAGATTACTTTATTGATTTATTCCAATAAAAAATCTTTTGTCTCCAACTTAAATAGAGTTGAACAGATAATTGAATTTGAAATAATATTATTACTAACAATTTTCATTTTTAAATAGCACCAGGCACTAAACTGAAGCGCTCAATTATTTAAGTATACTATTTTTTCTTTAATTTTGGATTCAATGTATTTCTCATTTTATACCCAAATGACAATTGATTATTTATGAAATAGTTACAATTCAATGTAAAAACAATTTGTTAAAAAATTTCAAATTTCTTAGATAATTGAAAACATTTTCTGCGTTTAAATGTTTATATCGCGTTTGTGTATTTAAAAAAGTTTATAGCAGTTTTATGGGAGATGAAAGGCAAATTGTTTTTTTTGAAGTGCAGATATCGCGATGTATTTACATATTCTTCGTGGAGGGTTAGATCGATGTAGAAGTGAGATTTTAGTAACATGGGTCGGATGATGCTTGTTGAAAGAACTGTAAAGAAAACACCATAAAACCATGATTTGCCGATCTCTACAAAGACCTTTAGACGGCATGTTATTCGATAAATATTGCAAAAAACATTAATCTTTCACTGAAGTGGAAAATCTTTGGGCGAGGAAATGTTATCGTTAAATAAAGCTAACAATTATAAGAAATTTGTTCTTAAATTTTTTTATAGAAAAATATATAGCAGTTTTAGTCAGTAATGGGAATACTGTTTTGACTAAACTGCTAAAATTGAGATGATTGATAAAAGATTATATTGAAAATGAATTCACTGTTACTATTATAATTTTCTTCCAGATATTATCAATCGATTTATCTTTTTCAATATTTGAACGTTTATCTTATTGTCAATTATTGAATTATTATTATTAAATTTTGCAAAAAAAATTAATACAATTTTTTTATTTCTTAGTATTTTTTGAGATCAACCTTACACATATTTTCGTTCTTTTATCCTCGTATTATAACTTTTTGTATGTTTTGTATTTTTTTATTAATCTTCTCATCAAAGTTAATTATTAAATTAAGAAATATTTAATACTGTTTAATTTCATTGACGAACATGAAATATTATAATTTTTATGTCAACGTCATTTTAAAAAATATTTTTTATTGATTATACGATCAGTTGCTTCACATTATTAGTTAAAACTTTTTTTGAATTATTAAGTTAATTTAATATTATAAAAGGGTTTAAAAAATTTTTATAATTATAGATAAAATAAAACCGATTATTATTAATATTTTATATTTATTATTTGTAAGACCATACAGCTTCTTTTATTAACATCAAAACATTCAGCATGATTAATGCCATTTTGCAAAGAGTTTTATTCAGTTGGCCTCTGATAACTTTCTGATATAGATTCATTATTAAAAAAATAATTGAAAAAAATTCTAATTATAAAATTTATAACGAATTTTTCGTTCAAATATAGTTTGAATTTCCCATCGTTTAAACCTTTTGTAGTTTAATAAAAAAAATGAAGCCTAGAACTTGAAAATTAAATTTATGAAATGAATATTTTAAGGTTTTTTAATTCAAAATATATTTGAGTATAAAAAACAAGAAATCTATAGATATAGGGAATAATTATACATCACTTATGAGAAAAACATTAAAAGTAATAAGAATATAATAAAAAAAGTTACAAAACTTTACTTTTTTTTAGCAAATAAAAAAACACTAATAAATAGATCCTAATATGGCTAAAGGTAGACTAATGACTTTTAAATTCTAGCCCTAATCCGGAACGTCCACTAAATTCTATTTATAGCTCAAAACACACAGCACCACACTGACACACACACACACACACACATACGCACACACACACACACACACACACACACACACACACACACACACACACACACACACACACACACACACACACACACACACACACACACACACACACACACACACACACACACACACACACACACACACACACACACACACACACACACACACACACACACACACACACACACACACACACACACACACACACACACACACACACACACACACACACACACACACACACACACACACACACACACACACACACACACACACACACACACACACACACACACACACACACACACACACACACACACACACACACACACACACACACACACACACACACACACACACACACACACACACACACACACACACACACACACACACACACACACACACACACACACACACACATACATACACACACACACAATTGTAAAAATATTCTTGATAAATAGAAATGTTACCTTATTGATTCTGGAGGTTCAACTTTAGAAGAAAATGAGAACGCTGATGAAGATGAAATGGATGATGATTCTGATGAGAATCTTAGCAGTTTGAATCATGAACTATGAAAAAGATGTGTATCCTTGTCAAGAAATTGATTTATTGATAACTATGGTTATAAGCATAATATTGATACTGATAATCATGTGGCTCTTGTGATGATCATGATAATGATAGCGTTTTGATTATGATGATGATGATTCCGGGCGATAAAGCGTGCTTTCCATCTTTCAGCTATCACGTCACATCCACAAGACAAATAAATCACATGCGTATGACTTTTTGTTTGTCTTTGCATCCGCTTTCGCCTGTCTTGCCTTGACGTTTGTATGTTTTATAACTTTGTACGGCTCTTGGTTTTTATATTTGTAAAGTTTAATTAATGTATGTTTTGATATGATTGCATCTTTTTATTTACATATTTTTCAGTTTTAGAGATTAAAAAAATTTTTTTTTGACTAGATAATATAATTTATACTATTTCAAAAGCTACTTTCAAAGATATATATAATTTTAAACAAGTTTTTACTAGTTAATTTAATCAATAACGGTTTCTTCGTGTCATTGTATGGTACTTTATGTCATTTTTTGAACGGTCAAAACGTCAAACTTTTGCTTGAGTCATTTCCTATCTAATAATTTCTGTAGAGAAATCTGGAAAATGTTTTGATATCAAATAAATTGTTTAATTGGTATAAAAAAGAATATTTATGATGATGAAAATGTTACACAATAAATATAAAAGTTATAACTAATATTTTATAGAAACAACCCATTAAATTGTATCAATCATCTCTAGTTTTTATCTTGAAAAATAATAAACTCATATTTTTTGAAATTAAAACTTGAAATTATGAACGCAAGTGTTACTTAAAAACATACAAAACAGTGCAATAAACCTTTTAGATATTTAGATAACCATTATTCGACACACTTGACAGCGTTAATAACTTCAAAAAGAAACAAATATAGATTAAAAAGTGAAGAAAATGTATTTTTTTGATAAATCATATTTTTCAATAATGTCGATACTTATATGATATGTTTAAAACATGTTTTTTGAGTTTTTCGAGTTGAACATAATTGTTTTTTTCATTTTTCAAACTGAAAAATATATCTAAAAATTTTTTGAGTTTTACATTTGAATATCTCAACTTAATACTGCACACCCATCAAACCACCACGAGGAGATCTCTCGTTACTCCTACCTAGCGACGCAAGTCCTAGTGTATAGCATTCCACCATCAACATCAATTCTTAGTCTTTTTTATCTTCTTTCTTTGTTATTTTTAGTTTTTTGAATTTCAAGGATTTTTTGGATCTTTATATACTTTTTGAAAATGTTTATTAAACCAATATTTTTCAATTATTCTTATGTTTTTAAATGGCTATTTTCACTTTAAAGACAATCCTGGCCTACTATTTTTCAGATGAAAAGTTATCAAATATTTAACTTTATTTCTTTTTGACTTTAAAAATGGTTCAATGATTAGCATTTTTTTAAAGAATGCTAATATTATTTTCTATATAAACTAAATAGCTTTTTATGGAATGCGTACTAATTTTAATGAATTTGTCCAATATTTAATAAAACTAATGAGCTGTTTTAAAAGAAACAAAAGTTGAAATTTTGGTGTATAGAATTTCATAACGGGCAGAATGTTTTAGAAATAACATGTGTTAAGCTAATTTTAATAAATAACACGTTCTGGATTTCTTATTCACGCATGCCAACATACTTTTATTTTGTTAAACTTTAGAGTTTTCTTGAAGAGACAAAAGTTTAAAGTAATTTTTTTGAAATTCAAGTTACAATTTTTGTTGATAAAAAAAAGGATTAATTAAATGAATAGGTTTTAGTAATTAATTATAAGTTTTTGGATCCATCTTTCATCAACAAAAATGGCCCTTGAAACCGTTAAATAATTTTTCTCCATTACTTTATTTTTCAATAAAAACTTTTGAGTCAACTTAATTTTAAAAGAAAATGAAAATAAACTTTTGAGTCAATTTAATTTTAAAAGAAAAATGGAAATAAACTTTTGCACTCAATTTAAATCTTGAAGCTTCTTTAGAACAGTTTCATTAGTATCAGTGAGTTTGTTACGAGCACTTGACAAGGATTCTCTTATCTCAGAGACAGCAAAGAAGGCCAATTAGCGAGTAGTTTTAAATGGCCCGGCAAATAATTGAGTAGTTTCTTTATTGTAGAAGGAGATAAAGATGGATACACGCTGAGGAAATGTCTGATAAAAAGAAAAGTTTGAAACAGTTTGAAAATATATAGATAAAGAGAAAAATAAAGTTAAAATGATTAACATTAGTGAATGACTTTATAAATTATCACTTAAAAGTAATAAAATAAAATTGTTCATTTCATACTAAAAATGTCTAATTTAATAATTTCAGATTAAACCCTTTTTTCCAAAAATTGTCACAAATATAAAGTTTAATCAATTGCTTTGATAAAAACTTCATTTTTCTCTAGGAGTTACTTGCTCTAATATCAAGACAAAATTGTAGGCATCAAAACATATATTATAGTCAAGGTGAGCAACCTAGAAAATCTAAAAATAAGTCTTCTAAAAATATAGCTTCCAGCAAAGCTAGACAAAACAGTAAACCGATCTTGCTATGTTTAACAATTTGAGTCATTTTCAATGTTTTATTGCATAACTTATATATAGTATTTTAAATATCTTTTGTGTTTTTAAAAGTTTTATATACATATATTAAATTCCTTAATTAGGTATATTGAAAACAAATACATTTGGGAATGAAATATTTAACAATGTTATTTTTAATATTACATTTTGTATTCCATTTCATGATAAAGTCACGCATTCATGAAATTGTAGAATAAATTATTCATTTTTGTCACTTTTATAGCAATTCCAACGAGTTAAAAAATATAAACTTTCAGCAGCATACTTTTGCTAAAATTCAATTTTTTATCCATAATAAATGGTAGTTTTTAACTTTTTGAATACTTACAGAGCTTAGTGTATTAATATTGTAATATTCTGTTGTGAAACGTGTCTAAGTTAAACTATTCAATATCAGTTTTGCCATTCTTTAAACATTTTGGCATTCAACAACTTTTTTATATTTGATAAAATCCTAGTCTCATATGAGTTATCATTATAAACCAAAAAAGCAATTAAAATTTGAATTTTTAAATTTATATTAATTCTTTTAAAATTGTTAGCACTTAAGATATAAGCTTCTGGCAAATACATAATCTCTATGCTATAGGACTCTAGAGAAAAGTACAAATGCACTAATTCACTTCTTTCAAAATTGATAGCAAGAAAATATTATTTCAAATATAATTTTTCAATTTTTCGATACAAAGCAAAAGTTTTATGACTATTATTTGAAGAGGCGTTCACATAACTTTTGGTTTACTCTAGGGTGGCTAGTAGTTTGACATTTCATTCTTGATCTTGAAAGAGATTTTGAATCTTAATTATTTTTTCATTAAGTTTCTTGACATGGGATACATGCCATAAAACTTCATTCACATTAGTCAAATGATCATTTAAAATTATATTAGATTTTTTTTTAATACAAAAATTAAAAGAAGTTAGAAATATTAAAGACAATTTTCACGCGTAAAAGAACTACGGTAAATGCAAAAGTTGTTTTCACTTTTCTAAACGCATCTAAAGGGTCGTAAAATTTTCAACGATATTCAAACTCAAACGTCAAAAATATCATTTTCATTTGTTTTTTAACAGTCTTCCAAAGAACATACACCATTTGATCCATGTCATAAACTGTAACTTCAACCATTTAAAAGTCTAGGACTGGATCAAAAAGATGAATGTAAAACATCCTATTAAAAAACTAAAACTTGTGTGTTCTGGTTTTTTAGAACTACAATTCGACTAAACTAAAACAATAGAAGATTATATTTTAGAAAAAACTTATCAGCACATACACACGCATATCTGAGGTTTTTTATGTTCATGAAGGTGGTTTGGATTTTGTGTCTAAGTATTTCGGAATATATTTATTTAATTTACGACTGTGATTTTACGAGAGTTCTTTCGCAATTTTAAATTTAATGAATCTGGCAAAAATACATGCTTGTATTTTTTTCAAAATTTACATTTACATTAAACTTTGAAATATTTTGTTAAAACTAATAAAACTTTTTATTATAAATAGATAAAAAATAAATTTGTATTAAGTATAATTCCACCATGATAATAATTTTTTATGTTCAATCATTCACGTCTAGCCTTTTTGAGCTTAAAAGTTATCGGACTAAATAGATATGGCTTCAGAATGATTAATCTGATCGGAATGGAATATATATTTTAAAAAATGGAAATTATTTCCTAAATATGATGAACATATAAATATTACGTAATGCGGGAAATATATCCACATTAAATTGATAACCGAGGTCACGATGTATTGTTCATATAATAAGACTTCTTATCAATTATGTTTCCAATCATTTTTTTCTGGAGTCTGATAATCAAACTATCAAATAATAAATGACCTCAAATCAATTCATCAAGCAATAAGGCTTATCATGTTCATAATGAGGCGGTGATTGCGGTCGTCCTTTTTTCCCTTATACTGTTTCGTGAACGTGGTTCACGTTATGTTTGTTTCACATTTTAAAATAAAAGTTTTTAGTTTATTTTCATTCATTTTTTTTATGCTTTTGTGTTTCCAATAAATTAATTCTGAGAAATAATATAGACACAATTAACTTTTAATAAATAAAAAAACAAAAATATATAAAATCATAAAATCAGAATATGTTTTTAAATAATAACAAACCTTTTAAAAATTGGAATTTATCATTCTTAAAGCGCACTCTCTACACCCGGAAAGTACAATAGACTCAGTAGATCAATAGAACAATTTGTCAGACTTTTAAATGTATTTTAAAGTTTTTATTTAACAAGAGTGTATATATGAACAGATTCCTATACATTTTTATATACATTTTTAATTTACAATCTATTTATTTAATTTTATACATTGAAAAATGTTACATATTCATAAGTATATACATATACCATATACTTCTACACATACATATAGAAACTCATTACAAAAGGATATCGAAGCTTAATCTTGACCACTCGCTCAAATTTGCTGGATCCATACTATTGTAATATTATCATTTTTCATTATTTTCATCTTCATCAGAACGGCAAAAACGATATGAAAATTTGATTTGTTTTTGATGCAAATGATTATGTTTATGTGGTTTTATAAATTAAGCTATTTATTTATACAATAATTAGGCTATCATTAAATAATTATTTTTATCGACAGAATTTAAACACAAAAGTCAGGGAAAGGAGTTATGACCATTGAGAGTTATTCTCACAATTAGATTCGAAATATAATTAAATAGCCACATTGAAAACTGAGTTAAGATCAATAAAAATAATGAACTTTTTTCTGATCAAACAATAGAACAAAGACTCGAGTCATCATTTTGTACTGGCATTATGATTGATTGGAAGGGCTCAAGACAGTCGAGAAAATGAAATATGAATGTTTGATGATGAAGAAAATGAAGTTTTTAAAAATAATGTTATTTAAATTATAACTTTTTTTTCAATAGAATTAATTTTTTTAAGAAAAAAAAGTCAAGACTTCTTAGATTACAAATTATTTTTATTTTGTATAGATTTCACTGGAGAGTTCGTCTGACAGAGTTACAAGTTGATGAGCATTGTAGATGGAAGAAATGATGCAAGAATGAAAGATGAAGGATAAAGTTCTGAAATTTAGAAAAATTCGAACGATATTCTTTAAAAAAAAGTATTTGTGAAGTCCTGGTACAGCTTTGATAATAGAAAAATTTATCGAAAAAAATACATTAAAAAACATAAATTTGTCTTAGTTGCATAAATAAACCTCAAATTTAAATATATCTGTTTTGACCTATTTAAGGATATGATTCGTTTAAGAATGAGACAGAAAAATGGAAACTTTATTTTAAAATATTACGTTTTAGAAGAATCAAATCCTAAACTCTTACTCCAGCCATAAATCTATATTCTATAACATAATGTGCAATTTTTGAATGAGGCAAAAACCTAAGAATTTCTAGATATCTAAATTAAAGTTTTTAGAATTTTCGCCTCCTCAATTTGAAGGAAACATATAAACATAAATATAAAGAATTTTTTCTATCAAGCAGCATGGAAACGAAACGAGTGATGAGGTAGAGAGAATTGAAGGAGCCCTTGATTGATGAAACGCAATGAATCATCTTATATATTTTCTGGTGATGCAACTCGCAACAATGACACAGAAGTTGGAAGGACTGGAAAGGGAGTGAGAGCGCTGTGAACAATATTGCAAACGATCCATCTCTCTCGCTTGCCAGGCTCGCCTCATGAATGCAGACTTCTATTACACTTTATGACTTCTGTTTGGATTAACTTTATGCCATTTGTTTCGGCTAGTTTATAGAAAAAGTTTTTTTTCTTGATAATATTTGAGGAATTATTTTATAATTTTAAATTGTTTTTATGTTTCAAACTATTTGTAAAGCGATTTGAAGGCTAGTGCATTGATTATTCTTCTTTTTCTTGTTTCTGGACAAGTGGTAGTGATAGGAGAATATTAGCCGCACTAATGTTTATCCGGGTTAGTAGAAATGGCAATGTTGCTTAGGAGGTATGCCTTTTATAGCTTCTTTGACTTTTATTTCCTAGTCTATCAGATCTTTTTTTATATGTTTTGCTCATATTTTTAATCCTTTTTTTTTCTTAGTTGATCTATTTATTTTAACCGTTTAAGCCTATAAAAATTAATAATTTTTGCATTTATTTAGAGTTTTGATTTTTTGAAAACACATTGTGTCAATTTTAGTGAAGGAAGATAATTTCTTTAGAAAAACTCAGTGAAAAAAGAAAAGTTTAAAAAAAACTTTGAAGTAACAAAAAAAAAAGAAATTAACGAGAGTAAGATAATGGGAAGATTGAGAATTAATCTTACTTTAGATCCATTGTATTGCAAGGTTTGAACCTTTTCTGAGAAAAACACAAGAGGCTTAACTGCTGAAAAAAGAGATAAAAAAGTTTTTTTCACCAAGAATTGTAAGCATCCGGAGTTTTATTGGATAAATGTTTTAAAAAGTAAATTATACTCAAATTTTAATTACGACATTTACTACGAATTTTTCTAAAAAAACTGTTTAAAAAGTTTAAAAAGCAGCTTTTATGGCACTTTGTTTAACAAATAGCGCTTGCACAAAGCTGGCTTACAGAAGATTAAAAGGCATTTAAAACATGAATCCATCAAGGAGAACATATAAGTTATTCTATTTAAAATGCATTAATTAGTTTCTGTCCCGGCATTCACTGTTTGTCATGAACGAGGCATCATGCTTCTCTTGTTAATACGGCATGACTGAACAGTAGCCACACACTGAGTGAATTACAGTGGCGTCTTGCATCTCGATCGAAAAGCGTTTCGTAATTGTTCCAATGACAAACACAAAACAATGCCTTTGCAATAGACAATAACTCCACCGAAACATACATTCATTAAATAAGTTATATTATGTCTAGACGAGAAAATTAATGCTTCATTCAATCTATGTGTTTTTTCACCATTTATTTTGTGCTTTGGTGTTTGTGTGTTTTTTTATTCCTTGTATCATTAGCACAGTTGTGCAAATAGTGTTTGTTAGTGTCTGTGTGTAGATATAATTGTGACTGTATTAATCTTTATATGCGTTTGTGTTTTTTATTTTGGTTTTCTTCACTAGCTGTTTGTACGTTTGTATGATTTTTTTGTGTTTCTGTGAGAATATTTAATAAGGTTATGATGATATTAACAATAAGCTACTGTGCCGCCAGAGTTAAAAGTGAATCGAATCAAGGCAGCCATCCTTTGTTCAACAAATTTCAATGTGTGCATCATGTTCTTTGATGTTCGCGTCTATGTCTGTCTGTAGTTTGTGTGTTTGTCTGTACGTTTGTTTGAGAGTGTAGTTGCGTGTAGATATTCTGTGTATGTGTGTCTGTCGTTCTTTGAAGTTTTGGGCGGCTGTATGAATTTTTGGTAAATGTACTCCTTTATGATTGTGAAAGTATGTGTTTGGAGTAGATTCTTTCATGCAACGGAAACTACTGCCTTGTTCACAAGAAAAAACTTTCAAGTTCTCGATTATTCAAGCACTAATAAATTATTTTGTTTGAATTCAAAAAATTTTATACAACTTAAAATTCAAAACTGTAATTTTGAAATAGTGGAACTACATTTTTAAGAAAGAAAAACGAAAAAACTGTTGGAAATTCAATTTTATTTAGCGGCAAGCAAGCATGAAAATCTTCAATTACACCCACGTTTTAGCAAACTACAAAAGCATTAAAGCATCCCAGCGCAGCGAAAATTCTTTTGAGAACTTAAAAAAGAGTTTATTAAACGTTTAATAAATTTATTTAAAAGTCAAAATATATGTTATTTTCTTTATTAAACTTTAAATTTTTTAATATATAAAAATAAATTTAAAATTTGTCGTTTTTGAACTGAATTATGAGCTTAAGATCTATTCAGACGTGCTTGGATTTACCTGATAGCTAATTATCTTATTATATATAGCTTGAAACATTTATTATTTTAGTTTCAGAATTTATAAAAACATTTTCATTTTCTTTTATGTATTTTTCCATTTTAAAATGTCAAAACAAAGAGGTTTTATTTAGTTCAAAGTTTAATATTTTTATTATTAGAACTTTATTATCACAGCAAAGTAGGTTTAAATCTGTTGTTTGAATAGACTAAATCATATTATTTATTCAGATATATAATATCAATAACACTTGTATAAAAAAAATATTATAATGTATTTTAAACTATTGGTAAGATAACCTACGGTTACCCACAGTACAATATTGAAATAACAAGCAATACATTATGTTGTGAGATCGTGTGATCAAATAAAATCGATGAAAGTAATATACTTGCGGTTAATATGACGGCTTCAAAGATAGAAATTATGTTTTAAAATCGTATGTAATTTTCGAAATAAATAATCAACTTATTTGATAGTTGTACAAGAATGAAAAGTTTATAATTAAATATTATTAGTAATTTGTTTAAAGTTTCAAAACTGATTTAATTCAATAATTTCTTCATATTCATAGTTATTCAGAATAAAAACTTTTTAAAACTTTAAAAAACTAAATATCAAGATGCTTCTACGCCTGGGTATCATCATATAAAATCATCTTGAAGTCATCAAAATTTTTACTGTAAGTATACATAATACATTTTTATTTTTATTGGGTGTTTTTTTTGTATGCTTGTGTATAACATTGTATATATGTATGTGTATGTGCATGTGTGTAGATGGATGTGAAGTTATGTACATGTTTAGAATTACGTAGGTGGGAGAGGAGAGTGATGGAACGACGTGGGACGTGGCCGGGCTGGCAATGAAGTTGCTTAATTGTGTGGATAATCACGCAGGATGGAGCTGGTGTTTATTAAAAGAGTTATTAATTACATGCCCTTACACTCTTTCGATTATTTCGAAAGTTTTTTAGAGCTTTTTTGCAATCAGTTACAAAAAACTTTAAGTCAATCTAGTTTTGCGAAACGTGTTTTAATATATAATGAATTCAGGTGTCTTTTAGTTAGGAACTTATAGAATAAAATAAGCATACATCACAAGTTGGAATTTGTTGCTTCATGAAGGAGTGTGTGTGTGCGTAGTACTATTTATCTTGGAGCTTTCAGTCCCACTTGAGTGCCTGCTTCCAACAGGTTTCAAGGGAGATGGATGGAGTAAAGTGGTGGGAAAGATGGGATGAAGAGTTTAGAGAAAAGGTACATAGTAGTGATGAAAACATCAAACATTGAAAAGATAGAAAAATGTTTCGATAAAATAAAAAAAAGTGAATGATTTCTCCACTTTGAATTTATTCGAGAACAAACTTAGTTGTAAAATAAAAAATGGATATTTATGTGTTTGAAAGATTCTTCAACAGTCTAAAGACATTTATCTTTGTTTTTACATGAATAACTTTTTTTCACAAAATAATTTCATATCATCTGGTCGGACAAATAATATTTATTCCAGTAAATGTATTTGTTTTACGTTGTCTATCACTCGTGGGTTTATTATTTCAACGACGATCTATGTAATTTGATTTCATAATTATTATCTCAACTCTTTTTTCTACAATGATTCTTAATAACTTTTTTGCAGACTTAGAGCTGATATTCTTTTTTTTATAAATATTTGGCTCTAAAAATCTTGAAACAAAAACAAAAATTGGAAGAAAAGTTTTTACTTTTACTTTTTCTTTAACATACTATATATAATTATTATGTCATTTGATCCAAAACTTTCAGATTTGTTTATTGATCGGTACATGTTGAGTACAAAGGAAGGAATATTAAGAAGCAGTAATACAGACCTACAAAAACTATTTTATGATTAATGTATTTAAAAAAATGACTTTTACTATTTTTTCTCCAAAAAGTTACTCAAATATTCATGAAACTTAATAAATACATGAGTCAACAATTTATAAAATTTATTTAAGATGAAATTTTCTCTTGAAAATTTGAAACCATAAATATCTATAAAGATTCGAAACCGTGTATCTGAGCTTTCTTTAAATTATTTGTGAAATATTTGTTCGTAAATAAATAAATAGATTTGGATAAATAGATTTTGAAAACAACCAAATGAGTATATTTCTATCTACATTTCAGAAAGTAAATTTTCAAGCGGAAAACGTAGAATTTACACATCATTTAGGCATAAAGAAAAAATTTAATGTGAATATAGAATTAAATGAAATTTTAAATTTTCGCTTTTTAAATCTTGATATTTTATCTGTATGAGTATGTGACTTTATGAATATTTATGCTCCGTATTTCTGAAGCAATAAACAACATTTATTTGTATTGATTTTGATATGGTTTATGCGTAAGTAAAAAAAATCGCAAAAAGTTTTTCATGAATAAATGGACAAATAATTGTGTTTAAATCTATGATCTTTTTATGACCATGCCGTATTGAAGAATACTTTCTTTCGGGTGTAGTTGGATGGTTGTGTTTTTATGAGAATACGTGTCAATGTATTTCTGCCCGTCTTTGTGTTTATATTTTGATAAATTACTTAGAATTGCTTTCATAACATTCTTCACACTTAATAAATCAGTCAAGCAATAACCTTAGACTAGAATCTTTCTGCTTCAAGAAAAGCCTTCGAATGGTCTTCTTCTGCAGTTGCGGTTTTGTTGAAAATTTAATAAAATCTGATTTATCTATTTGCTTTACCACATTTTATTCACTATTTTAAAAGTTGTTACAAATAATTACTATCGATAATTTAAATTTTATTCATTCATTTTTGATAAACTTAAAAATAATGTTTACTTATTGGGATCAAAAAATACTGTTTCATGAAATAATGTTTTTATTGCTTTTTTCACTCATCAATTTTCACCAGATACCAAAAACAATGTCTTGATCTGCAAAATTTATAAATCAAATCAAACTTTAAACAAACTTAACTTCATTTTGTTAAATTTAATCAGTATAAAGTCAAATTGAACAATTCACGAAATGAAGATGAGAAAAAACTCTGGAAAAGGACAAAATCAATTTCATTTTTTCAATTTCTTTTTGTTTTTTTTGATAGGATGGATCATAAAAAGTTTCTTATAATAACTATTTAATTATCATCGTTTTTTTATAATTTTTTTCACTATCTATAATATTAGTATTTTTCAATAGTTTTCTTTATTTAATTTAAAGTCTTTGTTTTTTTTAATTATTCTCATTTTCATTTTCTAATACAGTTGAAGCTAGTGATATTTTTCAAATTTTTTTATATTGTACTTTTCACGTTATCTTATTCATCGTAGTGACCTCTTATTTGTCATTTTTATCGGTAAAGATCCTTTGTTCTTGATTAGAATGTCATCATCAAAAAAAATTTCAAAAATACTTTTTTTCCAAATAAATTTTTAACTATAATATTAGGACTGCAAACAGAATTTCTAATTTTAAAAGTTGTTGAATTCAAAACAAGTGAGGAAAAAAATGACGTACAAGAAAAAAAAGTTGACGCTCTAAAAAATTAAACGCCATTAACAATCGACTACAAGATTAATAGAACGGAGGTAGAAACAACCTAAACGCCGCTCGCTTTACTTGCTTCATCGTCTTGGACGCAGTTACTTCGTGGTCATGCGTTACATAGAGGAATATGCGGCCAGGGTGAATCATGTGGCATCATTACTCAACTTTTCCGTCGAAGTCACTGAAACTTTTGTTCCTCCTCTTCATTGCGTGATTAATTCTTTGGCCAATATGTTTTGCGCTCTGCTTGATGTGATTAATACGCTGAAGAAAATTATCCAATTAGCATTTCGACGTTATTTTATTTGAATATTTTATATGTTTTTATGTACTCAATAAAAATACATTCTTGAATATCTGTGTAAATTTGAAAACGATGAAGTACTCACACACATAAATAAGCGTGAAACCGTTGATAATGATATACAATTATATTTAGTAGATATTTATTGTATTGATTGTAGTAAATTGATCAAATAAGGAAATAAGATAGAATATGAAATTATCGATGAGCGTGATTGCTGGAAACAAAGAGTTTTTGTAGCGTTCAAGATTAGGGTTAAAAGCTTGAAAATGATACTTTTCAAGACATCAAAATATACCTTTCGATATTCTTTGTATTTCACACGTGAGATTTAAGGGTGTGAATTTACTAATTATGTTTAGTTCGTTTAAAGACTTTTTTCGTCTTTATCAACTTTCTTTGTTCGTGGGTTTTGCTTCTCATTGGAATAAATATTTTCCATTGAAGGTTATGGCATTTGAAAGTATAAAACAAAATGTGTTGATAGAGAAAAGCTTAACAATATCACTTGAGCGTGGATGAGTTGCGATCATTGAGTTGAGTGTATATTAAAAAAACAAATATTCCTTGATTTTTCATAATAATAATTATTTGGAAAAAACTGTTGAATTAAAAACTATTTTGTTTTAAGAAACACAAAACGTTCAGCAAAATATTTGGAAAAAAATCATATTTTAAGTGAACAGGGTATTGAAATAAAAGTGGAAAATAAAATATTATAAACTACAAAGCTGTTTTTATTGTGTATTCATGCAAAATAAAATTCTAGTTCATTTTCATGCAGAGCAGGCTAGTCTTGCGAGCGCTTTTCACAAAAGATCATCTTCAAAACCTCCAAAAAAACTTATATAAAGGATAAAAGTGTTTCGAAGTTTTTCTCAGATGACACGTGTTGCGCTGATTGGACGGACAGAAAGCTGATTCAATCAATGAGTCTTAGCCGGATCTTTAAAGAAAAAATATGCAAATTTCGTTAATCACGCTTTGCCTTCTTGTTGGAGTTGAAAAATATAATTATTGCGTCAAGATAATAGGCCTCGTAATAGACTCACAGAATATCTAATGAAATGAAGGCTGAGTTGCTTTGGTGTTTGCTTGCTGCAGTTTAAGGTCTCATTTACGTGTGCCGTATTTGAGCATTGTTTTTTTCACGAAAGTTTATTGCGTGTGCATTTATATGTATGTGTTGTGTGTGTGTGTGTGTGTGTGTGTGTGTGTGGGTGTGTGTGTGTGTGTGTGTGTGTGTGTGTGTGTGTGTGTGTGTGTGTGTGTGTGTGTGGGTTTGTGTGTGTGTTTGTGTGTGTGTTTGTGTGTGTGTTTGTGTGTGTGTTTGTGTGTGTGTTTGTGTGTGTGTTACATCATAGGCATGGAAATGGAAAAACCGATACAGGTACGGAAAGAGAATGACTAATTTATTTTTTTAATGACTCATAGGATGATTCATATAAGAAATAATAGTAATCAGAATAAAAAAAATATTACATTAATAATTATTATTAATATTAGCAGGCAAATTTAAAATTTAAGTTAATTTGTATATATAAAAACAATTGATTGTTTTTTTTTGCCTAAGTAACATACAATTAATTTCCTAATGCTTCGGTTCTTTTTTTCAATATATATGTCTTACAACAAGAAATCTAAAAGATATTCAAGTGAATTTTTATTTAGTATTTTAGAAAGATATTAGAAAAAAAAAGTATAAAAATATCTTGATGTTGAGATAAGGGATTGATAAAAGATTTAAGATGCTTTTGATTAGACTTAATGTAAGAAGATAATTACGACGATAATGTGAAACGTTTTTTTGTCTCAAAAAACTTGTATAACAGTTATGGCTATTTTAATCCTGAAATCCATTGTTATAAGTTCGCAGACATTGAAAATATATATTTGTTTTTTAAAAAATCTTAAAAAACTATAAAAAAATTGAGATTTAGAAAAACAGTTAAGTTATTTTTAGATTATTAGAAGACAAAAATATAGAATAAAAGGACTGGCTTTAAGTGAACATTTAGAATAATAATTGTAAAAGCTTATTGAAGGGAATAAGCAAAAACGAAGACTACTTTCTTTCGAATCTCTAATTTTGTTTAGATTTCAAATACTATAATAATATTTATTTTAAAATTTAATAAAAGCTTAACTAAAATTTAAAATGGAAAAGAATTGCATAGAAAAAAACAGTCACGACTTTTGACTGTTTGTCTATTTGCAATTTCAACAATAAAAAACACAGAATTATAAGGATAGACAAATCTAAAGATTTCATTGGAATTCCCACTTGAGATCCAAGCCTCTAGAACATTTACAATTGAAAATAATTTTAAGTTAGAAAAGTCTAAACTAAAAGCCCACATCTTATCTCTGAAATTCGCTAGCAATGGTGAATTTATTCACGAGTTCCGTTTTTAAAACATTATTTCATTTTTTTAATGACTTTCAGCTCTAATTTTTATGGCGCTGTTGTTTGTTTTGCTGTCGTTTATTGCCTAAGATCGTTGTTTTGCGGGCACTTTTATCATCAGAAGCTTTTTGCGTTATTGCTATTGAAATATTATCAACATAATGCTTACGTTTGTTTAGCTTTTATCAAGTAGTAATATCTTGTTTACCAAACATAGGTCTTATAAAAAATAGTTAATTTTATTTATTTATTTATTTAGAATTGGCGAAAACCTACTTTATCTTTCTAACACACGTTTTTATTTTAAAATAGTTTGTTTTTTCTTTGTCTTCGAGTAAGATAAAAACATCTATATTTTTTGACAAGAAATTGCTTTTTTTCGACAGTTTTTTCAACTATTGCTGTTTTATATTTATTTTGCATTTCTAATTTTTTTAAATATTAATTTTTCCGTCACAATTTGTGTTCTCGCAGTCTTGTGACAAGTTGTCAATAGTGGGCCAGTTGACATTTCACGTATCGACGCTTGTAAGAGTTAGAAAAAAAACTAAATGAAAAAACAGCTTTTAACTTATTAAAAACCCAAATAATTGTAGTTTTCATTTACATTGTTCTTAAAAAATATATGGTAATTTCAAAAATTTATTTAGACTTACATTATATATTGTTAAAGAAATAACTAATAATTTCAAAAACTTCAAAAGATACTTGTGACATAACATTTAGTTTCAAATACAGCAGGTTTACAAAAATCAAAAATCGTTTTTGGTAAAAATCATTATTTATATTTATTCTAACGGCGCTGTTATCGTTATTACCAATAACCTATTTATAGAGGCGTTATAATAATGGTTGCTGAAAGACGACTTGTGATTTTTCAGATTTAAATAGACATTCAGCGCTCTAAAGGAAACATAGTGAACTAATAATGATGAATATTTTATACGTTTTCAAAAGCTATGACTTCGAGAAAGAGCAGTGCCGTTGACTGAAATGAAATTTTAGAGCATCAACGAGTGTTTTTATATGCTTCAAAAACTTTTTTTTCAATTAATAAAATATGAAAAAATAATCTTTATGATTTCAAAAAGTTAACTTATTTAACAATTTTAACGAATTGTAAACAATTTAAACTTGGGAAAAAGTGATTATGTGTTTATCTGGATGATTTCAAAGGCGCTACAACAACACCTTCGAAACAATGACTACAACAGATGGTTGAAAACGCCATCACGATATGCTTTTGTGTTCTTTTGTCTGCCTGTTATGAGTTTTATATCGTAGTAAATTTCTGAATGCGTGTTTTTTTCTGAGCCTTTATAAAACTCTGTTCAAATGTTTTTGTATTTATGTAGTTTATAGATGTTTTTATTATATTTTTGACTTAATTATATAGAACTTTAGATTAGTCAATATTGTACAATTTTTTTAATTTCAAACAATAAACTCATCTTAATCAATAAAAACCTAATACACGTGAATAAATATCCACTATCCATAAAAGCAACCAATACCAGCACCTTCCAATGGTTTTATCATCGTTATAATTAAAAAGATCGACGCAGTGTACACAAAATGTAAACATGGGCCTTGCTAGTGATACTATGGGTAAATATTATCAACCTGCAAAGCGCTGTTCAGCTGTGTGTAGAGATGATGAAGATGAGGCTGGTGAGAAGCAAGATGATGACGTTTTTGATGACGGTAGTGATGTAGAAGTTGAAAATGATAAAGATTATGATGATGATGATAATGATGATGATGATGATGACGATGATGACGATGACGATGATGATGATGATGATGATGATGCTGATAATGATTATGATGATGATAATGATGATGAAGATGATGATGATGATGAGGATAATTATGATGATGATAATGATGATGATAATGATGATGACGATGATAACAATGATAATAATAATGATGAAAAAAATGAAAAAATCTAAATGATTTCAGATGAGTAAAAAATGATGAAAAGAATAAGAAGGATGCAGATGTGATCAATAAAAAATAGAATGATAATGAGTACGATGATAATGATGCTGAGTGTGTTGATGATAATGAATATGAAACTGAAAAAATAAAAATATGCAATTACGTCATACGGATTTGGATACTAGATCAATAAAAATCTAAAAGGCATTACCTTTTCCAATTATTCGATTTTATTCATATTATGGCTTTGGTAAGACATTAAAGCAGTATTAATATTAACCTTAACAAAAAGAAAAAAGTTACACAAGTTAATTGGCATTTTTGAATGAATAATAGAAAAAGAATGATAAAAGTGTTTTTATTTTGCTTTTATTTTGACCAGCCTGTAGCACAATCTGCCTTGTTCCCATTCTTTTCAAATGTTTTATCGATTCTGAAAGCTCAGAAAAATTATTAATCCATTCATTTATTTTTAAATACTTGAATGTTTTGATAATAGATTAACCTATTTTATTTTAATTTGAAACTAAACTTCACTCACTCGAGCATCGAAATTGCAAGATCTCAGAGATATATGTGTCCAAAAATATGAAAACTCTTCATTAATATTCCCTTCAAAAACGTCTTTCACCCTTTTTTTTACTAAAGACGTCAAGAAAGTATTGGAAGACCAAATATACAAAAATAAATATGAAATAAAAACTATAAAAAAATAAGAAAAAGAAAATCAAAATAAGATAAGCAGAAGATGCGCCAATCACAAAAGTATCGCTCAAAATTCACAATCAGTCCACATCGATAACCATCAACTCGGTGCTGCTTCAAGCACGATTCGTGCCCATACTTGTCTACCATTCGATGCAAAAATAAAAATTGACGTGAATTGAACACGCTTATATAGTAGTTTATATAAAATAGGATTTTTTAAGGTTTAATTTATTTTTAAAAACCATTCCAGTTTTGTTTTTGGTACGTCTATGTGCAATATTGATAAAAGATTTGAAGACTTTAAAAGAATGGGACTTGGCGGATGAAGTTGTTCTTGGTTGTTGCTAGTTTTTAAACTTTTGGAGATTGGTGCTTAATGGGGGTTTTGTGATTGTTTACTATGTGGCTCTATGAGGTTAATTTCGGTCGTAAAAGAACTGCTTCAATAGTGATTTTAGATTTTATTTGATATTTTTATACAGAACATATAAATTAAGAATAAAAATTTGAAACTTTTTTAATAACAGCGTTTTTGCCAAACAAGAAAATTCTTTTTTGTTAACAATAATTCATAAGCTTTTCTTTCGTTACTTTAGAAAAGCCTTGATAAAAATTAATTGGAAAGACATCTCAAATATTCAGTCAAATAGGATTTCGAATTTATTCCTAAAATTGAATTTGTGAATAATTAATATTACAATTTGAAAAAAACGTATATATTTTTTACAATTTCCTGATGTTTATTTTTTGTTTTGACTATCACTATATCAGCAAGAAAGCCTTTTACTCTTTTATTCCGTGCTCACATTTGAGTTTTTTATTGCAATATTTACGCCATAATTTATTTTAACATGTGTTAAAAACATCAAAATAGGAAATATATAAAACTGGACAAAAAAACATTTTATTTGATTTTTTCCGCAATTCTTATACAAAATATTTTGAATACTTTAAAAGCTTGATGAAAAACTTTTCAAACGAGTAACGAATATTCTTTATAAATTCAAATTACTACAAAATGTCAACTGACTAAAAATCTTTGCTGCTGCGAAAAAAAACAGTTCACATATTTCACACAGCTTTTTTTATAAATATAAAAATATGGAACTTTTTAGTGTCACTGAGCACAAAGTCTTCAGGACAAAGAGACGAAAATTATAATTAAAAAGCTCGAATTTTCTGTGCAATAGCGATCAATCGCTGTATCGTGAAACGGTCATGTATGACTAACATCCATCGATCCCTCTCTTCATCGACGATCCCAGACACATATACTTATGCATATAAACAGAAACACGCAAGCATCAACACATTTTTACAAAAAAACATGTACATTAAAATAACACATCTATTGAAAAACAAACAGAAATTTGTTAAAAAAAACATATGTCAGGTCTATAAAAAACACATAAATAAATATAAATTTTGAAGAACACGAAAAAAATTTTACATTTTTAGTTTGAAACTTCAACTAAATATTCGTTTAAAAGGTTATAAAAATTATAATTCACTTAAAGCTTGTCATAAATCTTGGGGAAGACATAAAACCCATATACAAACAAACAGATACATAAAACACATACAAATGAACAAACGCACATACACACTCAAACACACACACTCAGTACCACAAGTGTCAATAATGAAGTGAGAAATGAAGGTGTTAAACTGATCCAACAGAATTTTAAAGTAAAAGACATTCCTTTGCAGGATGTCCACATCATGTGGTCCCGAGACATTCAACTGGCCGAATTCCTAGTGGGAAGACACCATTTCAGTTTCAAATGTTTACCTAAAGTGATGCAAGGGGGAACTCAGAAGCAATATATGATTTACTTTCTTTTCTGTTACTTCCAGACCTACGTAAACTGCCTGCTGAATTATTTTAATTGATTAATAGAACTTTTTTTGATGTAGGGTTCAGTGAACCAGATTATATATATAATAACAAATATAAAATTTTATATATTTCACCCACAAAATTGTGAAAATTTTTTTTAAGACAAACATCCAGAAGCATATAAAAAAACGAAGGGGATGAGAAAAGGCATTATTTTCAGACAAGATACATATTCTTACTTGTGAAAATCAAGAAGCACTATACAATGATTTAGCTCGAATAAATAAAATGAAAAGGATATTTTTCATAAACTATCTATTAATTCAAACCGTTAACCTTATATAATAAAATATATGAAAACAAAATTTATTTTCATAGGTTTCTGTTTCATCTTAAAATTTTTATTCGATCCGACTTCTAGCATGCCGTTTTTTATTCTAATTTATTCCTATTTAAAAAGGGCTCGCCGTTTCATTTTTACGATATAATTTAAATTTATTTTTCCAATTCAGTTGCCTAATAAATAATTCCGATCCTTTCTTTTTTCATTTGCATTTTCAACTTCTGCAAGCCACACCACCCCTTTTCCTTGTACGACCCTGGCCTATGCTCTGTCCACTTTATCTACCTTTAAAATTTTGATTTTAATGTAATCAGAAGTTTTTTTTCTTTTATTTTTTTTCAGTTTGAAAATTAAGTTGAAAAAAATAACTTTTGTAAACATTTTTTTGATTATATTTTAAATTCATTGAAAATACAATTATAAAAAGAACCCTTTTTCTTCGGTTCATATTACCTTCTTCTTCTATATACATTTTAATTTATCCTCTAACCGTTAAGCTTTTAAGGCATCCTCGTTATCTCCCTTCTATCTCCTTAAGTATTCCTGCGATTTCGCGCACGCGTGCTTGTGTTTCTACCTACTTCTGAATCCCTATGTACTTTCTTTAGCGTTACTTCATTTACTATTCTTACTAACTTAGTTTTTCGATTGTAGTTTTTCTCCAAGCTTCATTTAATTACATTTGTGCTGCTTTCATCAATGATCTTTCTTTTTTGCTTTCTTCTAATGAAATCCTAAAAGTCTTTGATCAGGTACATTAAATCATTTTTTTTTAATTAATTTATTTGACCAAAGTTTTTTCATATTGAAAACTAAATTCAGGAAAACTTTATTCGCTTTCATTCGCTTTTTTTCTTTGTGCAAAATGAAATTTGTTTTTCAAAAGGCACTCCTGAAGCAATTATTCGAAACAAAGAATATAAAGAAATTTAGCTCGTTTTTATTTTAAACAATATTTATAAAAAGGCATTTTTGTGTGTTTTATTTTGTGCGTGAATTTTGTCTTTTAGACAGGAATGACTAATAGAACGATAAGAAGGTTCTATTGTTTATAAAAATTCTAAAAGGGCAATGAGTGTGTATCCATGAGAACTGGTGATTGTGATTAAAAAAAGAAGCATGGCAGTGAGATGATGCTGTTAAAAAGAATGAGTGGAGAAATATGATTTAATGTGGCCTAGAAATGTTTGTAAAGAATGTTTAAAAAAACTTCAAAGTTGCTTTGTGTAGGAACTATAATCTTGAAAACGCTTCATACATGAATAATATTATATTGCATACATTATTTTACGGGAGAGGATGAAAAAGAGATGCTTAGGTAAACACAGACCGCAAAAAAATAGTTTAAAGGATGCTTGATAAAATTCCATTAAAGAGGACTAAAAGAAATGAAGAGACAAGTTTAAAAGGCTAAAGAGGCTGACATTCATAGATAAATGGACCGAAGGGTTGTTCTGGTGCCGCGATAACATCAGTTTTGTATCGCTAAGGTTTCATGGTCTTTAAACCACGACTTGTTTGATTCAACATTCGTGTGGCTTAGTTGATTTGGTCGGAGTATTTGAAGGTTGAGAATGTTTTCTTGAAACTATAAATGTGTGAATAACTTTGGATTTGTAAAAAATATTTAATTGATATTCTAGATTTTCAAAATTACTCAGTTTTTCAAGGAACTTTAATTTTCAAAAATGATTCAGAAAATTTGATAGCATGATTTCAATTTTTCTCAATAAAAATAAATTATTTAAAAGTCAAGTAAAAATTTAAAGATAAGTGAATGATGCAATATAGAAGATAAGAACTGATTTATAATTGTTTATTATTAAACCAATCCAATGCCTTATTTGGAGTTCATATTATTCACTTTCTGGTACGATTGTTTTTATTCTTTTCTATCATTCTTGCGATAAAAGTATTTTTAAAGTATTTAGTATCTTGTTAATCTGCTATCTTTCTTTGAATAAGTTAATAGTTTTAAATATTTTTTAAAATCCTGAACCAGTGTTTTCAACCTTAAGAAAAATTCTTCAAATTAAACATTGTAAACACTTTCATGATTTAATCTTGATGAAGAAATAAATACATTTTTAACTTCAAAATGTATTTTCCTTTATTCAGAAAAAGTGATTTTAAAACTTCTAAATATTTTTTCAAGACTGCAAAACCACCTAGGAAGCGACCATAAATTTTCTAAAGGCGTCATCGGAATGTGCCTTTAAAGCATATTTGATGTTTTTTGGTGCTCTCGCGTTTATCAAAAGTGCCGCCTGTAATGGTGAATAACGGCGTTAAAAGTTATTAAAAACATCTTTCGTTAATATTTCATAGACCCTAGGAGCCTATACTGAACTCCTATTTGCAACATTTTTGATACTATAAAGCCTGTGTATAGATAAATAAATAAATAAAAGTAATAGACTATTGTACTCAAAATAATACTTTAAACTTCAATTTTTCAAATTTATGATATGAAATTGTCCTATTATATACATTGAAAAAAAGACTCACAATTCTTTTACATATTAAAAACATAATAATATCTGAAAGCTCACACGCATGCATACACCACGACAGCATAGCCTTCGTGAGGCTGACGTCAAAAGGACAAATGTTATAAACGCCTATGAAGCAACTTTCTTTTCTTTTAATATTTCTTTTATGAATGGACATATCATAAAAGCGGAATGAAAGTGTTATGTTTCATTACATTTTTGCATTATTTCTCCACTTACGTCTTGTAAGACATCGCTTGTGGAATATTTACAGTAGGTATTTCAAGACTACGACCTTTAGATATATCTTTAAAATAGTGTACAATTTTATTTTCATTGAAAATTATGCTAGTTATCAATTATAATGCGTTTGTTAATGTATCTATACTAATTAACTATGTCATTCTATTATCACGTTTTTTTGTAGTTAACATATTTCCTCAAGCCAAATAAGATATTTTATATATATATAAATAAATCATCATAGAATCACGAGAAAAAAAAGTAACTTGAACGTTAAAATTTGAAGGCTATAATATTTTGAGAAGGGCATCTAGGGTGGAAGATATTAATTACAACGAAACGTCTTCTCAAAACCACCATTAATCATCTTATCGACATCACGATTTTAAGACCTTGATTACTCCTTATTTATTAGCTTCTCACGTTTGATTATTTTATCAACTATTTTCGATTATCTTTTTTATAGATTAAGGAAATTTTATTTATCAATATTTATAATTTTCTTTTTATGATTTTTATTATTACATCATCGTGCGTGTTTTTAAAATGACCCTTGGGACGTTAGAAAAGCACTCAGATGCGAGTTTTGAGGGTGATAAAGGGGGCGTAATTGACGCAAAAACATGCATAATGCTTCAGCTGGAATTTAAATAAGTTATAAGTTTTTCTGAAAAACCAAGCTCGAATTATAAGGTTTTCAAAGTAAAAATAAAAATAATAAAAGTTTTAAAAATCTTTTTAAAATTCCATAATTCAACTAAAGTTCATCTATTTTTTGCAACGATACATTAATATAGTTTTTATACTAGTCTATGACAGTGTTTATGCAAAATTGTGGTTTGCAAAAAATATTTTATTTACACTACTGTTAGAGGCAAATTAGTATAAAGACTCCCCCCTTTTCGAATGAGACTGTTGGAAAAATAAATGACAAAAATAGTTTAAAGACATTATAAAACAACTTATTGAAATCAAAGTTTTAGGTCACTCAGTCTGACGAATCTACAGATCTTTTCTAACATGAGTATTCATTTTGGTCACATTGTGTAGACATGATGTTTTGTCTGAAACTACTTCAGCAAGAAACAAATTTTTAAAATTTTTAGAATTTGATTTAGTATATCATTGTAAACAATGAGAATAATGTGTTGGTATAGGCACGAATGGTGCACCAGCCATGCCGGGTGAGCACTCAGAACTCACCGCTAAAAAACAAGTTGTAGTTCCTAAATGTCAATCTGATCATTGCTTATTTCACCGAGAGGTAAGAGAAGACTGCACAATGACATTTATAGTGATATTAAAATTGTGATCTCTATCGGAGCAAATGCATTGAATATGCGTTTATTTTCAGTACTGAGTGAGTATATGGAAGCTAAACACACAAATTTACTTCGCAAACGAAAGTCAGATGAATTTTTTGTAGAAAAGTCCTCACTTGACGCCAAGAAAACCTGCTTTGGTAGACATGTTTAGATTCTACAAAATTTCTGCGTTGTAGCATAAATATTTTCGGTTTTATGTTGAATCTGTCTTTGCAATGGAAGAATACCAACTTGTTACGGATAGTTTGTGCACTTCAATTGAAGATTTGAAGAGTATTATCAACTTTGGAAAAAAGATATGATATGTTACAAAAAAGTTGCTACGTCTAATATTTATGAATTTATAATCAATTCAATAGTTTTTTTAAATGGTCCGCAAAAGAAAAAAAAGTGCTTTGTGGTTCCTGGTTTCAAAAAGTTTAAGAACCACTTATCTAGGCCATAGAGAGGTATCCTTATGAAGTAGTACCATCATTAGTAAAACTACACAGATGCTCGTGGCATGTAACAAGGCTAGGAAACATTGGCTTCATTAGCAATGCCATTTTCTCTTTCCTTTGTCCCCTTTGAAAACATTATCGGCGCAATTAACTTTTTGAAATTGCTTTATTTGTACGGGCTTTGCATATCCTAAAAATTAAACATTTTAAAGTCTCAAAACTTTTAAACATTTTTATTTTTCCTGGTTTGAATATGATTATACTATCTTAAAGAATAGTTTTTTTACTTCAACAACTCCACTTAGTTTTCTCTATTTTGTTTATTTCTCAATTAGACCAGCTTTCGGTAAAATGTTTTATTTTGAAAGCATGGTAGTTACTGTTGCCGAACGTTCTTTCATGCTCCAACCCGAAAGATGAACACAAGCATTGCAATGGTCACGTTACGATTCTGCGATCAAACAAATGCGAAATACTTAATTCGACTGACTTAAGAAGCGTTGATTTTGAATTTGGAAGTATTATATAACTAATAATATCAAAATAAATATAAAAAGCAAATTCAATTGAAAATAAAACAGATGGACACACTCACTCAGGCCTGCAAAAAACACCAATGCACTCAAGTGATCCCTAAAGAATGAGTATGTTGCTAGTGCAGAAACGTGCTTTCAAAATACTTGCTTGAAGATCAATTTACATTAAGAAAATTTGGGGAAAAATTTTTACAATTTTTTTATGAACATATACTTTAGAAATTTATTGAAGAAAAAAATGAATTAAAGCACACACTTAAAAAATAAACATTAAAAATTAATTTTTTGTTAAAACAAATTAGCTTAAACCGGTAGTATGACTTGATAATATTCATTTTACCGTATTGCTTATGGTGATGATGATGAATACAATGAAAAAATGATGATGTGGTATTAACCTCCTGAG